>VZTN01018155.1:76439-152779 GCA_013400515.1 Erpornis zantholeuca
AAAGCCTAAACCACTTTCTTTCCCATTTCCATCTGTTAACTCACACTTCTGCCTGGTGAAATGCCTCAGTGAGAAACAGAGTATTTCTGATACCAACCCTTGATGGAGTGGAGTAGGCTGAGTCAGGGAAAGCAGTGTGCAAACATCTTTCACTTAGATGTATGTCAGCGTTTCCTTCTGGATTCTAGAACTTTAATTTGTGTCTTCAATTGTCAAAATAAAAGTTGAAAATCCCACCTGCTTATTCAAGTGGCAACTATATTAAAGGGCTTTTTTTTTTTTTTCTGTTAAAGCATGAACTACAGCTAGGGAATGCAAAAGCTCTTGTAATTCTCCATGTGATCTGCACTACCAAGTCTTCATTCAGAGTAAGCCTCTTTTATACAGCCAATGAGCACAAAGGCCCAAAATATCAGCAGAAGAACTCACAGCAGGAACAAAGAATCTATAGGCACCAAAGGTTAACTGGTACCTTATATTTTGTCATTACAGAGTATTCCTGTCTGAAATACCAGAAGCTGAAAACCATGTATATGCTTTTGCCATTCTTATATATGTCTTCTCTCAGAATCTAGAGAAAATATGTGGATAGGATGCCTGTAAAATATGTTGTCAGGCCTGAACCTGCCCCCAAAGTCTGGATTGCAAAAATAGGCTTTCATCTTTCTACCGCAGCAAGTCCCTTTCTAATGGCAGATGTGACAGATAAAAAAGCTATGTGATTCTGGACAGTATCAGTGTGAATAGCCAGTGAGAAAGGTCATTGGCCTGACCCCATTTTATCCTACTACTGTTTTAAAGAAAAATCAGCTATTTAATTAGTGGGTGTTGAAAACAAGCAAGAGTAAAGATTAATTTGAAGCACATTTATGGCCCAATTTTTTTTTTAGAACAGAATGTGCTAAAAATAAGCAACTATGATAGATAGATGCAGTGGCAGTACATGCCAAAGCTACAGTTAAATTATGTGTACATGCATTAGTACAGACACAAAAATCTGAACTCTTTGGCCTGTCGCTTGTAGAAGCTCACATTCTGATAATATTCAATGTTTGGTGAGAGCTTCTTTGTTTTCCTAGCAATAGCAGCAAAAGGCTACTGCCTGGTCGTTATTATTAAAATATGATATCTGGCAACGATTCTGTACCTATTACATTTCACAGCAAATACAATTTCTGGCAAGGAAAACTTAATCTTCATATATAAGCAGGTAGAAAATATAATAACTCAGAGAGTTTGTTATTAAACCTTTGTCTTGCAGAGAAACTTTGGTGTGACCTTCCTTCTACGGCATGTTGTAAGCAGTCTTTGTACAATTCCCAGAACAGCTTGTGGGAAACACATCAAGATTGCATCTCGTGAATGGACTGAATGCCTTCTCCACTCCGAATCTCTCTCACTGTATTCTGCTCCTAACAGAACCTTCTTCCTTTTCATGTGCTTTCCAAATCTCAGGAGTGTCTGACCTAGCTGTCAGACAGCTTTAGCACTTCTAGGAAGGACCCATCCTGTGGAGGAAATCAAAGGCATCTAAAGACAGTGTCCATCTTTTTTGTCATCTTTCCCACTCTCCTCACTTCTGCTTCTCTTGAGTGGTGGTAGAAGTCCATAAAAATATGGTTAATTCTTCATTCTCAAGATGAGACCTCATAGCACCATGATTACAATGTTACCTGTTCAACCATGGGCTGAATGAAGTCACTAAGTCAGCAAATGGTTGGAACAGTCTAACTGTGGCAGAGAAAATTCAGATCAGAAGAGGTAAGCACAAGGATGTTGCACAAGGCTTTGGAATCTCCTGAGCCACAAAAGGCAAGAAGCAAAGGGACCATTTAGTGAGGTTTCTCAATCTCCTCTGTGTGATGTTCTTCCCGCTGCTGAGCACAGGGAGAGGTGTCCCAGTGGTCCAGCCTGGCGTGCCCAACTTTTTTTTCCTGTAAAGATAGAAGACAAAGCTCTTGGTTTTCCTTCTGGGGACTGAGCTGAAAGACCAGTTTCCACGGGCTCAGCAGTTTATTAGGGAACTGTCTCTGCTCAAGGTGTCCACTGGGGCTTGATTATTGAGGGGGGGGTCAGGAGGCTCAGAAGAGGGGGTGAGACATGACTGACAAGCCTGGCAGGGTGAGGAGAAGGGGAATGTGCACTGCAGCCATTAGGATGCTGCAGTGCTACAAAAGAATCTAACAACTGAAGTGGGAATGAGATGAGTGAGGAAAGTTTTCTACCAAGGAGGTGAACATGTCATCAAGGAACAAAGGCTGAGTGAGTTGTCATGAGTAAGATGTGAAACAACAAAGAAAAAAAAAACCAAGAAAAATCTATGCAAAACCTGAGCTACAGAAAGATCAAAATCCCTGAATTTCTAAACATTTCTCTGTACATAGTTAATTTGTTTTCCTGATCCATGAGTATCAACTGTACTCCAAAATAGAATGACAAACTCCCAGCAGAATCAGTAGAACTGGGTATTTTTTTGGAATATTTTGCATTTTGCTTACTAGTGTCCCTCTGTGTCACCCAGAGATGCTGTGACCAGAATTATAATCACCTTCTGGCCATTAGATTCTCCTTGTGAAGTACCCAGAAAAGGGTTGTACACGTCATGAGAAACATATCAAATGGTGGTGATGCCTTATCTGGCTACATAAAAACAGAGACTAGACAGGAATAAGGGAATAAAGGAGGTATTTATTTGAAAGGCCTTCAAGGTACACTCTGGGGGTCCAGAGGCTCCTGCCTCAGTGGACCCCAAGATGGGTGACAGGTCACGAGTTCTTCACACTTTTATAGGTTTGGCCCATTTGCATATCAGTATAAATTTGCCAATTAAAACTTTAGCTAATGATGTAATTTCCCCAAGCTTTCCCCTCCTCCCCAAGATGATGGTTTACACTTTTGGGGCCTAGGACAGCCTGGGTGTCCTTGAAGAGCAAGCTAGAGAGGCTTTGTTTTATCTATCTTAGCATAAGAGAGTGGCAGCTACCAAGCTACAGGAAACTTCAGAGGTACACTAGGCAGTATGGGATTTGAAAAAGGATAAAAATTAAAACCTAAGGCATCAATGGTATTTATTATCCTCTTCCCCAAGCTGGGCATTCTGAGAAATAAGGCAAAAATAAATGAGTCAGAGAAAGATAATCACTCCGTCACCTCAAGAGAAAACTGGGACGGACATCCAGCTCTTCAAGTCTATTCTTGCAGGTTCTTCTCCTGTGCTCAGCAGCCCACTGCCTCACACCAGTGTGGTAAGCACTATGACTAATATCTAGCATATGTTGTTTGCTTTCTCATTCCCTCCAGAGGAAGCAGCATATGCACTAGTGTATCTTGTTTGGTAGGATTTTCTGCTCTCTTTTTTAAATAAAGGTGCTGCTCTGCATTTATCCTACAGAAAGCAGCTCCAAAAGGTTCAGATCCTGTGCTTTGAGGGGTGGTGGTGAGGCACGGGACAGGGCTTAAATCTTGCCTGTGTTTGTTCTGCAGCCTCTGAAGAAGGAGAAAGTTTTTCCTGTCTTATACAGAGGCTTTACTGTGACTACAGAGCTATCGTGCAGTGCTATCATAACAGGGCTTCTCAGGCCAGAAGCTTTTGGCAGTCACTATCTTTTTCTTAAGACAAAAAAAATTCAACCTCTTGAGCACATCAGCAAGGCAGCCCCAAGAAATATTGCTGGAGAGATGATAAAACATTTGGATGCACTTTCTGTGAGTTAGCTAGCAAGGCCAGCCCCTTCTGCTGACGTCTTTCCTCTCTATCACACATCAGACTTTTCCCAGTGGAGCTGGAGAACAGGCTTCAATGAAAACTGCCTGTTTGCAGCTCTATGGAGATTGCAGGCACCACAATTACTATTTCCTCTCCCTGACCTGGAGCAGCAACTCCATCATCAGGATAGAAAGGTAGCCTTGTTGCCTAGCAAAGGTGGGATGATTTATCTGTGTGTCTAGATTGGTCCCTTTTCTTTGCTGCACAAGAGAATTGCTTTCAGACTTCCAAGGAGAATGAAGCCAGGCTAGAAATCCGAGTGGACGTGGGAGAGCTGCCCTCCCAGGGAGTAGAAAGAGTCACAAAATCTCTGTGCTTTCTGTTCCCGTGCAGCGCAGGACAATGGTTTTGTCTGCTCCAGTTATAGCCCTGGGGGCTACCTTAGGGACTGCAACTAGCATCCTTGCCCTCTGCGGTCTCACCTGCTTCTGCAAATGCAAGCAACCTGGGAAAGGACTCTCAGAAAAGGACCAAGAGGAGGAGACAGAAAATACTAAGCCCAGTGTGCTTCAGCCAGTCCAGCAAGTAAGACACAGTCTCTAATTTACTCTGTGATTTTTCTTTAAATGCAGAGGGTGGGAATGCAACTTCCCTGTTAGGCTGCTCAGCATGTGATTTAAGCTGCCTGTTTGTCTGCTTTCTGTGTTCAGGATATAACAACATGCCAGTGGGAGGAGGAGTGAGGAAAAAACAGAGATGAGCTGGGTACCACAGAATTACCGGAGCAGGAGACAGCTGCCACGGAGCCAAAGAGAAAGCTGCTAATGGCAGAAACAGAGGATGAGGACTGGAAATGCTGCTTAGTTGTTAAGATAGATCAAAAGAGAAATTATTTCCTAAGAAGAAAAGCCTGGACTGTACCAGGTGGCATGCAGCATTGTGAAGAGGAGATGGCTCCTGCTGAGATCTTGTATAGCAGCTATTTAATTCTATTCACAATATCTCATAGTTCCTGCAGGATAGTTCCCTGTCAACAGCTGGTTTCCTGTTAAAGCTTCCCTCCTCTTCCCTCTGCCCCTCTGCCCCTGAGGGGATTAATTATGTGTGAAGTTAAAACAAGGCACTGAAATCATAATAAAAAGCAAGTGAGAATCTAGGCTGTGGTGACTGGACAACCTCATCACACTGTGAATTTCTTTTGCACTTACTGTAACAGCAATGTGGAGTATGGATAGTGCCAGGCATCACTGTGTGCTCTTTCAGTCTCAGTAGAATCCAAAGAGCCTGGTTTACTCCTGAGCTCAGTGCAAGAGAGAGCTAGGGGAATTATAGAATGTTTCTAATATACTTATTAATGGGAATCTCTTTTTCAAAGGGAAATGTTTGGTGACTTCCTCGGTTGAATATGGTCTTTAGCATGAGCTATAGCACCGGTCAGTCTGAAACAATTACCTTTCAGCTGTTGCTCCTGATATTTGTATGTGCCTGTGTCCTTTCCACTTTCACCTAGCCATTCAACCAAGTGTTATGCCATAGCAGCCAATTCCACAGGCCTGTGATCCATTGTATCACAGTCTTTGTTTGCCTTTTAATTATTTGGGATATTATTTTTGTATTCTTAAAGAGTTACCAGGAGTCCTAACTGAACTTCTCTGTAATGTTTGTAATTAAATATTTAGTCTTTCTCTGGCTTCCACTCTTAGGCTCTTAGTAGAAAAGCACCTTGGCATCCTCATGTTCCTGTTGGAGTTTATTCTGAGGAAAGATGATCAAATCTACAAACAGTATTGTAAGAACTGGTGCACATACAGAGAATGGCATCAGCAGATCTTGTGGTTGCTGGAGGTGGGAGGAGAGGTGTGGGAGGATGGTTCCACTGACCATGGATTAACATCTGCGCAGAGCTTAGGACTTCTCAAGAGATTGCTGCCAATTCTGAGCCTCCCTCCATGAGCATGGCAAATAACTCCTAGTACCTGTTTGCTTTTTCCTAGGCTGAATTCCACCTGCTGTTCTGTTTGATGGCTTAGTCATGTCCCTTTCAGGCACCTTTCTTGTCTTTTCTGCCCCATACAGAGGATTTGCTAAGAACTGTATGTAAGAATGTACAATGATGCAGAGATTTTCCCAAGTTTACTGTTAACATGAATGAAAAATGTGTACCTTTGACAGCCATATCACTTTGCATAGCAATTTTTCTAGCTGTTGTCTGCAGCAACACTACCCACAGATATCTTTACCATCAGGCTCTTTCTATGAGAGTTTGATGTTGTAATCTCCACGCTCAGAAATGTCTCAAATCTTCCATTTAACTCCATCCGTGGACTGAGCTTTTTTTTTCTTTTATACAGCTTTTGGGAAAACATCTTGGGAAAGAGCTAATCCATCCTGGCTCTTGTCCATGGGGGTGTTATCCTGCTTGCAGGACTGAAATAAGCACTAAGTCTCCATATTGTTCAGTTAAGCCTCCAGTACCCAGCAGCTACTCAGTTATGGCCCTCACAATATTTCTACATTCATCAAGTTTTGCCATGACTTAATCCAGTATTCGACCAACAGGGGATCAAATTATTCAACCCGTCCTAAATGTATCACTATTGCCTGAGTGATTGCATCCTTTCAGCACTGTAGACTTTTTAATCTGAAGTATTATTTCCAATGTTACTGGCTCTATGGCTTTTCTTTTAAAGAAATCTGTCCATATTATAGCAGCCGAGTGAACATTCTGTCACAGAAAGTGCAAAATGTTCTTAGTTTGCATATTCCATATGTTTAGCAATCCTTTCCAATTAAAATAATTCTCTTGTCAGGAACATGAATTCTCCTATGCTGTCACTGATTCAGAATCAGTCTCTATACCTCTAAGAAATGAATCTCAATTTGAGTTCTGAGCTTGTGAAATTTTGTTATCTCTATGTTTATAAATTGTTCTGTCGGGACTTTTTTCTGGCTACATTAGTACACAGTATGTCCTAGTCAGTGTTTGACACACTTAATTATTGAAGCCTGTCAGGGCCACTGATTCTGATAAACACAGATGACAAAAGAAAGATGTAGCAAGTCTGCATTTTATTCACTTGGCATGTCTCCCATGACAGTGATGCTTGTATTTGCTATAGACAGAGGCTCCCCATGGACATGCCCTGCATACGTGAGGAGGAAGAGTTCAAACACAAACATACATTGACAATGAGAACAATGAGAAACTGCTGTAAATTTGCAGAGTCTTAACCAAGCCTGCAGAATGAAGATTCCTAAGCACATCCAGCAAGGGCAACAATCTGGTACTTCGAATGTCACTGGGCAGGGACACAGAAGGGTCAGTTGCAGCCTCCTTGCTCCTTTTGGTTTATTTGCTTTCATGCATTTTTGCAGAACTATGTGAACCCTTCTGCTCATGTCTTTATTTAAGACACAACTGCTGAGTTGCAAAGGGAACTTCCATAGGGCACCGCTATGTAACTGAATTAGCAGACAGCACTTGGGAAAAGAGCTGGCAGCAAAATAATAAACAGAGGCAGATGCAGTTGGAAGAGGGGGTGGGCTAGTCCCACTGTGCTTGCATATGTCTCTCATCTCTAATTCTGCAGAGCAGACAGACAAGAGGAATATTTAGACCCAATGGAGTTCTTGGATGCTGTGTGCTGATTGATTTCCTGACTAAATACCTGGCTTTTAGCAAGAGGAAGAAAAGATTGCACTAACAATACCTCAAATTTGTGTGGTGTTTTTTATCCCAGAGGATCTCGAAGTGCTTGGTGTGCTGGCAGCACAGAGCAGTGCAGGCAGGAGGCTCTGGTGTGATGGCCGGTGAGTGGTAGGACAGCAGCCTGACACAGCAGCTCCAGGAGAGAGAAAGGCAGAGGCTGACCCCCACGTCAGGCACTGTGTGTGCACTGGATATAATGCTTCTACAAAAGCAACCTGCCTTTCCTAGCTGTTCTCCAGTGACTACTCACGTACTCTGCTTGGTTGGTTTGCTTTAGTTTTAGAAGAATGGAAAACTGCATTTAAGGTTTGGACGAGTTACTTCACATTTCCTAGGTATTTTAGGACTGACGAGGCTCACATCTCTCAAAGAGGGATCTCACTCACAGCCCCACACCGTGTAACTTACATAATGCCTCAATTCAGCTGAATGCTAGGTGAGGATGGCACATGGTGATGTCTTTCTTTCTCAGCCCACTTCTCTTTCAAAGCCCTCAAAATTAGACAAAATGCAATGTTGCAAAGTAGACTTCCCAAACATTGGTGCACTGGCTGCCTTGGGAAGACGGAGTCACTGACCTAATTAGTTCCCAACCAGTGCCAAGTGCATGCAACCAGGATCTTTATAAGCAGAATGTGACTAAGCTATCATCCAAGACTGCTCTCTTTCTTCAGCTGTTTCTTGAGAGATAGGTATGCTTCCTCTGGACATACGAGCTGGGACCAGGAAATCCCAACACAGACAAGTGCTTCAGGGCATCATCTGCATTCATTATTAATAGGAAATAATAAGACTAATGAAAAACTTTAATTACAGTTATCAACCTTTTCTGTTATCAACCTGTTATCAACCTGTTCTGTCTCACCCTCCATCTTGACACAAAATACGTTGGCAGGCAGTAGGTTGGAAACCATCCCACTACACAATAATCGACCAAAACTATTTTACTTCATTTTGTTGCTCATGTTTTGGAAACACTAACAAACCTGTTGCAAGGGTTGGGGTAATTTGCTAGTCAGCTTTTGTTCTCCCACACTGATGAATCCAATCATAAACGAATCAGGAATTATTTCAGCTGTAAGCAGGCAAGATTCTTTCTTGGGGTATAAGGACTGGTTCTGTTCCACTAAAATATTTTTGTTTGTAAGAAGGCAGTAATGCCTTTTTTGCCAACCTTTGCTTGGACTGCCTGAGCACTGCATCATCTTTCAAGTTCTTCCACTCATCCCTTGCTCATGATTCAGTGGGTAATTGAAGTGTTAAGAACAAAACAGGACATAAATCCAAATTTCAGTCCCGGTGTAATAAAGGGCAAATGTGTGTCTGAGGGTCAGATGGAGCTCTGGTCCACAGAACCGAGAGGCTGAGATGACCACTGAATCAACTACTCTTTGTTTGCCAGTCCAGGGCTCATTTGTTCAACCAGTTCTCCTTAGTCTTGTTGCACCACGGTCATATTTGCTCCAGGTGACTATATGTGATCTATGTCTTTGCATTCCTCATGCCTTCTGCATTATCACATAAAATATTCTGGAATCTGTGAGATGGCTGTAGCCTCTTGCTCTTGGATTTGACTTCAAACATCAAGGTAAAAATTGCCAAACTTCATTCATAGAAAAATTAACTTCATGGTTAATTTCTTTGCTAAGATGAAAGGATTAGCTTATGAAAAGATTAACTGGTACCAGAACAGAGGAAAAATTAAATTATAAGAACATATAGTTTTCTTATTGCAATCAAACATCTGTAGAGGAAAAAAATCTGAAAAGATATACACCAAGTAGAAGGTATTGGCTTTGGCAAGAAAGTCTCCAGACATACAGGCAGGGGTCTCTACAAGCCAAGAAAAAATGATGGTAGGACTGACCAGAGGCACTGTTTTTTTCCTGTCTCAGCTCATCCTGTCTCTCCTCAGAATTGGAGGAGTTAGTGTAATTAGTGCAAAGTAATAAACGAGGTTTTAATTTTCAGTTCAACGTTAAGAAAACTGCAGAGCCAGTCCAGCCTCGAGCACTTCTGAAGTTTCCCAACATTTATGGCCCCAAACCAGAAGTAACTTCACCTGAAATTGTTAACTACACCCAGTACTCTCTGAAGACAACAGAAGAACCAGCTACTGGAAAGCATACTGCTTTGGATGAGAACAGGATGAAGATACAAGTCAATGAAGAGCTGTTTGTTCTCCCTCAAAACGGTAGGAGCTTTTGGTCTTCAGAATAACAGTGGCTTTTCTGGGTGTAGATCTGTAATACTTCTGAGCATAATGTGATTGTTCTTCAAGAAATAAATGTGAAAGTGAAGACATGGGATGCTTTTCACTTCCTTATCAGGAGCACTCTTATTTTTGTTTTCAATTCATTTGTTTAATAGAAGGTGGCTGAGGTGCTCATCAGGATATTCTGATAACAAAAGTGTGGTTGTATCTTGTTGCAATTTTTTTTAATCTAAATATCTTTTGTGTTGAAGAACCTGGCTCCCTGGTAGCTGACATTTTGTAGAAAAGCACATTTAGTGGTTTTGCTGAGAGCAGTAGCCAGAGTATGTGTGAAATATCTGGCCAAAATTAGGCAGAGTATCTCCTCCAGGTCAAATGCCAGCTGTCTTTGTCAGGGACAGTGGGGTTTGAAGCTTCTAATTTTCTTTGCTCCATTTCTTCCACTGGTTTCATGAGATGTTCTTGGCTTATTTTAATGTGCAGTGAAACTGGAGGCTGACATCTCAAAGGTTTTTGCCAAACAGAATTTCTGTTTCCCAGCCAGCCCAAAGGGTAACACTCCAAATCCTGAAACCTAAGATTTCTGGAGCTTGAGAGAAAATGCAATCTTAATTATATGCATCTGGCAGCATGTCTGGGTTTCTTCCATACTGATTTTTAACTTCACAATTGTCTTTTAACAGGATAATTTACTCTTATGGCTACCACTTTAATAAAACCTTCCTGAAGATTTGCCAGAGAGACAATGCCATCTGCTATTATTTTTACTGAGTACTCTTTTTAGTTCTTTTTAATCATTTGAGATTATATTTTTGCCCTTCTGGAAGTTCATTCACCCCTCCACCCTGAGACTTGTGAGATAGGAAAAGAAAGTACCATGGGAAGCAGATGCATTGGAGGAAGAGACTGAGCCACATCCTTAGGTGTCAGGGAAAGGATTATAGGGTGGAAAAGATGAAAGATGATGGCTGCATTTAGGCTAAAGCTTTATATAAGTGTTGGTGTAAGAGCCTCTCTGCACTGCTAATGGCACAAGCAAATTTCCTTCCTGCTGTGCCTGATTTTATAGTTTGAGTGTTGCTAAAATTAAGCAAGAATTGTTGTGTTCTCCTTTTGATGCCACAATGAACTGGTCTGAACTGTGGCTGAGACTTTTATGAAGATGTGCTGGTCCCACTATTGTTTTCTGTGTGAATCAGAACTGACCTTGCAGATAACAACTTTGGATGACAAAGATCTCTAGCTTCTCTTTTAATCTTGCAACTTGCTTTATTTCAGTATGAAATACATACTCAGCTCCAAAATCACACATGAAGAAACTGCCTTATGGGTTCCAAAGTTCATTGCCTTCACCCTGGTCAGGTGCTATGGAAATAGATGTCTTTGGCATGATAAAGTCTTCATTGTTAAAATTAAAAAAAAAACCAAAAAAACAACACAAAATGTTTAGAGAGGTCTGACCTAATGCAGAGTTGCACAGCAGTTCAAAAACAGACTCACATTCTCATTGTAGAGAATATAAATTTAATTTAATAATGTCAGTTAAAAGAATATAAAACAATGCAACAAGTAAAGTGTCATTTAGACACCTTGGCCTAGTCATAAGGTAAAAGAGCAAGTGTGTGAACCATCCTAGAGCACAAGGTGGAGAGCAGACTTGTCCAAATGCTGTAGAAAGAGCTGAAAGTGCAAGTGAACAGAGACAAAAGGCTGTATGACGATGGAGGAAGAAGCAAAGCAAATTATAGTCCTGCATACAAAGTGCAGGAGTAGTGAGACATTTAGAAAAGTGAGGTGCAGAGAAGGCGGATTTGTTCTGTGGGGAAGGGGCAGAGCTGCCTGCTAAAGGGGCTATTTCAGTTCCAGGCGTGGTAAAGGACGTGTGTGTCACAGAGCACCTGAAGCCCGAGGGGGCAGCCAGCAGCGCCCAGGCCCCCGAGCTGCACTTCTCCCTGCTGTACGACCGGCAGCAGGCCCAGCTGCGCGTGGCCCTCCTGCAAGGTAAGAGCACGCCTCTCCCGGCCCCACTGGGGCAACTCACTGCTCACTATGCTCAGAGAAAGTCACCCCCCATCTAAAGGCCAAGCGGTGCCCTCAGCACCACTGGATGTTTCACTGGTTCTGGGCTTGGACAGCAGGAACACCTGCCAATGTCGCTGCTTGAAGACAGGGCATAGCTTGGGGACACTTGTTTGCACAGCTTTGTCAGGAACCAGGATGGGCTCCTGCAGTCCCAGACATGGTACAAAGCAACCTCTTCTTTTTATTTTTTCCTTTGGGGGCAGGAGGAATCTCATTCCTCAACCCAGTCTACTCCCAACTGACTTCTCCTCAAGTCAAGTCAAAGCCTGAGCTGGAGATACCAGACTTATTTTGAGAAAAGTCCCTGTGGCAGTGCCAGGCCAGGCAGCCGGGCTCTGTGTCACTCTCTGACAACTGTAACAGCTTCTCCACTCAAGGCTGGAGCATCGTCAGTTCCTCTGGGAGAGTAAAATAAGCTGACTGAATAATTCATGCACAGTGTAGATCTCTGTGGAAACCTAATCAAATCACGCCCTCTGAGGCGAGCATTAAAGGGTGCTCAATGGCAGCCACTGCTGTGGGCCTCCCGCCAGCAGCCAGCCCACAGTTCCCCTCCAGGATGGACACCCATGCCAGCTGGCTGCCACCCTGGCATGCCAGCACACAGGACCTGCCTCTGCTCCTCTGAGAAGCCAGGAGAGCCCTGTGATCCACGGGTCCTGGCAGCTCAGGAGCAGCTGTCCTTGGACTGGCTGCAGCAAGGACAACAGTTTTTCCCTCAAAGCCATGGCATTCCATAACCCCTTGGAGGAGGGTGTGTTCCTCTTGCTATGGAGAAGGCAGTGCAATTCTGTTGATGAAACTGAAGAGGAGTGTGAAATGCCATTCTCACTCTAGGCTTTTCAACATAAAAAGGATATAAAATTAGGGATGAATGCCTCTTGACACAGGTCTTTTGGGTTGTGAGATGGCTTCTGATGGATTCGTTTTCCAGAGCTGGACCAGCAGAATGCAATAACCCTTAGACATAGCCCACACTGGCAGGATGTGTCCCACACTGCAGGGATGGATGTGTCCCAAGGGAAGCTCTATCCATCTCTGATGTCTGTGACTGCCCTTCCTGCTTATAAAATCACTGTAAGAAGATTTTTTTGTGTGCCAAGGTAAAAGTAAATGAGAACTGCCAATCCTCGTTTCATGCTGCCTCATTTCAGTGCTGTTCTGCATCTTTCAACAGAATGTGTTCCCTTGACTCAGCTGTTGCTCTCCCAAACACTGGCAGCATCCTTCTGCAGTGGCAGAACACAGGGACACTGTGCAGCCTGAGGAAAACACCACAGCATGGGCTCTCAGCTTAACGTGCCCCAATGCAGGCAGGAACAGGGGTCAATGTCTATGCAGCTGTTTTATTTTATGGCTCTCATAAAACAAGCGATTTAGCCACAGATATTCCAGGGCTGTCTTTTGTGAGAGGTCCTTACCATCTATCTTTTCCAGCTATGCATGGCAGAATGAGTGGGGACCAAGATGCTGGCTGCCATTGCTACATACTGGGCACACTGGCAAGCAAGTCTGGTATCGCTGAGGCCCAGACAGAGCTGAAGAAGAAGGTACTTCACACCCTTTGGGAGGAGGTGCTGCAATTCCCACTAACAGAGGAGGAGATACCGGGAGGAACACTGACTCTCACCCTGAGAAACTGCGACAAGTTCTCCAGGCACAGCATTGTGGGGGAACTCAAACTGAACCTTGCTGAAATCGATGAATCCTTTGGGAAGGCCCAGTGGGAAAGGCTAAAGAGCCCAGAGAAGGTACGGACTCAGTCTGTGTTGGTAGTTCAGACACCCTAATGACTAAGAGTTTGGACAAGAGAAATCCTTTTGTGGGTGGGAGGCTTTATTTGTTTGGAGCAGGTTTAGAGGGGTGATGTGTGACTGCAGAGATCACTTAGCACAGCCCTGTGCTGGTCTGTAGGTCATCATATCAGAAGCCCTTCCATCTATTGCTTCCATTAATGTGTCACAAGTCCCTCAACTCCTCCCCAATTACAATGTGATGTTGGCATCTGCAATTCAAATGCCATGTCTAGAAAAAGCTGTGTGAGCTTCTGAGACTTAGTGATACAGGACCAGAGCGGCAAGAGCTGAAATATCAGAGTGCCTACAGAGCCCAATGGAGGGACTCTGCAAAGCTGGGTGTGTGTAGGGCATATGGTGGCACCCCAGGGAGCCTTAAGCTATGTATGAAATTGGGACTGAAATGCTGGGCTGAAGGACACTTATTCTTACTGGAATCAATCCATTGTTATTTGTTCTGGGACATGTCAAAATATCATTCATTGCATTGTGTTGGTTTCCTTAAACATGAAAACCTTCATTTTCTTCCTTATCCACATCTTGCTAGCTTCACAGACAGGGAAAATGGAGGGAAGAGTTCCAGCACTTCTTGAAGTGGGTACAGGGGATGCTTCATGTGCATTAATTTCTTGCACGTTTCCTCAGGAGCCTTTTCCCTGCCATGAACTAGGTTAATCTTCCAGCAGCAGCAATTCACTTAACATGGCAGCAGGATGCTGCTACCGCTGCAGCTTGTTCATCACAACAAGTGGTACCTCTTATAGTCTGCTGTGGCACAGCTGAGCAATGCAAAACAGCAGCAGCACTGTCACTAAGCACGATGAAATGAATAATTGCCTGTCACCCTCAGGGGTGAGAGCTCTCCCCTGAGCTGCCCACAGACACAGAGTACAGAGCTAGCATTTCCAGTTTCCAGTAGTGCTGGTTTATCTGCTAATCACTCGAATACTAACTGGACTGTTCACACTAAAAAAAAAAATCAGTCAGGGACAGAGGCAGCAGAAACAAATGGGTGGTCTGAATGAGTTTGATAAACTTCAAGCACAAGACTGAATATTTGTCTAATAGCTGTAACCCTCCCCCTCTCCCTTCATCCTGAAGCATCTGTTTTTTTAGCAATACTCAAGGAACAGCCTTGATGGAGTGCACCTGATGGAGTTCTGATATACTGGGAATTCTGCCTTGGTCCAGCTTCACAACCACACACAGAAACAGGACAGCATTCATGTCTTCTCCAGGCTGACAGCACAATGTTAACACCAGCAGTACTGCTGAACAGTGCCCCAGTTTGAGCTGAGGATGTGCAGTGAAAGCTGAATTTGCGTCATCTGGGACCTGAGAGAGCCAACCATTGCACAGATAGCTTATGTATACAGATCCTGAATCATTCATTGAGAACCAGAGAGGGAGGGAGTGAGGAAGAGCTGATCAAAAAAGAGGAGCTATTTTTGACAGCATTCATCCAGGAACAAAGTTACTGAGCTTTGTCGAAAGTGTGACATTTCCTTGAAATGCCAGGAAGGGCAGAAATTTCGTTCTTACCTTCCCAGTAATTCTCCCACACGCAAGGGAAGGAGCTCAGAGCAGAGCTTACAGCTAAGCAGGTAGTGTAATTAGCATTCAGGAATCCATTGAGTCCTGTGAGCAATGCAAAGCGTAGATACTGTCGACTGATATCCTTATCTTGTCTTCCTTCCCTCCCACTGCTTTGCTAATGACAGTGATAATAGTGGGTTGATGATAGAGTGTGCTTGCATAGCAACTTCCCTTTTGTGATCTCGTGGTACTCTGCACGTAATTCATCGATGACCCCTTGATGCTTTTTATCCATATTGCATAGAAAGAAAGACTGAAGCTCTGATGGTTGTATGGATTTGAAAGATTGCAGCACAAAATGTAGGTTATGGATTTAATAGGAAAAAGGAAACAAAGTAAACAAAGCCCAGGAGGGGGAAGGAAAAGTACCTCTGATTTAGTCCCTTCATACAAAACTCCAGCAGAGACCAACCATTGTAGGTTTTGTTTTCATGTGGATACAGGCTGGCCAAAAATTTGATCAGCTCACTAGGAGCTGGAAAGTCATAAGTACAAGATGTGATCTGAGTACAATGTGTGCGTTTGTGCGTGTGTGCACATCTACAGAGCCCCACCCCCTCCCAACCTCCACTACATCTGTGTGTGCCTGCAGCTACAGGAACCAAATTCTAGCCAAGAGCTATAGAATGGGACCTGCTGAGATGTAGTGGGGATAAATAAACAAAAGCAGCTTATGACATGCCTAAACTCTGAATTGAGATGGTGTTTGGGTTTGTCCCTCAGAGTACAACTCTTTTGTAGTGAGCATACAGGCATTTGAAACTGCCTCTTATGTGTGGGCGTTTTTAAGGTCCACTTAAATTTAAGACAGGATTCATGTAAGTGAAATTCATGTGAGCCCTTCAGTGCTACCTGAGTGCATGAAAAAAAGATTCACTTGGGCTGACTTAGGATTGAATTTCAGGCTAATGGCCTCCTTACCTGATTTGTGCAGGACAAATTAGTCATTCGAACCAGACAGCGATGACAGCCATGATTTCTGGAGAGTCAATCAGCTCATGGGGAGCATACAGGGGCCTGTCCTTGCCTGTTTCAAGTATCGGGTTGAAAACTGAATTTGAAATATTTATGGCTCACGTAGTAACGACAGCGCAGAGCACTGAAACAGCCTGGAGGAGGGCTGTCTGTCCTCGAGGATGTAGAACATGCTAAGGAGCCCAAAATGAGTCTGTTAAATTGACATTGGCTTTTTGAGACTCTTCTGGGTCATTAACCTCACACTAAACCAGATTTCTGTCACAAGCTCCCACTCACTGAGAGAATAACTGCTCCCCTTTTGTCCCTTGCCATGGGCTGTCAGCTCTGCACACAATGGTGTGGGATTTCTCTCCTTCCCTGCTGGCTCCCGAGAAGGAAAGGGCATTACTCTCCCAGGGGAGAGCAGCGGTGGTGTGACTGTGTCCCTAGGCTTCCTCACCACGGGCTGCTTGTCCAGGGCAAATGGAAGTAAGGGGAAGGGGAAAGGGAAAGGGAAAGGGAAAGGGAAAGGGAAAGGGAAAGGGAAAGGGAAAGGGGCCCCACAGGGGCAGCAGGGAGAGCTGCTCACAGTCATGACAGAAGGCAGGTGGGAAGGAAGAGTAATGTACTGTGCCCAGTTCATGGAGAATTTCAGCTTGGCTAGGTTTTTTCTCACACCAAATAGGGTGTCAGAGAAGGTGTAGCTCCAGCTCCAGGTCAGACTCAGCCCCAAGCATCATCACCTCTGCTTTCCCAGGGAGCCCTACACTCCTGCTGGGCAGGGCAGGTTGGAGGCTGAGTCCAGTCAGAGCCCTCTGGGAAATGGAGCACCTGAAACCAAAAGTGAATTATGAAAAGCAGTAAAGGGCGTAGTGGACATAAATACAGGTCAGTTAAGTGGTCTCTCAAAATAGAAAATCTGACTATTTCCATTGTATGTCAGCCCCAAATCTTCTTCTGACTAAATATTCCACTAAAAGTTGAGATCAGAAAGCAGTTTCTTTCCAGTGACATAAACATTCAGTAACTCACATTATTGGAGCCTTATGAGTGAAGGAGCCTCTCAGGCATCTTTGCCAGGTTTGTTCTCATCCAGCGTGACTGGAAAGGTCTCCTGTACAAAGACAGAGGGACAACTTGGTTGGTCCATGACCTTCCGCCCATCAGTCTTCTACTGTTGTTTTCCTAATGTTCTGGCCAAGATGATATAAAAAATTAACCCTTTCTGTGTCTCCATTTCCAGGAGCCATCCACGGGCCATGGGGAGGTTCTGCTCTCTATTAGCTACCTGCCAGCAGCTAATCGCCTGCTGGTGGTGATTATTAAGGCAAAAAACCTCCATTCCAAGCAGCTGAAAGATCTACTTGGCAGTGGTGAGTGTAATAGCAAGGAATTAGAGACCGTTGCTTCTGCTGTTCTGTACATCTAGAAAGAAAGTGGGAAGGGTGATTTTTGACAGGAAAAGAAATAGATGTCTGGATTAGAAAGCCAAAGAGATTTGAATAATTTCTAAAAAGTTCTAAAGACGGATACCCCTGTAATCAATATTTCTTATGTGCTCTCTCTCAGTTTGATGTCACCAGTGTAAATTCTCCTGCACTTTTGGGTGCATATTCAGACATCATAATATAAAATATTAAGGCATTAGAGAGTGTCCAAAGGAGGGCCATAATGATGGTGAAAGGCCTGCAGGGGAAGCCGTACGAGGAATGGTAGAGGTCGCTTGCTCTGTTCAGCCTGGAGAAGAGACTGAAGAGAAAGCTCATGGTGGTCTTCAGCATCCTCACAAGGGGAAGTGGAAGGGCAGACATTGATCTCTCACGACCAGGGACAAGACCCAAGGACACAGCATGAAGCTGAGTCAGGGGAGGTTTAGGTTGGATATCAGGAAAATGTTTTTCACCCAGAGGGTGGTTGGGCACTGGAACAGGCTTCCCATGGAAGTGGTCACAGCACAAACCTGAGTTTGGACATTGCTGAGCATTTGGACAATGCTCTTGAGCACATGGTGTGATTTTTGGGGTGTCCTGTGCAGGGCCAAGAATTAGACTCGATGATACTGATGGCTCCCTTCCATCTCAGCATATTCTAGTCTAGTCTAGTCTGTGTGTTGCTGCTCATTATTATGGTGTCTCTCTCCACTCCCTATACAGATGTTTCTGTCAAGGTGACACTGAGGCATCAGTCACTGAAGCTGAAGAAGAAGCAGACCAAACGTGCAAAACACAAGATCAACCCTGTGTGGAACGAAATGATCATGTTTGAGGTGCCCCACGAGCTCCTGCGTGCCTCCAGTGTGGAGCTGGAAATGCTGAGCCAGGATGGAGCTGGCCAGAGCCATGTGCTTGGCAAGTGCAGTCTGGGCTTACATGTCACAGGCACAGAGAGGAACCACTGGGAAGAAATGCTGAGGAACCCCAGGAAACAGATAGCCATGTGGCACCAGCTCCACATGTAGGCTCATCATGATTACTGACAACAAGATTCCCACCAGGCCTCAGAGCCTGAGGGGATAAGCTGAATTTCACCTCCCACCTTCACCTCCACGAAGTTTCTCAGCACAGCACTCTTACTACACACCCTTCTCTGATTTTCCTGCCCCATCTAGCCCAGGGAACTCTCTGGAAAATGTATTTAAAGGACAATCTCTCACCTAATCGAGTGGTTGTCTCAAACAAGGGGTTGGCTGCCTGGATGGTTTGAATTAACTTCATTTGCCTGCCCACTGTCGCTTCTGAGAGGTCCCTGATTCTGCAGAGGAGCAGACAAGAGTGAAGAAAATCAAAGTTATCACAGAAATGTAAGCCCTTCATTGGCATCTAGCACTGTGACCCAAGTCCTCTGATAAGTGCTGGCTCCATAACCACAAACACACACCTGTTTTACCAATCCCTGCTTTACATAATGCTCTATAAGACTGAGAAATGAAGATCACAGTGCCGTCATGGCAGGCACGAAGAGTCAGAATGAAAGAGAGAGGGAAGCCGAAGTGCAGTAAATGGATACCCAGAAAAAGATACAGAACTAAGGGAGAGAGCAGAGGAAGAAGAAAGGGTGAGACAATCAACACCCTCATCCTGTGCAGCCTTTGAAGCAAACACTGCCGAGCACGAAGTACTTTTCCTTACTTTCGTTTCCTGGAGAGTTTGATACCTTCTACTTAAGATTAATGAAAACTGCTGAAAAGATGAATGTTTCAGGACCCTTTAGCAGAATCTAAATGCATCTTCTATCTTTCTATGGTGTCATCCAGGAAGACCCTAAATACGGACAAAAAGTTATTGTTTATGTTACCTCCAAAAACTTGGACCAGATCTTTCTGTTTACTGCCATCTTTTCTGTTTGGGTTTTTCCCAAGTTTTAAATATGCTAATTTTATTCCAGGCAACATCTAAAATTAGGCAAAACAAGTGGGATCATTCCACACCCTAGAAGCTGATAGATGATTTTGGTTTGACAGTTAACTATTGCATTACTTTACTCAAATACTCATACCAGCATTACTCAAAGGCAACCCTTATTAACTGCCATATATTTCTTCACTTCCAGACAAAAGGTATTCACCAGCCAGACAGACTCTCTGGGGCTTGTTTTTTGTGTGCACTTTCAAGATTTGATGTGGCTTAAATGTTACTTTTGACTGTCCTTTTTTTTCCTGTTGAGATGTACTGAAATTCTGGCACTGGCAGCGATGATGTCATGACCCCTTAAGCACACTGCTTGTCCTACTACATTTTTTCAAGTAGTAGACACAACTTTAGGGACTTCCATGGGGTCAGAGCATCCAAAAAATCTGAAAACAGAACCATATAATCTGTAGCCCTGGAAATCTCAGAGGACTTCATATTTGCAGGGTCAGACTGCCCCTTGTTTAAACCAAAATATTAAGCTAAGCTTTATCTAGTATCCATCCCACTTTGATAGTGAAGTCAAATAAGCCTAGCAGTTTGTCAAGGGAAGGCTGCCATCGTGTTGGAGAAGGAAAAACACCAGAACCAGTGAAAACTGGCTGAAACACCAGGCACAATGGGTTATGAACAGGGAAATGAAGTCCAGCTGGAAGTCAGTAACTAGTGGTGACTGGGGCTGGTTGTGGGACTGACACCGTTTAACACCTTCATAAATGACCTAGACAGTGGGGCAGAGCATGGCTCAGCAGGTTTGTAGATGATGCAAAACTGGGAGTAGGGATTGCTATACAAGGCAGTTGTGCTGACATTCAGACAGATGCTGAGAGGCTGTGGGCTAACAGGAACCTCCTGAAATTCAACAAGAAGTGGAAAGTCCTGCACCTGGAAAGTCCTGGAAGAACAATCCCGTGCAGCATTGCAGGGATGAGGGCCGACCATCTGTAAAGGAGCTTTCCAGAAAAGAACCTGGGTGTCCTGGTGGACACCAAGTTGAACATGAGCCAGCAGTGTGGTCTTGCAGCGGAGAAGGACAACTGTGCCTTGCACTGCATTAGGACCAGCAGTGCCAGCAGGTCAAAGCGGGGTGATCCTTCCTTTCAACTCGGCACTAGTGAGGGCACTTCTGGAGTGCTGTGTCTGTTGCTGGGCTCCTCAGTGCAAGAAAGATATGGAGTTTCTGGAGAGTGCAGCAAATGACCATGAAAACATTTAAGGGACTGGAACATCTCTGTAAGAAGAGAGGCTGAGAGAGCTGGAACTCTTAAGATCAGTATATACAGATACCTGACCTGGGAGAGGGCAAAAGCAGATGGAGACAGACTCTTGTAACTGGTGTCCACTGACAGGACAGGAGTCAAGGGCACAAGCTGCGGTGTAGGAAATTCCATTTGAACACATGAAAAATGGCAAGAAAAAAAAGTGTTTTTTTACTGTGAGGATACTCAAACACTGGAATGAGTTGACAGGAGAGGGTGTTGGGGTCCCCATGCTTGGAGACGGTGAAAATTTGATGCGATGCAGCATGAAAACCTGCTCTAGATTATCCCACTCTGAGCAGAGGTGAGTTTGGACAATATGATCTCCAGAGGCCCTTTCAATCCTCAGCAATGCCATGATTCTGTGAAGATATTGACAAGGCTGATGCACACTAAAAACTGTTCTCTTTACACTACTATTTCCAGTGTGGGTGGTGTAACCAGGAGTTACAGGATTATTTTGAAGAGAGCAATAAAATCAGCTTTAAGCAACCAGACGTACAGAAAAGCTAAGTATGCCCGTGAATCTTACACCCAACGTTTTAATCTCTGATATTGATCCATTGGCTAGAGGGCAAGTAAACAAAAAAGAAAACTGGTTTGTTGTTTTACTCTATGGGATTTTGTTTACTAACAAAAAGCTGTAGGATACTGTGAGTAAACTGGACACAGGGGTCTAGTTGATAGTGACTTCTTAATGCCTACTGTGATCCTGATTCACCTGTAGATATACCTACAGGTTTGGGATAATTATTTCCATATAAGTGCAGAATTTATTGGAATGTTGGCCTAATCCACATATAGGTTCCAGGCAGCGCTGTGATATTTTGGGGGATAATGATAAGAAGGATAACTTCACGGTATGATGCTATTTGGCTGGCACTGGAAAGCCTGAAGGGCCAAATATTTGCCTTGCTGCCAACTCCTCTAGTTCTGCATCCTGCTTGTTTCACTGAGCCTGTTATAACATCTTGATGACTGATTGTAAACAGCATTATCTGCCTGTGCTCTGATGATTGAGGCACACCCGGTAATAGATACCAGTCCTATGGCATTTAAAAACATAGATCCTCAGAATCTGACTTAGCTATGGCAAAACAATGTCCTCTTTTACAGCAGAAAAATACGTGTATACACACGACTTAACCACAAATCTGTCTTAGGAGCAAAGAGGCGCCATCGGTGTTAATGAATGGCATTGTTTCCTCCTTTGTTGCAGTGGGATTTAATGGGAAAGGGAGAAAGTGAAAATGCATACATCTTTCCCGGCTGGATTATTCTTGTTGTCTGGAATTTTAGCCTAGAAAGAATGCTCCTCGCCATCAGCACAGGCTGAACAAAGGCTGCCAGGTGTCCCTGGGAGAAGACAGCACTCGCCGGGGCTGAGAGCGGGCACGTAAAGGGGAAAAGGAATGCTGTGTACGTGTGGTACCCGAGGGGCAGGGACGCCCAGCCTGGCCTTTTGAACTCTGCTAACAGGAGCTGTGTGTCATCGCATTCCAGGGCCCTGCCCTCATCCATCCCTCCGAACAGCTCGTGCAGCAATCCCTGTGTGTCCCTGAGCCTCAGCACCCCAAGGGACGAGGTGCTAAACTGTCCCAGCAGGCAAATGGCTGGGAATGGTCGTGGTAGGTGACAAGGTCATGAAGAATGAAATACGAAGAGTTTGGAAATGCTATTGTATCAATCAGCTTCAGCAACTCGGGCTGTCAAAGTATCACTGAAATGCAGTAAGGATGGAGCCAGACAGATTCACCGTTTTCAGCTCCCGAGGCTGAAAATGCAGGAGCATCAGCAAGCACCATTTTGTATTAAATTAAAGGATGCTTCTTATAAATTGCATCATAAGAGAAGAAGGAAAAAAAAAAACCAAACAGTTATGGCAATTAATGTTCCTAAGCTATATGTGTGACCAAAAGCAGCCACAAGAGTCCCCAGGGGCTAGTCAGTGGTTGGACTGATTATTTTGCCTGCTATAACCATTAACATGAAGAAGCTGGAAGCTGAGATACTGTAGAGAGGAAGGAAGGAAGAAAAAAAAAAAAAAAGACGGTGTGGAGCAGTCTACCTGATCAGAATGAATGATCCCTTTCAATGAAGGCCAGAGTTACAAGTTTAAGGACAGGGATTCACTGCCCCTCATCCAGTGAGAAAACTGAAACAACCTGATTACTGTTAAATAGCCTGAAAAATCCAGCTCCCGTATTGTACCCAGCTTTGCCTGGGAAAGGTGGTCTCCTGACGTGGCTTCTGCTCAGAGGAGGGGACTGGGAGGCCAGGGGAAATGACCTGTAACTACATCAAGGAGTTCCTCCGTTAAAATACAGACTGTAGCCATATGTTGCTTTGCCTCAACCTGCCCTCAGGTTGAGCTAGATCTTCTTCCCCAAAAATTATCTAGTTTGATTTTAAGCAATTTGTCCTAGAGTATAAGGATTAATAAGCACAAATCATCAACCGTCACTAAAATATCTGGGATGTTTTAGATTCATTACTAACCTCAGCACTCTTCCCCAGTTGTAAGGGGAATGGTTACAGCTGGTGCCCTGTAAGGGTAACATTTTTTTAGTGCAGAGTTTTCCTGTTACTTGTTGTCCCAAATACCCTTGCATGGTGATAAACATGTTTGCTTTGCAAAGAGGTAAGGTAATAGATCGGAAGAGGTAACACATCAGAAAGTAATGGAAAATTCCGATCGACAGGACTGGGAAAATTTTCAGGATCAACTATTCTCCCAGGTACTAATGGGTTTTCAACACCTTGAACAGCTGTACCTTGCATTTTGCTAGCATCTGCCATCAATATTATCTGGCAGTAGCGTTCAAAACCACTCCTTTTTTTTCCTTTTTCCAGAATGAAGAAGGCTGTAGTTTGGGCTCTAGAAATACAGCCCAAGGTTTGCCCAAGTTTTCCTGATGTATGAGTCAACTACAATGACATTTAATAAGAACTGGAAGCTAAAGTGGCTTGGACCATGCTTCTTGCACTCTTCTGAAGGTCAATTTGATGTCTGATTGAATTGAAGCACAGAGCTTTGACAGCATTTTTATGTGTTTCAGAATTTAACTAGGTATTAAAATGCATTTGGTTCATTTGTTGAAAGATAAGCATGATGAGTAAATAGCAACACTCGACACTTCATATTATTTCTTCTGTTTTCAATATGCACAAGAATAGTAGCAAAGTGAAATAGTGATCTGTGGCCTCCAGCATGAGGGGGCTTTTCTGCTTACTTGGTCCTTTAGTGTCCCAGTGTGTTTATTGTACAGAGCCAGATATTGTTTGTCAAGACTCTATATTGTTCTCACAATCCAAAGCACAAAAACAGAGCATGATGCTCAGCCATTGTGTCTAATATCAGAGCACAACGTGTAAAACACTGCAAGTAAATAATTCCAAGCTGTACCAACACTGTGTCTGCATTGCTTTACTCTACAGTAAGTCCCCGCTGCTTGCAGCTCATGTCAGGGGCACAGAGTGCTGGGATGAGTCAACAGAAGATGCTCTGAAGGGTGTCATCAAGGGATGGGTGTACCATAAGAAGGGAAGCAGTCAGCAATAGGGTCCTATCCTGGGCAAGCACAGGAAATCTATTGGCTTTTTCGTCGAGGTGGCAGAGAAACAAAGCTCTAAAGGCTTTCCAGCAGCTGCAAGGAGATTAGAGAAAACGAGATCTGGGAGCCAGGTTCTTCCCAGATACTGGCTCCACCTCTGAAACAAAACTAAGAAGTGAATTTAGATTTTTTTATTATTATTATTTTGTTGTTTGCCAATCTCAACACTCTCAAGTTGGTGTTGATAATACTCTGTAAACTATGCATTTGTAAGGAGGAAAACATACTTGGTTGACCTAATACCATCACCAGAATTAGCTGGTTCCTAACAAGACACACAGATCAAAACCTGCAGATAAAAGTAAAAGAAAACAGATTTTTGGAGCAGGAGCGGGAAGTATTTACCTCACTGACAGTTTGGGGGCACTCTCTCACCCATCACAGTCAGTGTTAAAGCACAAGGAGAAAAAACAAAGCCAGTCTGCAGAGCCCCAGGCTGTTGCTGGCTTCGCAAAGAGGGGTGCCTCTTAGCTGCACAGCGAGGCTCATGACACTGAAGATTTTGCTGTAGAGATGAAGGAAAAAGCTGTATTTCTGCTGCACAGTGAGTCGAACATGGGTGGTGCATCTGCCAGGGACAATCCTTCCTGCCTGGGGGATTCACGCGGTGTAACCCAGTAATTCCCAGGTCCGTGTATTGAAAAGCAGCAGTAGCTGCCACAGAACCATTCTTCTCTCAACCCTGCTGTTCATTGTCACTTCAGATTTCTTAAAAGCTTTTTTCCCCTACGGTATTTAAAAATTAAACTGGAGCTGTCCTGTAATCTTCTGTCTGGCAAGAGAGAGGAGCACCTAATCCAGCAGCTATGTTACTGCCATTGCCAGTGCTGGTCCTGAAGGTCTGCAGCCGGTTCCTCCACTTCTCTGAACCCCTAGTGATCACTGACCGTGGAATAAACCCGGTGAGGACAGGGCTCCAAGATGCCCCTGAGAAAACAGGTCACACCTAAAACCAACACACTACCCAGTTCTCCAGAAAGCTCTCCTGAACACCACAGTGCAGCGGCGGCCTGCAGTGCAGCTCTGCAAACCCCTGACCCTCTGTTGCACATGGCTCCCCATCCCAGCCCTGGCACCTCTGCGAGGCTCTCCCACCCCCCTGTGCCTCCAGAGGTACCACCGGTGTCCCCAGAAACAGCCTGTCTGGCAGCCATGCAGACAGCACACTTGTTTTTCTCCTTGATCAAAACAACTTCAAACAGGGGACTTCAGAGAGTCAAAAAGTCTAGCTAGCACATATGCTGTGCTGTGGGAGCCTTTGATTATCCTGCAGATATTTTTAGAGTCCTGTGTAAATGAGCTGTGGCTCCATTTGTGTGGCGTATGGCGACAGCTCTGCCAGAAACAGCCTCTGGTCCCCTGAGCCCACCGCTCTGTGCCACCACAGAGCTGCACCTGGCACTGCCCACACGCCTGCCTCTGCCCTGATTTAAACATCTTGGGGGGCACCTGTTTAAACCCACTCATGTGCTCAGCCGCCTGTGCCTTTCCTTCCGCCTCAGGAGAGTCAGATAGGGAAGACAGACCCCAGGAAGCGCTGCAAACCCCCTCTGGTTATGCCTGCAAGCTCTTGGCATCATAGGCTCCACACCTCCTGCTTCCAGGAAGAAACATGTTCAGTTTCTCTGCTAAATGAAGTTTCTAGCACCAGCTGCTAACAACGGCCATCTCCATGGAGCATATCCAGGACACCAGCAGAGCTGGGGAAGTGCGTGTCGGGCTTTAATGCTATGACAACCATCACAGAGGAATTTTTCAATTTCCTTTTCACTCATATTGACATGAGAATCAGTGGTTCTAAAAATGAAGGGCACCTTTAGCCCTAGATGAGATGAATTTGTGCAAGCTTCCCTTCCTGACAAAAGCTCAGATTATGCAATCTGCTTGAAGGCATCTTGCTTTTAAATCCTTGGCTTGAAGTTACCAGCAAGGAGGCTGATCATTGCCAACGGTGACTAACAAGAGCCCACAGCACAAAACTGCCTGTAGGAAATGAATTACAATGCAGCAATGCATTACACAAGCAGCTCTGACTCTTTACACATGGCTGAGCTGCTGCAAGTGAAGCATTGTCCTGCTTTCATGCTGTTAATTGACCAGCAAAGGTAAAAACCCCAGAGATGAGGTTTTTGCTGCTGACTGACAGATGCCCAGGAAATCCAAATGAAGCTAAGCCCTGACAACCATCAGGATTTTCTGGGCTTGCTTACTGCTCAAAATTAAGCAATTTTAAATCACCACAGTGAAAGATGCAAGAAAATTATAAACTCTGTGTAGTATGTGGACTGCTCGATGAAATGGACTTTGAAGAAGTCAGTAGAACAACCTTTCTTATTGGACCTATTGGATGACTAATTTGGGGCTATTTGCACTTCTCAGCCAAGAGGCTGCCATTCACTTCTAGCCCTTGTGGCTACTCTCCATTAAAATTTGGAGGCATTCACTTTGAAACCAAAATTTCTGCAGAGCCTTTCACCTGTGGGGATTCATGGGTCTACAAGCACACTTCCCCTGGGCCCAGAGCCCTCTAAGCCCAGACTTCACTCAAGGCCAGAATTTCCACCCAAAATTTCCCTTCCTTTGCAAGGACTGGCAAGCGGTGTGGCACTGGCAACCTGAACAGCCTCCAGAGCAACACAGCTGGGCATCAGGTTAAAGCCCAAGATTATGAGCACCCACAGAACTGTGAGCCCCAATAGGAAGCAAACCCCTTTTCATACCATAGGTGTCCATTGCATTAAAACTTTGCTAGAGGTCCCCACGGCATGTAACACTTGCTTTTCCACTGGTATCCATTCCCAGGACCAAATGGAAAACAGGGATTCCTTCGGACCTGATTAAAGAGCCAGTCCTGCTGATGCTTCCATCCCTACATACTGAAGCTCAGCAGCACTATCAGTATCAACACCCAGAGTAAGCAGTGCCACACCCAGGATCCACACTGTCAGCAGCACAGCTTGCTCCTGCATTTTCTGCTCTCCTCCACTGCCACATGGACACATTTACAGCTGAGCCAGCAACTGTTTGTGCTGGAAGGGCTTTGTTTTCTGCCTGTGTTTCTCTCTAGCTAGAGCTGCCACCCAGGGATGGACTAAACCTCTGCAAGGTTATCTCTGCTTGCACTGTCATACAAACCCGAGCCACAGCAAAGGAAGGATGATGCACAGACCCTGTGGTGCCTTTGCTGTGAGATGTATCCCCAGCAGCAGCCAGACTCGGCCCACAGAGGCAATGTTTCCAGCTGTTTGGTCAGCAAACACAACGCACAGCCCAAGGCTAATCAATGGACACGTACTTATTTCAGAAGTTGGCTCTCTTGCCCACAGTGATTTAGCAGATGTAAGACCCTCCATATACAAAATTACTCTTATTACACTGAACTTTTTAAAAGTTGCACCTTTAGTTAACCAACTGCAAGCTCAGTGTCAAAGAAGAAGAATCCAAAGTTAAGTCAACCCTGTCTTTTAAGGATAGAAGAAACCCAGCTACCCCTGGATTTAGAGCATTTAGAGCTCAGGAAAACTGTCTCCATCCTTCAAACAAAACCAGGCACATAGGTGAAGTTTTGTCAATGCACATTACAAGCCCAGTCCACCACACCAAAGCCAACAATAATGGGACTGTACCTGACTAGAAAGAGAGTGCAGAGCCTCAAGGGCACCCGGTCGGCATCCCTACCCAAAAATAGCATGTGCTGACACAGCTGCGCCAGCGCCGACCCAGAGCAGCCCTGGGCTGCTGGGAGGTACCAGCTCCTGGTCTGCCGGCTGCAGCCTTGGCACAGCACCAGGATAACCCAGCCCACGGAGAAAGGATGCAGCTCCATCACAGGACATGCTGGACCTGCTCACCAAGGTGAGGATGTCGAGGGGCTGCAGTGACCCTCGGCATGTCAGGGAGCCAGTCACTCAGGAGGGAGAACTACCAGCATCTCAGGGGGCTGCATCTGATCCTTCTGGATTTATCAGCACTGGATCTGCTCCTTACAGTCACAGGCTGGGGGAAACTGGAGTGCATCAGCTTAGATGCCCTTGGTCTGGGAAAATGACATTAACCTCCAAAAACAATTTAAAGAACTAGCAACCCAACTTGATAAATTTAAACTTTTTTTTATTAACAATCATTTTACATTACAAGGATAATATGACAAAAGGAAAGTTCTTGTGTACATACTATGATATATCAGCATAGCTCTATTCGTATCCAGTGTCCTAGGTCCTTTCACACAGGTACTATAAAGCATAGTCTGTAAAGTAATAACATTTTAATGTCTCCAAAAGAGTGATATTAACATATTAATACATATGTAGTAATAGACGTCTAGATATTTTTCTCTCATTTCATATGTGTGTGTGAAGGGTGAGAGCATGGGTGAGAGATTGTTTGAAACAGTTCAGCAGGGCTGTGCTTGGATGTGGACACGGAGAGGTTTGAGACAAAACCCCGTTTTCTGGAAGTAGAAATGCATTTCTGCTAACTGTCGGGTGAGTCTATGAGGATGCCATGACTGGCGGAAAACTCCGTAGCCCTCCTGTAGCATTTGGGACATTACAGCATATGAGACGTGGTTCCCCCGTGTAGCCCAGCGAGCTTATTCGACATGAGGTGCAGTGCATGGGAGCCCCTCGCCGGGCGGCTGCAGCACCCGCAGCGCGGGTGGGAGGCGAGGCCGCGGGCTGGGCTTACGAGAGTGTCAGTGGCATCGGAAGGAGGGGGCTGGGAGTGAGAAAACTGTCTCTGAGGTTTGTGAGGAACAGGTGCCGAGAGCTCCCCGCCCGTGCTGCGCGGCTGAGGGGCTGCGGCAGAGCGGGGAGCTGCCGCCGGGCAGGGGCGGCTGAGGTGGATTACCAGTTGTGTGGAGGAGAGAGGCCTGGGACAGGGCACTGAGGTGTGTGACAGGGCTTGGGGGCAGCTTGCACAGCATCTGCTCATGCAATACCAGTGTAATGAGCCATTCGGATGTCGGAATTACAACTCACCCTCCTCCCGACTGAAGCCAACAAATAAAACAAACGGCAAGGAGTGCAGTGGTTGCCAGGCCTGGAGCAGAGCTGCAAAGGCAAACCTTCATGCTTTCCCTCCAACCCTTGTGGGGAAGTAGCTCACTGACTGACCACCTGCTGCCAGACCGGCCAGAGGCACCTCTCAGGTCCTCTCAGGTGTCAGCCAAAGGCTTCAGGATGCAGCAGGGCCAGTGTCCTAGGAGTGGCTGTGTGAAGGGAGGGGTGTCCATCCCACAGCCATCAGCAGATATTCAAGGAGGGCTGATCCACTGCCCAGATCCACCCCCATCCCAGCATGGAAATGCTGGTCATGGGAAAACAGGTGTCTCTTTGCACAGGCAGGGTAAGAGGGCTGCACCCTTTGGTGCTTCAGCCTGGCAAGGTCCGAACCCTGTATGCTGGGGCCCAAAGGCACACATGCGACACTGACCATGTCTTCCATACAATCACATCATTCCCTTTCCTCCAGAAAGCCTCCCTGGGCCCCTGGCCAGGTAGGCTGCTCATGGGCTGAGGAGCAGCTGTGAGACCTGAGGGAGTGGAGTGGCTCCTGCAGCAGAACAGCGGCCAGCCTGACCCAACAGAGCTGAGTGTGCCTTCCCAACAGGGGTCACACGCTCTCATCCTTATCACTCTGACTTCACAGTTCCTTCTCGTTTGCACTGTTCCAGCTCCATACACCATCCCTGCCACCTCCAACTGCATGGCTGTAACCTTCCTCCACTCAACAATGCCCTGGCTCTCCACTGCCTTTATCCCAGCACCACGGCTGTGCCGCTGACTGATGCCTGCAAGCACACCCGTGCTCTCGCCGGTGCTGCCTGAGCGCCGGCCAGCACAGAGGCTCCCTGGCAGTGTGATGAGCAACGCCAGGCAGAACAGAAAAAGCCATGTTTCCATGGCTCCAGTGCCCGCAGTTGCCAACTGCATCCGTGCAGAGAGACAAAAGTGCATGTGAGGGTGGGATATGTATCTGTCCAAGTGTGAACACACAGGACCTCAGCAAGAGGCTTTCTTGGGGGAAGAACACTCAAGCATTTTCCCCTACCAAGACATTCCCCTATTAAAAAAACCTTATTTATCACTTGGTTAACATGCCAGCAAGTAAACCCCTTGCCCTAAACACAGCCAAGCCCCTCTCCATAGAGTGCTATACATGTAAATGTAGGCCTCAGTGTATGGCTAAAACCATCCCAAAGTCCAAAGTCTTCAGTGTTACGTGCCTTGTGCTAGAACACAGGGCCAGCCTTACACAAGGGTGGTTGAGTCTATCTCTATATTATATCTTTATATCTATCGAAAACATAGAAATATATAAATATATAGGATTTCATTTATAGATATATAAGCATGTGATTTTAATCTTTTGTACTGTGTGTATATGTACTGGGATGTGCGTATATACAATATATAGACCATATGCATATGTACTGTATACATACACTAGCTTACATGCACACACACCATACGTGTCTCCAAGGGAGACAGGAATTGCATAGGCATTACTGCATTGGATACAATGGCGGGGGGATTAACGTACCATTTCTCTGCTTTTAAGACCTCTTTTGACAGGGCTGAGAGGGGAATCTGCAAAAGCAGAGGCTGTTGCTGCTTATTTGCAAGCCAGCTGTCTGGGCACTGGTCAAACAAACAGCAATCCTCATGAGATAAGAAAGGAGGGGGACTCCAAAGACCCTGCGGGCCATCTGGTCCCGAGTTTGTGCTGCGAGAAAGAGATGGACTGAGCCTGAATCATGTCTGAACAGTCATACCAGCAAAAGCGTGACCAGCACGGGGGACACTGCTGCAGTTGGCTCAAGACCCAAAGCAGACAACACCTGAGGGCTCATCGTGTCCCCTCGCTGCCCCCGTAACTTCCGTGTGCTTTTGCTGGTATGGGAAGAGCTTTGGTCTCTTGTGAGGATTATCCCTTCTGAGCTCGGCCTGGTGGCTGGAGGGCCCGGACCCCTGCGGACACCGGTGAGCCCTGCAGAAGGACATGTCTAAATGTGCTTCACAGATTTCTGCTTCACAGCAGGGTAAAAGAGGCAAGGAGCCTGAGCAAAAAGTGGGGAAGGGAAACGGGCAACCAAAAATCCCATGGGCTAGAAATACAAACCCGAGAGTCTGGAGAAGTGTGCATTATTCACAGTCAGATGCCATAGCTATGATGCAGGGGAAGGAGACAATGAAGAGCTCATTTCAGAAAAACTGAACCCTCTGTCTTTGCAGCCTAACCAGTTAAAGATGCTGTAAGCAACACGTTCAAAACTCCTCTCACTCTCTCAGCATAGCAGGAAAGGCATTGATTAAACCTGACGCATGGCAATCCTGGAGCCATGGAGGTCTCCCTCAGCACCCTGCTGAGCTCTCCTCATGCCTGCTGCTGCCTCCTGGCCTCACTGTCACCAGGCTGGGCCCAGGCAAACAGGGCACAGAAATGCACCTGCTTCTGGGAAAGGCTGGGGAGCCCTCAGAAGCCAAGGGTGCTTTGCATTGGTATTCGTCCCTCCTCCCTATCTTGTCTATGCTGGTAGTCATGTTTCCATCCACAGACTATCCAAGAAAGTAAGAGCTACAGATCTGAGATAGGCAGGTAAACCTGGAGGGAAAGCTTGCAAAGCACCTGTGTTACACTAGGACAAAGGCAGGTTTATTTTCTGACATGTGGGTAACAGAGAATTGTGTTGCAGGAGATGGGATGGGCTGGACTGGGCCAGCTGCTCTGCCAAGCTTTTGTCTACCCTTGTCACCAATGTAAGGAGTCTCTGACCTTTCCCATCACGAGTATCCACATCCAGTGGCAGGGAATCACTTTTTGCAAGCAAAATTATTTGCTAAAGATACAAGTGCTCTGCCTGTGTCAGCTGGCTGCTGGAGAGAAAACAGCACATGCTACACATTTCACTATACTATTACAAATAAGAGCTGCCAGTGAAAGGTATTACTAATGAGAGCAGGATTTGCAAGTGAACCAAAGGGCAGGAGTGACAAATTGGAAGAATAATTTCTGAACAAGCCTCTGGCAGCTCTTACCTTGACATTTCCTCCCCAGTGGCAAAAGTCAGGAGGCTTGGATCAGGAGTTGTAAACAGGCCTCTCATGCTGCTCAGCACAAGCCCTAGGGGAGCATTCCTCTCTCCAAAGGTGTCTGGAGACTGTCCCCAAATGTTCCTTCCCTCCATGTGGGCCAGGCACTTTGATGGGCCTCTGTGCCAAGGAGCTTTTGCTACTGCAAACAGAAAGGTAGGTGATTTTTCTCTTCCACCCACGAAGAGCTGTGGAGTTCTGTGGATTCTATGACCTATGTTCACCTTGCCCATCTCCAGTCAGAAACTAATGGAGCAGCAATTTTTCTATCTTTTTTTATTGTTTTACACCTCCTCGAGTTTTAAAAAGGGAGGAAGCCTGCCACTTCCCTAGCAGGCAGCAGTTCCATGAGCTTTGTGGCAGCACCCTGAGCAAAGCCAATTCACCAGGCCTGGAGAGCTACGAGCACCTTGTATATAGAGGTCCCTACTTTATGGTCAGGCAAACAACCACCCAAGTCTGCACAGCTGGCAGAGGGTTTCCAGTATAATTTTTACTCCTCTGGATGCATGCATCAATTTGATCACATAATTTCTACTAAGGAAATACAGGAGAACATGAAAACAAAGCCATTTTTCATGCTTTCTAGGTGTGTCATATCAGTGCCCCTGTGTTGCAACTGTGTGATGCCCTGACCTAGTCTGTGACATTTCCACGAGGATCACAAGGAAGAGCACCCAGCGCCGGCACCCCTGGCGGCAGCTTGGCAGCAGGTGGGTGGCCCTGGCGCAGGTGCCCTCTCCTGCCTGAGCCAGTCAGAGGTAAGGCAAGGGGAAAGTGCTACAGAGGGTGCTGACAGCCCTCACTGCTGAACTCACAGGGTGCGCTCTGCTCCGCTTGGACCATCTGACTGCAAGGCCCCGTTTTACAGCAAAGGGGCAGTGTCAGGACACGAGGACAGCCCACCACTTGTGCTTTGGGTGGGCTCAGTCCCTCCTCAGTCCCACAGAGACAGAGGCAAACACGTCCAAAACCCTGACCAACACCAGTCTAGCTGTTCCTGTGGCGTCTGGAAGCTGCACCAGTCAGTAGTGGCTTGGCTGCACACCTCTGCCAGTGCTGGCTGTGAAGTTCTGCTGAAGGCAAAGGGGTTAGCAGGAGGTGAGTGAGACCTAGGTAGAAGTGTGTGTTTTCCCGGGGAAGACAGTGCGTGAACCCTGGCAGTGAAAGTGACTCAGAGAGAGATCGGTTCCAAACATGCTACATCTCCATTGAAAACAAACAAAAAAGTTTAAAAAACAAAATAATANAAAGCTATCAACTAGCAGCAATGGTTCTAGAGATATCTTAGCACCAAGACCAAGGGCAGGGGGGTAACAGGAGAAAGGAAAGGTTCAGTGTTGCTGATACCACCATCATGTTTCCAAACAACACAGCTTGGCACAAAGCTCATCCCTCTGGGAAGTGAGAACATGTTGGCTTGGACACCTTTTGGTCAACATGTCTCACTCCCACGATGGTCTGGTCAGGTTGGTGCTGTCCATGCCACATCAGCAAGGCAAGGCACTAGCATCTGTGGAGTTTTTGCACCTTTATTGTTTGTGTGGTGTTTTTTTTGGTTGGTTGGTTGGTTGGGAGTTTTTTTGTAAGTTTTTTTTTCTCTCTTCTAACCTGAAATGATATTGCATGGATGCCTGGAGCTTGTTTACTTTAAAACAATAAAACAAAGAAAAGCCCCAAGCTCACAAAACCTTTGCGATGGAAGGTGCAAGTCCCCCATTGACATTTCAGCTGGACTCTGCATTCCTTCAAGAAAGGAAGAAGTATTTCACAGGAAGAAGCAGAGCATCCCTTCCTCCTGCTGTCATCAGTCTGCTGTGCTGTGGAACATGTAACCTTGGTCACAAGAGAATAAGTGAACCTTTGTAGGACATCACACATGAATAAAATCCAAGATAATCTTGCATTGATAGCTCCTGCCACCAAACTGCAGCAGGTTTTTCTTTCAGTCATTCCAAACAAAACAAAACAAAACAAAACAAAAACCCCACAACAATCTAGGATTATAAAGACATAGTATAAATAATGTAAATTAGAATATAATTTTTTAAGCCTTTGAATCTCCGCCCAGAGGTGGCTCTCGACTCATTGGCTGTCTAGCTTCCACAGCAGCCCTGGTTTTGAATGAATAGTTGTATATATATATATATATTTATCTCATACAATATAAAAATATAAATGCAAAAATTTCCCCCTGCCTTCTCTATTTTGCTATTTTATAGTCTGCACATGACATCATGTTATAACATACGTATGATAGACTGCTACTACGGTTATCATTAAAGGAGCTGAAAGCCAAGTATTACTCTACAGCCCAAAGGTAGGGAGAACTGAGATAGGGGTATCACAGTTTAGGGGAGGCATTTGTTTCTAAATCAGAATAAAACCCCAAAATCATGCCCCCAGCCCTTCTCTCCTGTCAGCAATCTCCTGAGTGAAGGAATCTTCCACTCAGCTGAAGAGAACTGGGTGGAGCTGGGGGCAACATAAACACACAAGATGCTCTGTCAGAAATCAGAAATCTGATGGTTGCCAACAAAAGGCTCAAATGGCTCAATAACTGGGCTGAACAATGGAAAGAGAGGCAGAGATTGAAACCAAGGGGAAAACAAACAAACAAACAAACAAACAACCCCAAAACAAAACAAAACAAAACAAAAAACAACCCAGCAAACCGACAACACACATACAAAGGAAACCGCCGGGAGGATGAGGCTGACAAAGACCCGTTGTCTAGCTTATAGGTTGTTAGGTTTGAACATGTAGAGTATGGCCCCAGCACATGCTTCTAAAGAATGAAATGTTGCCACCTACATTGCAGCTGCCATGGTTGGAGACACCAGTAAATGTCTAAACATTGTCTCAATCTTTAAAATTCTGCTTAGCTTCTATCAGACGCACATCGTCTTAACTTTTAAATTTTCAGTGTGGGCTTTTCCTTAATATAGATAATATATATATTTTATATAATATATCAAAGTTTAGAGTATAGATTAAAAAAATTATCTGATCTGAGGCATTCCTTCCTAAATATCAGGGTAAAACTCAGAGCCATGGTCCATGCTCTGCAACATCGGCTTCTGGTCGAGAGATGACATCCTGCTCAGCATTTCGGCCGAGAGCGCGTAACTATTGCCTGACTTCTCCTCAAACCAGCTATCGAGTGCCCTTTTGCAATCGAAGTTGGCAATGGGTGGCCCGTTAACAGCAATCGTCAACAGGTCACTGAGCTGCTCCAGCGTCAGCCGGGAGCGGTTGTTCTTGCGCACTCTCTGCAGGGCAGTGCGCCCCTTCTCACAGCAGGCCGAAGAGGTGGGAAGGACTTTGAGGATCTGAACTATTTTATTTAGGAGGGGAAATCTCTGTTTATATTTACAAATGTGACTGAGCAAGTCTTTAAAACCATTTTTGGTATAATAATCCACCTTGAGTTCTCTCCACTCCATCAGCAGACTCCCTCGGGTGTCCATCCCCTCTCTGCAAACCTCTCTGGAAAATGATGGGACTGTCTCCAGGTGTTCAAATATTTGTACCATATCCTCCTTCCCATAGCTCATGAGCTCATCGGTGCTTCTGGGCCAAGCTGCAAGGTCAAATACCTGACAGGCCTTCACAAATGTCCGGCTGCGGGAATCAAACCTTTGGGCTAGGATCACCTGGGTCTTCTGGCAGATCTTTTCTCTGATCGACTGGAATTTGGCTTCAGCCACCCGTAGATTTTTCACAGCAATGCCATTAAAGCTTTCACGGAAGTTTTCCTCAAACTCCTGCAAGTACTCTCCAGGGGAGTCTGCTAGCCGGCTGATCTCCTGGATGGCCTCCTCTATCTTATCGTCCACCTGCGACACAAGAAGGTACTCCCCTTGGAAGACGTAGGCAAGGCGTGAAAGCACAGCAATCACATCCAGCAGGAAGTAGATGAGTTTAATTGACTGGTAGTCCATCAGGAACTGCAGGAGGGCCAAGGCAATGGCAGAAGCATCTGCCCTTTGGGTCTGGCCACTGACATCTTTGAGATGGGCCACAACTTCAAGGTAATCCTTGATGAGAGCGTTGAGCACATTCTGCTCTCCAATGATCCACTTCACTGCTCGAATGTCCCCCAGGAACTCGGTCTCCTCACACAGAGTGGCAGCAGTGACCCTTAACTCGCACATGAGTCGGGGAGAGTAACGATAGAAACTCAGCAGTTGCTTCAAATTGTTTTCTAGCTCCTCCAGACATGGTAGTTCCTTCCCACTGATGGCATCCAAAATTTCCAAGTGGGGCCTGTGCACCATAAAGGGAAGGCAGAGAAGCCAGGGCAAGGTCTTTCTGATTGTCATGAACAAGTTGGCTCTCAGGCTGGCGGTAATGTTAGCACCATCAACTCCCAAGCCAATAGTTGGCTTCTCATCCTGCAATCGTATTCCCAGGCTGGAAAAAGCCCGATCTAACGCTTGGAGGTAACTGTCTGTTGTAGAAAAGCCCAGTTCCTGAAGAGACAGGAATTCAGTTGCTGGAGGCCCATCGCTGCTCGTGTACTGCACATAGACTGCAACCGTATCTGCAAGCACGTCGTCACTCTGCCCATCCAGAATGATGCTGAGGAAGGGAGACTGCCGGATGCGTTCAACCAGGTCCTCTCGGAGAGCCCGGGCGATATGGTGAATTAAGATCTGACAGTCTCCTTCATTCATGTACTGATCCACCACCTTGAGCTCACACTTTCTCAGTAGTTCTGCCAGAGGCCGAAAGTCATAGTAGGGCCTGCCCTCCAGGGCCAGGTGATAGGCTGTATTGAAGAGCAGGGTCATATTTCGGCACATCTCTTCTGTCTTCTCTGGGTGCATCCTGAGCTTGTAGAGCTGCAGGCACTTCTTGTGGAGGTTGCTCTGGCTATGAAGCTTTATCGTGTGTATCTTGAACTGCTTAGAGCCAATGATGAAGGCTGAAGTCCGTGAGGATTGCACTGTGTACTGCCTACAGACGTGGCACCACATCTCATTCAATGTCGGGGAGTACCGCAGAAACCAAAACTTTTTAAGCCACTCTTGCTTGAACCGCCGTATCCTCCGGCCCGTCGCAGAAGACATCTTGGAAGGCTCATCTGTAGCAGCAATCATGTCATTGGAAACTGATTCATCAGCAGAATCCACCTCTTGGTCATCGTCCTCCATGATGGTGGGAACTGAGATGATGCTTTCTGAAGCTGTAACAAAAAAATAAAAAAAAGGAAAAAAATATGGTATTTACAAAGTTGCTGAGCTAGAGAAGCATCCTACTGGTGATAGGAGAGCACTGCCCAAAGAGCTGGCCACAACCTCTCCTCTCCTGCCCACAACACATTATGGATAGAATCTGAGTAATGACTTTGAAAGGAAAAAAAAAAATCAATGTTCCTGCATAAGATCTTTGTCTCCAACATGCCACAAGGAACAACAAGAGAGGACACTACATCCTGGCCACTTGAACAATACACTGTGTGACCCAAATATTCCTTTTACTGAAGGCTCCTGGCTGCTTGACAGCATGTTCCTGGAGGAAATGAAATGTATCTTCAGAAAGGGACACGTGGTTGTGTTAAGGCAGTGGAGGAAACGGAGAGAGATTTCCAACAAGGGACACAGCAGGACATAATTTCATACACAAAGAGAGCACATTTCAGCATTACCACAGAGTCATTCATACTTTCTTGGTAGCATGTGAAGCATTGTGGAGGGGCTTCCGCTGAAAGAGAATGCATCAAAAATACAGCAAACAAACTGTCTGCAATGGAATGTCTTTTTTATTGGCAGTGCATTATCAATTACAATGGCAACAAATAGAGCAAATTGTCATACAGAGTCTTTCCCAGACAGTGTTTTCCACTGTACCCGCAGCATCAGCTCCTGGCCCACCCAGTCACAAAACCTGACAAAGAACCTTCCATGGAACCACACGTTCACCTGAATACTCAGAGCAAAATGCTTTAGATGGGTACACAGCACACAGGCATCTCACTACTCTCCTTAGGCAGGGTTTGGAGAATGCTCTAACTCGGCAAGGCTTACCTGTGGGGTCTGAGAACTCTTGGAGCTCAGGTACCTGGGGCGGTAACACGGGTGGCTCGGGTAACTTCCCAGATCTCAGCATGTCTAACTCAGCCTGCAGCTCCCGGATTTTCTTCTTCAGCCGGATACAGTTGGGGCAGAAGGATGTGGTGGGGATTTCATGGGAATTGCCTTGTGCAGAGGCCAGTGACAGCTCAGTTGGGCTGTCTGCTTTAAGTGACAGAGGCTCTTCTTCCTCGTCTTCAAGGATGCTCATGTCCTTGGCTGAGATGAAAGAGGAACTATGAGGGACCTTCCATTCCCTCTCGCTCTGGTTTCTGCTGAGGCTCAGGGGGCCGTGCTGCATGGCACTGCCACACTGCTCAAAGATGTCTTCAGCCTGGTATTTAGACGCTCTTCTGAGGGAAAGTGGTGTACTTGTCGCTAACTGGTTCTCTTCAAACTTGGCAGACTCCAAAGAAGCCTCCAGGACATCTTTGAAGATGAGATCAATCTTTTTTTTCTTTGTTTGGGGGTGGGATTCCCCCTCATCACAGCTGCGCTTGTAGGGGCTCTTCCCTTGCTTTAAGGTGGTGAACTGGAGTGCTCCCCTTGCATCCTCTTGATTTTCTACATTCTTTTCTGACTTTTCGTTCTGTAACATTTTGTCTCCTAAAATGGAAAATGACGGGTGGGGATTATCACTGGGAACCGAGCAACATCCCTCAATCTAAAACTCAAACAAAAAAGAACAAAAAGGCAGACTGAATCCTTGCAGAGGTCTGCATGTTGTGTTACAAGCCAGGGAACTGACACAACTCAATGGAAACCAAGGCTTGCAAGAGGAGAAGCCCTGCTAATGGGCATGTCTGCAAAAACAGAGACAGTCCTGGGTAGCCACAGCAGAGTAGAACCCACACACTTCAAAGAGAAGAGAAACTACAGGCAGCTTGTTTAACCTAAAGGTATAACCAACCTGTGGTGGAAGAGGACTATGAGGTGAATGACTGATCATGGTGGAAACTATACCCAGAGCCTAAGTGCCATTTCGGCTGGCTGAAAGTCCTGTGCCTGTTTTGACTTGGTAAAAGGTATCAAGTGTACAGCAATGCAGCGAGAGATTTACACCATTTCATGACAACCTCAGTGTCTGTGCATGCCATGGCACAAAGTTTGCAAGCCCCTTTACTCTCGTTCAGTTTGGAGGCTGCTTCAGAAATTCAAAGGTAAAAGAGTAAAAACAACTTGCACACTTAAAACCTAAAGTACAGATTGTCAACTGAGCTACAACGGGTGAATGCCCTCCAAGGATGGGAAGTTTAGCTTGTCCTGGTGGAGTCTGACAGTATGGCCATTGAGTAATCAAAAAAAAAAAGTACTAAAAGCAACCTCATACAAATTATTAATTGCTTAAAATAAAGGGAATAGCCAGATTTCCTTACCTGGAAATTCAAAAGACGATAGGTTTGGCTCAATTTCCATCACTCTTCTATCTTGTAAATAACTTCAAGCATTGATGGCTTCCCAAACAAGACGCTGCTTTATGCTGATTTTTGGTTTTGTTTGCTTAAAGTGTATTCATGCTTTCATAAGAGTTATGGAGCAAAAGCTACCATTCCCTCTCTAAGGAGAGCAATGCTAAGAATGCAGAAAAGATGCAAGACTCGAAACAGTTAGAGTAAGGCACTGTAAAAAGGGCTGGCCTGAATAGAAGGGATTTTGCATTGGGTTTGGATGCTGGCTGGGAAACCCAGCCACTTCTTTAGTGAATTCATAACAACAGATCTCATTTTCAACACATTGATGAGAATTTCTATGGACAAAGTTTTCAGTCTCTTAGTATTTCCCCTGTTATGGACTAGAGTACTACTGTGAGAGGGAGGGATTTAGAGAACAGGTTCTTCTTTCTCGGTGATTTTTCCCCCAACCAGCTGAGTGCTTCAGCCCTATGGAAAAGCTAGAAATCACAAGACAATCCCTCATATTATTGGTCTCAACTCCAATGATGAGGCGGGTCAGAAACTATCAAGAGAAACAAAACCCAGGAACCATGTTATTTTTCTGTGAGTTAGTAAAGTGTGCCACCTTGCTTCATTTGACAGACTTATCTGCAGGGATTTGAAATCTTTTAAATAGAAAGTGACTCAACAGATTTTTGTGCTGCTTCCTGACCACCTCCCAGAGCCCTCCCAGCTGAGGCTTCGATGTGTCTTGCAAGTCTAGCATTGGCCCAGGTGATGCTCCACTTTAACAACATCTCTGTGCCCCTTTTCTGAAGGTAGGCTGAGCCCAGCTTGCAGCAGGATGAGCTCACCGAGATGTTAAAGGGTTTCTGGAATGGTCTCTGCAGCCACATGAGTTTCTACCTGAAGGTGCATTAGGCTGTGGCAGGTTCTGGAGAGTCCTGAGGTAGATCTTCACCACACTTGTAACACAGAGCAGGCTGTGAGCTACCGTTTCAGCTCCCACAAACCATGACACCATGAAAAATCATGACTAAAGGCATGTCTGCATGGCAGGGCAATAGCTCGCAGCCTTGGTGCCCCAAGGGCACAGACTGTCTCTTGCTGTACTTTCAGAAGGCACTAAGCCATCTGGATGACTAATGTGTGCATGTTATTGCAGCAAAATCACTGCAGCCTATACCTAATCACTCACTGATGTTCCTTAACATAAAAAAGCAAATTCATAGCCATGTTAATTCAGAAGTGGGAACTGCCCAAGTACAGCCACCAAGATGTAACACTGCAAGTGCATAACAACCCTAAGGTGATAGAGATAACCAGCTTTTTCAGGACAACCTGTCCACCCCACGACTCAAGAGGAGACACCTTTTACCAAGTCAAGGCAGCAACAGTAGCTGTGTAATAATATACTCAGGAATCATAATTAAAAAGTTATATTTAGTGTGGCTGCCCCTCGGAGGCCCTGCCATTCTGCATCTAGCCTGGAAAGAAATGCTCCTAATTAGCTTCAGGTATCAGCATTGTACAGATGAACAGATGCATTAAGAATTTTTGCTTTCCTCTAAAGCTTCCTATATTGCTGACAATACGTGGGCCCAAAGGACTGCTGCATTTGTTTCAACATTGCTACTCTTTCAATAACAATTTTTATCCAAGGAAGAATCAGTCTGACAAGTACAAAGCCTCCTGCACGTTGTACACACATTCTAAGGTTGTGAGACTAAGGAGTCTCTAGCTGATGTCGCGCTGATCCCAAATTATCTTTCTGAAGAAAGAGGAGATAAATTAAACGAGGAAAATGGATATAAAAGCACACCAAGGAAATCTCTTTCATAGGCACACAAAACCAGCCAGAGCTCCCTCAAACAGGCTGCTCACAGGAGCCAGAGAGAGCAGCATGTTCAGAGGAAAACCCTAATGCTGTCTTGCAGGATCATCATCAGCTTGGCAATCTTCAGGCCAGAAAATCTTGTGACAGGGGTGCTCTGTGATCCCTGGGCATTGCATCAGACCTTTGCATCACACACACACACCCAGCACGGCACAAACACAACACGTGGCATGACACATCACAGCACAAATCTTTCTTTCATGATCTCCGTGACTGTGGTTATCTGATTCTCCTTGTACACCCAGGCAGAGCTGGGGGCTATCATCCAGAGGTGCTCTGCTTTTAGAAACGCAGCTCTCCTCACACAGCCTGTGCAAAACCTACTTCACCCACCACACTTGGCCCAACTGTGGGGCAGCCCAAGGGAATCAGGAGAGAAGATGGAAAGGGAAGGGACTCACCACTTGTGAAATTTCTGTTGATGGTTTCCTGGGACATACTATGCAGCCGCTTCATGTAATCCTCACTGTACCAGACCCGCAGCTTCTCCCCAGGGTGGATGTCACGGCAGGCACGGAAGTAAATCCTCTCACTGTGCTGAAAGGCCATCAGGTTTTGCTCCCTCTCCTCCCGGGAGATGATGACGTACCTGAGGGTGAGGAGACAAGGTAGATGTGAAGCACAAACTTCTCTCCTGTGGTCCCCCTTGCATCAGAATGACAACCATGAAGAAGCCAGAATGACCTTCAGAGAGAGCCATCAACACAGCCAGGCTGGAAAGCATGGAGTTGTAAGCAATGGTGTGCAAACGAGCATGGACACCCAGGGAACACTAAGCGAACACTAAGCCAGTGGGGCTGTTTCTTGCTGGGGAAGGGATGACAAAAATGTACATCCAGCCTGAAGGGATGTCTGCCAGCAAGGGTGACATGGACTCTCCCAAGCAAAAATATCTTTGCCTAATGATGGAAACAAGAACTTCTGGACTCCCCACCATCATTTCCCATCCCAGGGCTTCCTCCCTTGTTCTCGGACATATCTGGAACATGGCAGGGCTCCTCTGCCTGTCTGTTTCCCCAAAACACTGCCTTCATTTTTAGCTGGTAACAGATTTGCTTGCTTGTCTCCTCTCATGCAAGCAGAATGGAGATTCTAAGGACAGAAACATGGATACCTAATGTGCATGGGTGTATGTGCTGGTTGTCCAAGGACATGCCAGTGCTGGAAGGTTTTGCACTTTGGAGTTCAGCAGGGTGTGACAAAAATACAACACAGCTCTGCAACTGGAAACCCCACCACCACACTGTGGGGATCTCCTAGCAGTGCTGACAGAAAGATTGCTTTCAGGGTATGGGATTTATTTTCCTGATTTAAAACATCTACATTTCAGCTCAGAAATATATTTATTCCCACTCCAAGCACTTGGAGTTCCCACTCCTCTGTGCAACATGCTAAGACAGACATCTCTCACTAGGGTCATATTATTTGCTCTCACAATCCTCTTGTTCCTCCTAGAGGACATGAAAAAGGCTTGGTAATACTGGTTCCAGCCGCCACCAGTGTGAGCTTAGAACATTTACCCAGGAAGGAGGCCCCGTTATGGCATGTGCAGACCCCAAAGCAGACCTGAACAGTTCATAGCTAAAGCTTATTTTTTCTCTTATGCCATTCAGCACGCCCTGCTGCAGCAACCTCAACAAAGGTGAGGAGGTTGCAGAAGAGCATATGGCTCCTCTGACATCTGCTGCTGCTAGCCCTGGCTCAAGTTCCCTAATGTATATACAGGTTTGTAATGTATATACAGGTCTTTGGCTTAAGAAACCTGTCAAATTTTTTGAATATTCTACCTTCTCTAGCCAAGCGAATGCACAGACAAGAGACAAGACCATCTGCATGTGATCACACTAACCCACACACATCAGGTCATGGACTTGGTGGAACTTCCCACAAAACACAGGAAACGAGTCTGCAGTGGCAGTGTCTCAGACTGCCTGAGGCTCAAGCAATTCTGGTTTTAATGTTAAGCAACTGTGCATGTGAATGCAAGCAGTTGTATTTTTCCTAATGTGCGCTACCCAGGATTCTCTGCCATCTTCAGTAATTGTTTAAACAGCATACTCTGGTACTGCCAAAATTGGCTTTTATTAACCCTTATTTACTTCTGATCACAAAACAAAGGAACTTTTCAAGTGCCAGTTTGTATATTTGAGAAGTAAGAGAGACCTGGACCAGTGTGGTGGGAAGGAGGTCCTGCAACAGCACACAGCTGCCAGGCTGTTGCTGCTTTTGGGTGTTAGTGATCACTCCTCAACACGTCTATCAGGCCTTTGGCCAGCCAGGAGACACGCAACCCTTGAGACAGACCCATGTGCTGCAGTCAGTCTGATGCCCTGCAGCACAGGAGATCCTAGAGGATGCTCTCTCCACCTCTCCATCTCTCCAAGCAAAATGTCAGGATGCTTCCTAGCACCAGCAAAGCAGAGACTCTGCTCTGCATCCCACTGTCCACAGCAGAGCAGTGACAGGATCAGGCTGCCCCTGTGAAGATTTACTAACCTAAAGTCACTCAGAGATCCTTAACACCACATACATGAACTGTATGTCCACTGTCAGTGGCACCAAGGAATTCATGGAGCCTTGGCAGGATGGCCTGGTGCATTTCCAGGAAACTGCATTTGACAGTGAAATGTAGAAAATAAAGCTTTGAATGGGAAGGGGGGAGCCTCATTAACTTATTCTCACCAGGGCTCGCTTTTATTATGAAGTATTTTTAAAGCATGAGCATGAGCTTTTCCTGTTCACCGCTCTTCTTCTGCCTCTACAGACCTCCGTATTTCTGCCTGTGTATCTTTCAGCTCTGCTGCCCACATCCTGTGGCTCTGGCCATCTCCTAGACCAGCAGGGAGCTGGGAGGAGAGTGCAGGCTGAAGGGCACTGCTGCAACCCTGTAGCTATTGCTGCCTGGCTGCTCATCTAGCCTCCCACAGCCACTAGCACTGACAGTTTCATCAGGAGCCCTCAACAGAGAGTTCTGGAATAATCCGCGCACAAACATGTTTCTTCACAGTTGTGCATGGCTAGCGAGTGGTTTACACTCATGGAGAGGAAGCTTTTCATCTAATACTTCCCTGAGGTAAGGTGAATGAAACCACACAAACGAAGTGATTTTGAACTGTGCTGCCCAGCCCCAGGCTCAAGTTTCCCCAGAGGCACAAAAGACAAGGGTTACTAAGGATTGCATAAGCCCCCATTCCAGTGGCAGACTCACTGCCACTGCACACCACAGCTGAGAGACAGATGCTTTCCAAGGATGGAGAAAGTCATTCCAGAAAAAGGCAGCCAGCTTGGTGAACCAGGGGTACAAACTACCAGCTGAGGAGAGACTGCATGATCTGCCTTCATTGACACACATCCCACAGCCACAGTGCTCAGAACAACCCAATCCTTCCTGCAAAGGCTAGAAAGTGTCCCAATGCCAAATACTCCATCTGGATTGAAGCAAGGAGGCTACCTTGGTTTGGACACCCAGGACAGGCATGGTTAGGCTGACCCAAGCACTGCACACTGATGGGCAAGGTCCTACTTGCAGAGCAGGTTTTCTAAGGGACCACGATCCCCAGAGAAGGAGCAGAGTCACACTGCTCCTGTGGCAGACCCAGACACCCTTGGCTGCACCTGGTCCTGCAGAGGTGCATTGCCACCAGCCACAAATCCCTCATTTCATGTCCTGTCTACTCTTTGGGACAGTCCAGCTTCTAGAACACCACAGATCCTGACCAGGCTACTCAGGATCAGACATTGCACCGATGGAGACCACTTCTGACCCATCTGCAGCTCTTGGGACTTGGATCAACAAGCTGTCAGAGGCACAGCTCCTTTCTCTGCAGCACCACCTTTCCCACAGGCTCTCTAGCTGGCAGCAAATAAAAATCATCTTTTCATTTTTCCTAAGCCACAGCCCACTCAGGACAGCAAATTCCCAAGTTTTGGGATGGCCAAGTGAGCATGCCCAGAAAAATGTCAAGTGTTGTTTAGCAGCTGGGATCATTCCTCCTCAGGAGGGGAACACAGCCTCTGGTGAGGACCCAGAAGAGATGGTGAAGAGGGAGGAGACCTCTGCAGTTGGAGGGAGGCTCAGGCTTCTCCCCTTCTCTCCATTATCCCCCTGGACTTGCTCCATTGCTCATCCTCTGGCTGGCCCTGGGGGTGCTCCGGTGACATCCTGCCAGGGCAGAGCATTGCAGGGAGAAGGCCACTGGCCTTTCCCAAACCAACACTGGGCACAGAGCCAGGGCAGGAGATCTCATGCAAGGGAGCAGCCACCAGCCCAGGCCGATGCCATGGGATGCCATACACGTAAATCCTGCCTCAGGGTTCCGATGCCAAGCGTCTCCAGGAGACTCACATCTGTGACAAGCCTGTTACCAGCTCAGGCAAAAATGTGTAGAGAGAAACAAACGACTCAACAGCAGCTGTGTTAAAAGTGTTATATATTTATTGCATTCTTAACAAAAATACTTTTAAAGAGAGATTTTTTTTTTTAGCATGTACAGGACATGGAGATACTGGGGTTGAGCACAGCAGTTCGCTTTGACACAGACACTTACTTCAACAGCCAGTTAACATGACAGGTGCAGGAGGAAGTATCCTTTGCAAGCCAGTACAGAAAAGCCACTCCACCGAGGGGTCTACACAGGGCAGGAGATACGTCCCCAGATCTGGGCCAATCTGTAATAGTCCACAGAGGAAACTAGGGGAGACATCAGGCAGTTTATAGTAAAAGTTCCTTTCTCCTGACCAGTGCCCAGCCTTTGGGGGTTTGCACTGAGGGCTGTGCACCCTGCACCAGGGTTCTCTCTCTAAACACATCTGCTGTGTGGGCAAACTGATGGCAGAAATGATGCTAATTCCCTCCAGTGCCCAGCACCTGCAGGAGTCTCCTCCTTTGCAGATCTGAGGGTTCCCAGAAGGGGTCCCCCTGGACAACATCAGAGGAGCTAATCTTACCAGTATATCCATGGGAGGACATCAGTGGAGACGAAATATTATAAAAATATAAAATACTAATATTAATATATAGCAGCAGCACTATATTGACTCAGAAAGCCTTTAACACATATCACCATTTTTTTCAGCTCTCCCTGATTCATATATTAGATCCACTTCTGACAGATTTCCCAATTTCCCCTTCACCTGAAGAGAGACTGATTTTTGCACAATACAAATGTTTCAACAGAAGTAAAAGGACATCCTCAGTGGAAGGTGAGCAAGTTCTGCCCTGCTCTGGCACCAGCACTAGAAGGAATGTCCTCTGCATGAAACCAGCTGGGTCATTCCTCAGAAAGGAGGCTTTTTTCCTTGCCAGACCACTACTTCCTTGAGCAATCTTTTACTGCACCACTAAAAATAAATTACTTGAATTAGAATTACAGAACACCTTAGGAAAAAAAAAACGGGGGGGTGGGGAAAGCATGTCAGGAATGCCTGACACAGCAGATATACAATGAACTTTTCAGGAAAGAAGCTAGTGCACTGTACTTTCAAAGGAGAGGCCTGACAGATTAAAGATGACCCTTGAAGATCACACAAAACAAGCCATCTTCCTGCTATACCACATTGCCTATGTTCAATTCCCACAAAAATTTCTGCAACTTTTTTGCCAAGTCTGTAGCCCAGCCATGACATGATGATGCACACTTATATTAACTGGAAGTGTTTCCTGCAACCAACCTCCAAATACAACAGGACAGCCTGGAGAGCACGGTGTGCTGTGTGGTTAACACCTTGGTCCTTTTCCCTGCTGTAGATTACCACGATAATGGTCTGGGTTTTTCCAGAGATGGAGGCAGCATATAAGATGCAGATGTGCAAATTAAGGAGAAAACAGACATGTTATAAAAGAGCTACCACATACATTATCACCACCTGAGGTGACACTATTAGAGCCTAGTTCCAGAATCAGTGTTGTACACAGGAACCTCACACAGCTCTAGAGCAATTCATACGTTGTAACACAGCTCTTTTGTGCATCTCTATGGGGAAAGAAGGCAGTAAAAAACGAAAATGTCTAAGATTTTAACCTATGTAGCTGTGAATTTAGACTGTAAACTCTTCATGACAGGAGAACATATTACAGATCCCACTATAATAAAACTAAGTGCCAAATAACTGTACTGAAGCTGACAGAATTACAGTGAAACAAAACCAAACTGGCTTGATGTCAGAAGCAGGCCCTACATCTTTTCTTTCTTCTGTACAGGCTCTCACATTTTGAAGGAGTGGGGTGGTTCAAAACTGAAGATTTGACAACATGAAAGAAAATTATATGATACAGTTCTCTTTAAATGTTGTCATATGATGAAATAATTGTATTTTAACTACAACCGTAAACATTAAGTAGGGGTTTCAGACTGGAGCAAACAAAAGTTAAACTGTTTAACACAAGTACATGTGGCACTGCAGGATTCAGGCCTATGCCATTGCATTTAGACTGCCTTTTCAGCAGTCTAAAACCCCACAGTGCTCAGACCTGTGCTCAGAATTGTGCCTTCTTCCCTTCCCTGCACAAGCTCTGCTTTTACACTCCTCTCCCCAAACCTCTAAGTCACAGTAAGCCCCGGATAGCCCACTATTGCTGAATGAAAGATAAAAGCAACAATCAATAAGAGTTTTTAGTCATAAGGCTGTATTTCTGCACATACTGCATATACTAACATTCAGGAAGGTGATGGGAATGCAGTAGTAGGGTAAATTTATGAGCTGATTGCAAAGGGATCTCTGTCTCAGTAAATAATATTTCACAGGCATGGGAAGAGATCCAGATAACGATTTCTATTGCATCTCTTAGTTTATAGAGCATTTAAAGCATGGGGAAGCCAGTGAAAACTCTGAATCTCTATGAACCCAAAGATCTCTTACATTCCAAGCTCTACAATATTTGAGATTCATCTTTGCCATTGCAGAGGGCCAGCCCTACAATTAGCTGCCATATTCATACTGCTCTGTTAGCCAGCAAAGAGTTGGATGGGTTGGGTCAGCTGCTGACCTTCCCCACAGAATACTGATACACATGGAGAAGCCATGTAAACATGCAGCAGCTCAGAAAGGGGCATCCTTCTTTACTTTATACGACACAGACTAAAAATTATGTTTTCTTTTTCGTGACCTGGTGGCCTGTGCAGGAGTTGTCTGCTTTAGAGAGTTTTGGTTAGACTCTGCACTGGGCTTGGAGGGCTGTTTGGAGGAAGCTGCTTGCAGACAGGAGCCTGGCATGACACTAGGATCTTGTGTCCTATGGAAAGCCTGGACCCCATCACGTATTTCTGCCAGTGTCTGACACATCTGGCCAACCTGGCTGGTGAGGTCAGCCACACTCTGACTGACAGCATGCATGCTATCTGCCATGTCCCTATGAATGGCCACCAGCTCCTGGCAGAACTGCCTGAACAGGTCTGTTTGCTGTGCGTGGGAATGGAGAAGCTGGCGATCGAAGCTGGAGAGGGGCGGGCTCCCGGTGCGGGGGTGCGGGGATCTGCAGGCCGAGCTGGTGCGTGCAGATGGACAGTGCAGTTCCTGCCTTTGGCTGGCAGCTTCCAAGGGCTCTGATGAGGAAGAAGTGCGGAGGAAGGAGGGCCCGGAGAACTGATGGACACCTGCACCAGCCCTCTGCAGTGAAGTGAAGTGGTGTTCCTGAGAAGTGCCTGGCATCTCTTCATCTTCATCAGCTTAAACAGAAGAGGAAGCATGAATTATTAATGTGAAATCCCTCTCAACATTGGCATCTGTTTTAGGATGTCTCAAAGAACATGGAAAAGGGCTTTTCCCCTCCCCCCAGTCTTCCAGTTCACACAAGCCTGTAGCTTCTGATGCGTAACTCAACGTGCAAGTGCTGCAGTGTTAGCATCTGACTGACAAGCTCAGCCGTAAGAAACCTGAAGAGTGGGTGAACCCAAGCTATTGTGGTATTCTGTACACAGCACTGTTCATTACTAGAATATAAATCCATTTCAGACAGTAGCAATGACTCCTCTTCTCCAAACCCGTAAGTAGCTAGTACAAGAATTTTGGAGGGACAGAGACTTCTCATGCAAAAATCCTGCTCCCCCGTCATTTCTTACATCAGCACTGAGAAGAGCATAGATGTTGTATTTGCTGCTCTCTAAGTGTGTTCTGCAAAGCCACTATGTGGCTTGGCATCACTAAGACAACCAGACAGTCAGGCATAGCAGCAAGAGCACCCTATGTTAATCAGGCAAATACACTTGATGCAAAAATCAAAACTAAAGCAGAGTGCCATGGGAAAATTCTCATTAGTCTGATAAATATCTAGTGATGTGCCAGTTCACAGGTACAAGCGTGTGAAGAGTAAGAAGAGACAAGGTTTCACCTGGAGCAGCTATCAGCTATTTCCTTGCATAAACTGTATTCTTTTTACCTCTGAAATAGTGCAACTGGCTTCCAAGACAGATGCAAAGAATGACCAAGTTCCGCCTTGTCAGTTCTGGCAGATTTCGTCCTTGCTTTCCCACTAACCACTTCAGATATGTTATCAAACCTAGTGCAGTAGGACAGTGCCACCCATGAGGTATATTTGACTCACTCCCCAAGAAGTTATCCCCTCCTTCTCTCTTTTGTACCCCTAGAACCTCACAAACAAGAACTTGCACCTCCACAAAAGAAAAGCATCTGTACAGAACCATGGAAAGAACCTGCACAAAGCAGCTTGTGGTTTAGTACTAGAAGGTGTCTGAGAATTGTGGTGTAAGAAGATTAACTTTAAAAGCAGTGCCAGCAGTTTCTTTAAAACCAGTGAAGAAAGAGTCATTATTGTCTACCTCTTTCACAGCATTTATGCTGATCCTTCAGACACCACTACAGAGAAATCATTAGTGGCCCAACCTCAGCAATGAACACCAGTGATCACTGAGACCCCCAAAGCTCTCTTGGAAGTGATTCATTGGTGACTGGCAGATGACTCTCACTTCGGCAGCATTGCTGTTTTATCAGGATGAAGATCTACTAATCCTTTTCAGGCACTTTTTCCACAGACTGGAGGCAGTCATACTACAGATGCTCCCTCACTTGAAGGATTAATTCATACTTATAAACCATTATCTACCCTCAGAAGACAGTATGGAAAAGAACTAGATAAAGAGATAAAGATGATCTTAACTCGGAATCGATCCATCTCAACACTCCACAACCACCAGAGCAGGCTGTCTTGAAACCAATCGCAGCAGAAGGACCTGTCTTGACAGGCAACCCAGCATCTCACACAACACACAATGCTCTTCTGGTGTCACTGAGATATGCAAGCATAAGACAAAGAGGTGTTAAGGCAGTGATACTTACAGCTCGTTGACAGGCTGTCAACCACATCCAGATCAGCTCTCCGGAAGCCACGCCTCTGGTGCGATGACTGCAGTGCCGACTTGATGGCTCTCTCATGGGCGGTCAGGACGATGGCTGAGGGCCGCCCCGCACTGCCGGGGCTGGAGAGGGACCTCTGCATCAATGCCAGTTTGTCCTTGGTCCTTCTCTTCATGTCGTCCCATCTGTGTTTAATGTCTTTCACAGACCTGGGGACCTGGCTGACTGATGTGATCTGCCTGGCTATGCCTTCCCAGATCTTGTCCCTATCAGCATGGGATAGACGCATTGTCTCCCTCCCAAACAGCATGGCTTCATTTCGGGTCACTTCAGTGACCAGAATGTCCAGTTCTTCCTTGGAAAACTTGGGCTTCCTCTTTCGTTCAGCCATGTTCCTTGGGTTGAACATCCCGCAAAGCATAATTGGGTAAAAGGAAATCAGCGCAAAGCAGCCCCCTGCAGTCCAACCACTTGGCCAGAGCAGTACTGGGGCAGAGGAGTTTGGTGGGATCCAGCTCCCCTGACCCACAACAACCTTTCGGTTTTCCTCAACTGCACCAGGAAAAGGCAGCTGTTTTGTTTTTAGATGGCAATTTTCAAGCTTAAGAAAAAAACCACCAAGCATGCTACTGTGAAGGAGCTTGTTAAGCTTTAAAGTTAAAATTCAATTTTACACATCATCTGATGCCCTGACTTACATATGAGAATCTCAGTTCAGCCTCACATCACTTGCCACACTTTGTGCACAGAAAAAAGTGTGAGAACTCTCAATCGCAGTGGTGAATTAGCTTCTAATGTGACACTGCCTGAAATTTAGAGGAAATCTAGAGGGCTGAAGCACATCTTATTGTTCTACCTGGCACAACTTGCAATAGAAGCTTTTATACCACCCTTTCTGTTACAACTTGCAGGAGGTCATACAGAGGCTACATCCAATTGTATTTTTTTTTTTAGGGTAGGGAGGTTTTGACTAGATTGGTGGGCAATTTCTGCAACTCGCTTTCCCTAAGGAAAGGTATTTTTTTTCCAGCATTGGGGTGCTCCACATCCAGCATTCATCTGCTTTGCAGCAAGCTCCTGTTTCACCCAGAAATGGCTGCCATTTCCCATTGTTCTCAAAAGGAATGAGGCCACCCACTTGTTTTTCCTGGCACCAACATGAGCCTGCACCCAGTTTCTGGTGCTTCAAGTGAACAACTTGTAGCCTCAGCCCATTGAGAAGAAGAGGCAGCAATCATGAGAACAAGTGGTTTTGTCCAAAGGGGGTGTGTCTTAATTATTCCAGCCACAGTCAAAGAAAACTATAAAAATAAACAAAACATTAGTCCTAACTATGTTTTTTTAATTGGGACAAAAAAAGAAGGCAGCAGATCTATTCATAAGAAAAAAGAAAACAGACTGTCTGAACCTACAGAAAGGTGCTGACCCTTGTCATTCTAGTTTCTTCTTAGTGCCACTAAAGCTGTTGTTTAATCAATCTCACTGACACTGCTGCCTGCCATCAGGGCAAGTGTCAGTTTGGTTAAAGCTGGAAAACCAGTAGAAGTTGCTCAAATCCAGGCCACATCAGGGACAGCTGGGACCTAAGTGGACAGATGCATTTCATGGGAACAAACATAAATGAATGCTTGAGATATGGTCTTGGTGGAGCTTCACTCAGAGAGGGAAAGCGGCAGTGTTTAGAGAAGATGATAATGAAATGATGGAGAGCCAGCAAAGCACCTGCTACCCTGAACCTCAAAAAGCTCCAACAAAAAAAACCTCACCAAACTTAAAAGGAAAAAGGAGTTGTCCCAGCTGAATACAGGAAGAAGGGAAAAGGCTACATAAAACACTGAGCAAGGGAACATTTACAGTTTGACTCTTATTGCATTCAGCAAAACTGGGCTTGGTGTATATTCTCGTCGGGTGTGCATGACTGCACAGTATCATCAGTGCCTCCATGAGGTGGCAACAAACCTCCGCTGACAAGCTGCTCTGGTGAAAAGGAGTAACAGTATTCTGCAAAGCAGCCCTGGGTACGGGTGAGTTTGCAAAACAGAACAGCTCTCTCTGGAGCCATGGGGTCACAAAACCTGGTGCCCCCTCTTCTCTGCCAAACTCACAGCTGCTGTCACCAGCAAAACTGCACCGATGGGGAATTAGAGACGTTTTTGCTCTTCCCAAATGGGATATCCCATCAAGTGCACTTAGGACATCTTATGGTAAGCCTGGATATTCAGATTTCAGTGTTTCCACTCATTTGCTCCAGTAAAACTTGGGTCAAAACATCTAATTTCATATTCCAATAGCAAACTCACCACATATTGAGTAATGAGCTCTGGCCAGTTTTAATCACAAATTCAATTAATGTCAGGTTCCTAGCAGGCACATCAACCTCCTCCTTATAAAAATGCAGACAGTATTACTATCAGAGGGATCTTTTTCTCCTCTAGCATGCAGTATGTCCCTAGAGGCAGTCACTGATATTTACAAGTACCTCTCTGGTGATGCCATGAGGGTTTTAGCAAGCTCCAGAGCAGCCCCAGCTGTGAGGTTGTGAATTCACACCTCAGCCCAGGTCAATCTGAAAGTGCAAGACACATTGAACAGTGGGCACTTAACAATCACCCCACAAAAGTATCAATCAACTCCACTTTTCTTGGCCTCTAAGAAACAAGCTTGCAATTTTTCGCAGGGCTTTGCAACAGTTTCTGGTTTGGTTTTTTTTGCAAGGATCACAATCCCACAGAGAATCCCTTTGCTCTCCTCCATAAATTGGACTCTGTAATAGATAAGAACATTTGCTCCACTTGCTGTGATGTACCAAAAATCAGTTTATCAAGTTCAACAAAATGACATTCATAGGCTGCTGACTTTTACTCACCCTGAACACAAGGGCAGTCACAGTAACCCTGACTGGTTTTTAAATGCTTATTTTTAAAAGGTCCTGTAAAACTGAAACAGCAGCTCAGTACTTAAAAGATCCACTAGTCAAGGTTGGACCTGCCTTAAGCAGGCTGTTAGAGCACTTGACCAGAGCTCCCTTCCAAGCTCTATTATGGTATTAAAATCAAAACAGAGACACTTCCATCATAAGGAGATACAGGAAGATTTACCAGGACAGTTTGGCTCCCTATGACCTCTGGTAACATGCTTGGAAAAGAAAAGGGGCAGGAAGGAAGGCAAAGGAGAAAGAAGTGAGAAAGTCTTCAGCCTTTTCACATTGGCTAAGGCAAAGGATGAATTTAAACTGTTCCAAATGCCTAAGAATTCAGGTACTCACATATGTAAGAAGGGCTACAGACTATAAATGCTCAAAATAGCCTGGAAACCCCAAACATGAGGCACCACACTTCAATGGTTCAGTTAGGCACCCCCAGTTTGGTGGTATACTCTATCCTACATCTTGTTCTGGGCCAAGTGATACATACACAGAAGGATGGACTTCCCTGAACTTTCTGAATTACTTCCATTTTTTTTGTCAGATCCATTATTTTTAGAGGACACCAACAACTGAATAGGAGAACTTCCTAAGAAGCATGTCTCTCTGCAAACCTCCAGAAGCCCCAAGAACTGCCAGCAGCAGCAATTTACGGTTTGTGTCCAAGAAAGCATTAATTTTGCTTGAGGTTTGCTGCAATCCATGGTAATCAGCCCCCAGAAAAATAAAAACAGAGGAAGATGTTTGCACATGTTGAAGTCATGTAGTTTCATAAAGTATTGCAAACAGCAGCACTTTTCTCTGGACAGAGAAGAAGGGTGCATTAGTCTTGTGCCAGCAGCCAGCTTAGAAGAACATGCTCCCCGCATCAGGAGTTTGCCTTGACTGCCTGACTGATGAGGGAAAGGGCAAGAGGATGTTACCATTGCCATGTCATCCACTGCACTTCATACTCCTTCCTCCCTGTCATCCCCTGCCTTGGGTATACAGGCACTTGAAATTAAACCAGCAAGTGCTGCAGCGTACCTACTGTCCTCAGGCAACATGAAAATGGACTCAGATGTGGTATTCAAACAACAAAAACAATAGTCAGATCTACAAGAAGAGAGAGGAGTCAGCCCAAGCTGCCCTCCCCATGCCATAGACACCTACCCAGAAGGTGAGTAGATCTGCTTTGCAAAGCACTCCATCTGTGAGTGATAGCAAAGAGCACCATCTGAAAAACAAAAAGAGCGCTGTCTACAGCGTCCTGGAAGTCAAGTGTGGTTTCTGTGTGTAATTCTCTGTGTTGGGTGATGCTCTAGCACAGAATATTGAGCACACCTCCCTCTGAAAGGTGCTAACAAACAAAATCAAGGCTTTTTGGGGACCTCTATTCCCACTTGAACTGTCAGTCAGACTCGAAATAATACTACTGTTAGAAGCACTTTTCAAGAGTAAGATCAGGAAGGTCAGTAAGACTGGTATAGCCTGCACAGGCCCTTTGATACACCCTTCCCAGGAAGGGTTGCAAACAGCCCCCTTCCACAAAGCCATAACCTCCATGCCTTTCATGGCTGTACAGAATGGCCCAGACCACAACACTGAGACTGGACCATGGCAAATACAAGTTGATAAAGGATATTCTGCTCTTTGGTGTTAGGACCATCAGTAGTGGCCATTTAAATACAGACATCGAGCTTATGCTCACAGCAGTAGGAAGAAGAGCTCATCACAGAATTTTTGCACACCAAGACTGTATTTTGCCCCAGCTTCACTGTCATGCAGATCACAAAGATCCAGATCTACATAAAAAATTCTCACTCTGGTTTTTGAACTTTGCATTCTTTACTTATATAGATATACGTCTGCCTACCTATCTCTTCACTGTACCATTGCTTCTTTTTGATGTGGTGACTCCAACCTCAGCCCAGGTCTAGTATTTTATTTCATCCAGCAGTGAACAACTGTAACAGCTGGAATCCTTACGTAAAAATTAAATCCTTTGCTGAAGTTTATGAACATAAATGTCAGAACAGCTGCTATCCATGTGAAGACTGAAATGGCCAAAACTGCTGTAACCACCACCAGTTAGGCCAATCTTGCATTTACCTTTTTAAGCTTTTTATTCTCTTAATGAGTGACAACTGAAAATCCTAGACATCCAGGCCAACAAACCAGGTAATCCCATGCTGCTTTACTCTTTTAGGAGATGCCTTCTTGACAATAACTGCTTCCAAAATTCACTGCAGAAGCAGGACTGGTCTGACAAGCCTCACTGTGCAGTGATGCCCCGTTCTGGTAACTCACCACTTGTACGAGGCCTCAGCGATCTACGTTTTGCAGATATACACCAATACTTGGAACACTGCACCACGGTCCCACACAGTCCCTTCCTGCTGCTGCTCCCAAACCCAAAGTTTGCAGTTCCCAAAGCCAGCCGCTCTGCCGGCTGCTCTGCAGGGGCACGGGGCCGGCAGAGGGAGCGCAAGCACACGTGTCAGCTCTGCCTTCAGTCGCCCAGCTCGCCCTTCTCCTCGCACAGGACAGCTGACACTGCCAAACAACAGCCAGCACGGACAGCTGGCTCAAATGAAGCCCAGAAAGAAAACAAAAAGAAGCACCTCTTTTAGTATCTGTAAATGAGTAGGGACAAAAAACCCTGAATCAAATGTTACCTTGGGGGTAATGCAAAGCATTTAGCAAATATTTGAACATAACATAAAAAAAAGAATAAAAAAATGGAGTGAGAACTGTCAGTGCCTATAAGTGGATGAACAGGATCATCTTTAACATTTATACTCATTCCAGGAAATAGCCATCCTCCATGTACACATCCTTGCCTTGTTTTAGACCCTTTCTTTGAATCTAACACCAAATACACTCATCACAATAAATACTGAAAGAGCACAAGCGCACCATTTGCAAAATGGGTGGTGACATTTGGGTTTTCCAGGACACAAAACAATAAGGAGTATTTGATGGCCTCCCTCTGGAACACAGAGCCCCAAAAGAGAAGGCAGAAGAGAACTGGACTCACCTCATCCAGTTTGCTTTGGTTTCATCTGTCCCATCAATGGATTTGTAGCGGTTGTTCTTATCAACGATCTGTGGAACAAGAGAATGGATGCAGCACATCAACCAGCTGGTCCAGGCAGGAGAAGGTCTATGAATCTCAAATCACTGCTTCAGTTCTAGCCTTAAGTCATGGTGTGGAACTCTACATTGTGAATCTCAGGTCTCCCAGTATTACAGGCTGCTGACCTGTGAGTGTGTAGAGGCTACTCTGAACTGACTGAAGAGGGCATTTTACGATGTATAAACATCTGTAACAGAACTATGGATGATGCTGACAAAATCATTAACAATCCTGGGATATAAAAGATTGACTTCCCTTTCGGGATAGGGCTGAAACACACATTTATCTTGCAGACAAAAGTGTGAGGAGCATTTCATATCAGCACCTCTCAGTCTTTTCCCCGATAATAACTCAAGTCCCACACTGCAATTCTCATAATAATTAACATCTGTTGATCCAGTGATCTCTCTATCTCATATGCTAACCAAGTCCTGTAGTATGAGGGAAAGAAAGTTTTGGTGCTGGAATCTGCATGTAGATCAGCTCCTGATGGACTGGATCTCTCTTCCAGCCTCTTGCTCAGGCACCCCCTCTGCTCAGGCAGGCTAGGAGGGAGTGCTAGAAGCCCATGAGAGAGCTCTGCAATCTCTAGGTTATCTATCAACACCCTTAAGCTGCTAGTATTTACGGCAGGTTGATGCTGATGTAGTGCCCACGTGGCCAGCAGAAGACCTTCAGAGAAGGGGGAAGGTGGCAAAGGTTTGGCTCCACAAGCCCGTGACTGCCCCAGCTCTGAGCTGCATGGATGAGGCGTCACTTAATTTGGGGAACTTGTCACTCACCAGCCATGAGAAGAATCCTGCAGATCTGTCCTGGCTAGAGATCTGGCCCTCGTATGGCCCAAAGATATGACCTTTGGGGATCACCTCATTCACACAGCGCACGTCGTTCTCCCCACTGGGCTCTTTAACCACCTCCATTCCGGGCGGGATGGTCAGCGCTGCCCGGTCAGGAATGCCAACGGGCACTGGGGTGTCCGACACGAACACTGGGGGGCCATGGTTTGGACACTCATCCACGAAGTACTCCTGGCAGGACTCACAGACTGCAGACGAGAAGGAAGCAGGAGTCAGGCGGGCAGACATGATGCACATGATGTACAGGCTTGTGCAGTGCACAGGATGCACAGCACTCAGGCCTCAGCTCCCCGTCCTCCCCCTGGCCCAGCTGAGCCCCTTCCCCAGACTCTGGCCTACACACACACAGATGCTTTGCTGGCTGCTCCCTTGTTCTGCCATGCCTCTCAACAAGGGCTCTGTCCCACCCAACAGCTGCATCTGCCTGAGCCCTGGTGCCCCGCACATATTTGCCACTGATGGCTGAACACAGAGGGAAAGGCCCCATCACTGCCTGCAGAGACAGAGGCTGAGGGCTCCCTGCACATCCCTGGTTAGCAGCAAGTCCTCTAGCCCAAAGGTGTGATTCCCCACACACCAGAGGGGAGCTAAAACAAACATCCCTGAAAACAAATACCCTCATCATATAGCCTTCATTCCGTGCTTGAGAGAGAGAGACAGAATCCCAGGCACCTGTCCTGTGTCCAGACAGGACACAGGTCTACCAGTTGGTAATTTGTAGGTATGCCAACATAAATGGCACCAGTTTTCTTTCCAGAATATGAGGGAAAGAGTTTTCATCTGCTCAAAGCTCCCTTTGCAGTTTCTGAATTCAAGTCTCGGTTTTCCAGTGTGAGTTTTCATGTTTACAGTTTGCTTTCTCCCTACCTCTCTACTTCTGCCTAGTCCCTTAATGGACAAGCAACAATTTCCCTATCAACCATGCCAGTCTTTTCAGGTGAGAATGCAGATTTGTCCCTGGCTTTTTTTTTTTTTCCTTGCTTCTTGCCCCAAACTGACAGGGGAAGACCAAAGTCTACACAAGAAGCAGTGGTGCTTTTCCCTCACTCACAAGACACTTACACCAGAAATCCACTTGCTGAAAGCTCTTGGTCATGATTACATCCCGTTTCCCTTTCAGTTTCTTGGGTTCCATCTCCATGGACGGTGGGTCAGGCCTTCCAGAGCTGAGGAGGGAACAACAGAAGGATGACATTAACCTAGCAAGATGCTGGGACTGCACACAGAGACAAGCTGAAGCAACAGGGCTTGACCAACTCCTTTAGTCCTACAACTGTAGCAGAGAAATAACTAAATTTGCCACCCAACCTGCCAAAAGCTGCTATCTCAGATCCTTAAGGCTAAAGCCCACAGCAGGTAATGGCTTCAGCTAGGGTAGGTGCAAACGAGTAGGCAACCACTCTGGTCAAACACCCCAATGCAGACCTCACAAGCAAGGGCTTTAATAACTTCAAAAAGCTGAAGTATATTCCTCCCTCCCACCTTTAAGGCAGGAGGGAGGTGGAGGGAAGGGGTTAGAGCACATCAGACCGAAGCTCTGTCACATACCAAGGCTGTCCATACTCCTGGTCCCGGTGTGGAGAGCAGGCCTCTGTTTTTATCGTTACCATCTCCCCTAAGGAAGCCTGGGTCTGGATCAAACAGTCCTTCAAGTTCTCACTCATGTTCTGAAAAACAATGAGGGAAGGAAGGAAAAATATGAGTGGCTGAGAAATGACAACCTCGCTCCCCCAGGAAGCAGAGCCTTCTCCCACAGGCCGGGATGCAGCCAGCAGGTCAGGCTCCCTTCTGGCACCAAGAATCGCCATCACACACCAGAGCACCCACACGTGCATGTAGGTGGAAATCCCTTCCTGCACTGGGGAGGGAAGAGCAGTTCAGCTGCAGGTCAGGTGAAGAGTGTGAGACACAACAGAGCAACCTGAGGCATGGAGAATCTGAAGTATGCTTCATGGAGCCCATTAAAAACGCACATGGGATTTCCAATTGCACATGGAATTTAAGACTGATGGGTGAGATATGTTATGGGAACACAGAGCAATATTACCTCAGAGCAGGTCTTTTGGGACAGAAGGACAAGAAAGAAGAATGCAGACTGGGGCACTGAACCAGGATCTGCCTATGAACATAACATGCCAGTCTCCATCTGGGAACAGTTTACTGCACCCTTGCAGATGGTGCTTTCCGTGTGCTCTGGACACCTCTGACAAACAGGCAAGTGCCTACAGCGCCCTTGGGACTCCACCAAGACTGCACAAATCATGCTCTCAATCTTCCTGTCCTTTGCAGCAGCCAGAGCTGAGCCACCACCACTCTTCTGGCACGCAAGGCCGCCGTAGTGAAAATGCCTCTCCCTCTGCTCAACACAAGAGCCAGGAGGCACTTCAGAGAATCCTAGAATCATCAATCATTTAGTGATGTTTAAGGACAGCAAGCTCCAAACCAGTAACACTTCCCTCCTCTCCCGTCATGGGGTGGTGCTGAAGAGGAAATATAGATATGTCAAGTGACAGTAATTTGGAATGGGTTTAATTTAGATTTTTGGAAGAGCCACTAAGCTTAAGAGCATCCCATCTTGAGAAAAGGAATAAATTAGAGTGCTGCTCATCTCTTCATTGCATGCATCTTAAGACTTCCTCCAAGGCACACAAACTGTCTGCTCTGAGGCACCACACCAAATCAGACAGATTTCTCAGCTGCTGACCCCAAATTCCCTGTGATGGCCCCTTCCATGTCCACTGCCCAATGACATGCTCTGTTATGCTGCATACTTGCCGTGCTGACAAAAGGCCCTCTGCAGTTTCCCTTCTGTCAGGAAAACTGGTGGAAGAGCCCATCTCCATAATGACTTGGCTCAGGGCATTCCTAAATTCATGTTCCACTGTCACAAACCCTCTGAAGACAGGAATTTTCTTATTCCACACACACTTGTATGGGCCTGAACACCATGGAAGTCTGGTCTGCATTTCTGCCCTATTTACAGCAAGAAGGAATGCCATTCCCAACCTCTCTGGCTCGTCTTTGTGCCAGGGGACAAATGATTCGTTTTTCCAATCCGACTTCTCACATGCCAATGTGCAGCCTGAAAGATGTTTATCAAGCCTGTATCAAGGAGTGCTACTTAATACTCATATAGTGGTCTGAAAGCAAAGCCTCAGTGTAAGTGCAACTAGACACATGCAAACACAGGCACTTTTAAGTCTTTACAGGATGTCCAAAACAAGACACACTTTCTTTCAGAATTACCACAGCCATTCAAAGGAAAGCGATAATAACGCCAAAGAAGGGCTCATTATTTTGGCAGGCTGAGTCCCTTGTCTGCGCTCTCTGGAGCAAGAGGAAAGCTCTCCAGTCCTGTACCCATGCACCAGCCAGTGCTGCTATCAGGGCCTACCTGCCCTTCTCAGAGAAGAAAAAGTCTTTCCTGCATAGTCTGCAGTAAAGTAGCTGCAGTAATGAGAAAGCCTGGGGAGCAGGAAAATGTTGAAAGACAGTAAGAGATAGGTGCTGTCCCAGGTTAGCTGTGGGGCCTGCACTGTCATAGGAAAGGTGAGTGCTGGCTGTGGGGCAGATGCTCTCAGTCAGAACAATGCCCTTTTTTTGAAGCCTGCCAAACAGGACACCTGGAGTTAGAACACCTATATCCCCCAATCACTCAGCAGAAAGAGATGCATATATTTGTCTCTGAAGATAAATTGACTTTTTCTTTCCCACTCTTTCCCCATGGAGACTTACAGAGTGAGACAAACCCCATGATGACACAGTCTGACCTCCTGCCAAGGAAGGTCAATCATGCTTCCTTCAGTTCTAGTTAAACTACTGCACAGCTCCAAACAAAGGGGGAATAAAAAAGAGAAAGAAACAGTGTGGTTTTTTTTACACGTGAAGCTCTGTGTTTAACTGTGTAGCACATTTTGCAGTCCTCCCCTCCCCTGGTCCTCCCTGAACTCTCTCCAACTTATCAGCAACATTCCTGTACAGCATGCTGGCGGGAGCAGCACCTTGCACTGAGATAATGCCCTCCCTGCCCCTGCTCAGGATTGCCATGTTTGTGTCCAAGTGCCACATTCACCTTCTGGCCTCTGTGCCCAGCTGGGGCTCTGTTTTCAGTGAAGCACCGTGCTGCTGTAAGAGCCTTTGCTCCTGCAGTCACTCCCAGGCCACCCCGCACCCTGCCAACCCTCCCACCTGCTCTGACAGTAGGAGACTTGCTTTAAGAGTGTCATGCAACTCCTTGTTGTCTCACCCAGCACACATGCAACCTCACGGTCACCACTAACTCGCCTCTTTTCATTACTTGCAATTCGCCCAGATTCTACGCTGCCCACAAACATAATCCAAATTAACATTGTGCTTTCTATCCCAGGACGCCTTTAAGATCATCATGTCCAACATTAATCTAGCTCTGCCAAGTCCATCACTAAAGCATACCGTCATTTAGGCTGGAAATGACCTTCAAAATGATCAAGTCCAACCATAAACTTAGCATTGCTAAGGCCATCACTAAACCATATCCCTAAGTGCCATAGCAACACGTCTTTTAAATACCTGCCAGGGTTGGGGACGCAGCTACTTCCCTGGGCAATTTGTTCTAATGGTTGATAACCTTTTCATAATATTCAATCTAAACTCTCTCTGCTGCAACTTGAAGGCATTTCCTTTCATCCTATCACTTGTTAATAGGGTGAAGAGACTGATTTCTGCCTCTTGATTAGCACAAAGCCAAAAAAATAATTCCCAGCTGAGACTACTAGACTACCAGCAATGGCACTCCTTTTGTTGTCACACTGTGACCTTTTATTTAGTCAGATTTTCCTTTACACACTGAATCACAGAATGGCTTGGGTTGGAAGGGACCTTAATGTTCATCTAGTTCCAATCCCACTGCAGAGACAAGTTTCACTAGACCAGGCTGGTCAAAGATCCATCCAATTTGGCCTCGAACGTTTGCAGGGATGGGGCAGCCACAGCTTCTCTGGACAACATGTTCCAGTGCCACACCATGCTCACAGTAAGTAAGTTTTTCCTAATATCTAATCTAAATCTACCCTCTTTCAGCTTAAAGCCATTCCTCCTTGTCCTATTGCTGCAGGCCCAGCTAAAAAGCCTGTCCCCAGCTTTCCTATAAGCTCCCTTCAAGTACTGAAAGGCAGCCATCAGGTCTCCCTGGAGCCTTCTCTTCTCCAGGCTCAACAATCCCAAATCTCTCAGCCTGTCTTCACAGGAGAGGTGCTCCAGTCCTCTGATCATCTTCACGGCCCTCCCTCCTCTGGACTCACTCCAACAGTGCGTGTGTGACACATTGAATCATGCCATCTATTTATTCTCATGACTTGTTGCACAACTTCAGTGCATTAAACATGCTAGACTTACCAACAGTTTTACCTTTATCAAGTAAGATTACAGCAACACCAGAAAATCATACTATGTTAGAAAAGAACAATTTAAAAAAAACATGTACAGACTGATTATTACAATTTATACTCCCTTAAATGAGGACCAGTCCAATCCATATCAGCTATCACATTATTTTACTGGAAGCAAATGTCAGACCACGGGTAGCCTAGTTTAATTTGCCCAATTAAACTTGAAATTTGCCTACTTGCTTCTGAGTAATACACAAGAAATTTTTAAGTCTAACTCATTATGCATACTATCATTTTTTAAAATTATCTTTCAATTAGCATTTATGGCCCAGAGAGCACTGCTCAGTCAGGCCTTTTAAAATCCCTGGATGCAAGTTAGCCAGAACAGCAAACTGTAAAATGTACTGCTGTAGTAGCTGCTATTTGATAATTTCCCAAGCTACTGCTACAACAGAGAGCATTACGCTGCCACTGTAACTGGTACCATCTTCTAGCTTTTCTTACAGAAAAGAAACATATGATATTTCCCCACTTCTACACCTCAGCAGATGACTGTGCTTTTAGGATTCTTTTAGCTTCTGATATATTCAAAGTGGTGTTTAATTTTTCATCATTTCACTGCTGATTACTTTCTCTTTCTTGCCATTTCTCCCCCTCTAGCTTTCCACAGCTAGAAGAGTCTAGTTCACATTCTGCAGTTTTCACTCCCTGCACTTCATTGTTCTGGGGTTTTCTTGGCAATTTTTATAATTGTGTTTGTTCTAGCACCTAAATATGAAGAGCCTCTGAAGATTTCAGATGATGTGGAGAAGTGCCATGTAAGCATAAGCAGAGCAGGCTCCTTGGTTACTGCTAAGGGTATTCCCAGGGGGTACTTGGCCTCACCTGTGCATGTCCCATGCCCATCAGGACACTTAGCCCACCCAATGCTCAGTGGGTACACAGCCTGCCATGTCCTAGCAGCATGTCAGCGAGGACAATCCCTCGGTGAGAGGGATGCTGTGATGATCCAGGTGCTGCTTGCACACAACACCGAGCACTTTGAACGGCAAAGGCAATAGTGCACAGCGGTCCTCAGCAAAACCAGGACACTAGCATGAGTGCTACCAATCCCAAGAGGCATGCCTGGATCATTCCTGTGTTCACAGCAGCGCCATATAACCACTCCTGCTTTCTTCACAAAATAGGAAAGGACCTGTCGCATTTTTGCATGACACATGTTAAGATCTCCAGTGGCTTTGCCATATTGCTCAAAATCGGGGAAGTAGAAAATACAAGAACATCTGAGCTATTAATCTCTAATGCAGGAAAAACCCTCCAAACACGGTTAAGCATGAACGAACCTGTGAATTCCTGTCCTCAAGTATGCCGCCTTTATCACTGCCCCTCTTGTAGTTATTAGTTAACAGTCACAGACTCTTATCTGCATGGATCAGCCTCCAAAACAGAGCTTTAATTTTACATTTTACTGGCAGGTTTCCCAGACTGGGACATTCTTTCATGTGAAACAGCCATATAGGAATCTATCCCCTCCTCAGCACACAGCTCCTTCACTCGGGTTTCTCACTGCTGGCCTTCTGGAGGTCATCACCTCTTCTTTTAAGGCAGATATTGCTCAGCTTGTACCATGTTAAAAGTGCAGGCCCATGGTGAAAGATGGGCATAAGTTCATGTGCTTTTTCCACAGCTGCATATTATTACCAGAAATAGTAATCCAAAACAGTCAGCTACTGACAAGCTGAAAACAGGGAATAAAGCAAAGCATTCAAGGCCATTGAAGACCCAGGCTGACCATTCTCCCCGAGGTGAATGCACTTACCAAGGTCCTCAGCCATACCAACCACTTCAGGTCACTTTATGAAGTACCAGCTGGCTATGCAGTTCACACCTGCAGCCAGCACAAACTCTGAAAGATCAAAGATCCCACAAAGTAAGAGGGAGAACCAGTTTGCTCAGAGGAGGACCACTGTCCACAGTCAGATATATATTCCCAGTGCTCCACTGGGAAAATTGCTTTTGCCTACACCATTGCCACAGCACTTTCCCCACAAAAGTACAATATTTCTGTGGGTGAAGCTGTCCTCCACCCGGGGTGCAGTGAAGCAGTGTCCCAGCACAGCAAAGGCTGGTGGCAACAGGGCAAGACCTCGTGACCTGCCTCCCAGCCTGCTGTGAGGCTAGGGCTTTTCTCCGATGGCCACAGAGCAAGGATGAATGCAGCCAGCACACCTGACAACAAGCGGAAGCAGTCACAAATTCAAACTTAATTAGTGAAAATTACAGGTCATGCATGATGTAGGATTTGAGCAGCCATGGGCTATGACCAGGACTTGTTTAACTCATTGTTAATTACCCCACTACACTCAGGACCCATAAATTCACCAGAAGCATGAAATATTTTGTTTGAGTTTCAAATTCTGAAAACACTGAAGAAGGTCAGAACTACAAGAAAGATACCTGGAATCACCACCAGGTTTTCTGCAGCTTTCTGAAGAAGCTTGGAGAGCAAGCTTCAAAACCATAAAACTTACACCTGTTTTACATCAGGGAGGGCTGGCAGTACCCAGTGGTTTTAACTTGCCCAGGATGAGCAATCGACATGACAAACAGGATGGGTGCCACAACACCAAATTCCCACTGCCATCCTGATTGCAGGCAAGGAAAATTCCAGTTTGCCACCCTGGGACTCCTCCTGTAATCTCAGATGGATGTGAGATGAGTTCACACTGCCAGTCTCACACAGTTCATTGGCAAAACACCTTATCAAAACCCTCCATGATCTGCTTCATGACGGACAGAAAACCTCTGAAATAACCCCTGAACCAATCTTCAGTTTGTTTTATGATGACTTCTAGAGAAGATGGAAAATACTGATAACTTTACAACATTTGTCAAAAAAATCTGTATTATGGTCAGTTGGGAGCATTTGCCCTTTGTTGATCTCAGAGTAGGAAGAGGATCCATGTGCTGGTCCATGCACTGTCATCTTAAGTCTTCAGTAAGGACTCAAACAAGCAGGATGTTGACAACGTAAAGCTCCCATGCAACCTAAAAGCTTCTGAAAACAGTGCCATATGCCACAGAACCAAGGCAGGTACTTACTGCAGCTGAAAGAACTATGTAAGTGGCTTGTATTTTTAAAATACATGGGAATTTCTCATTTTAGCTGTACTCAGCTCCCTGCATTGATCTCTCTGATTCACAATTTAAGGGTAGAAATGAGAATTAGGACAATCGGACTGACACCCACTGTACATCCCATTCCTTTACTTTTAGCCTACAAACAGGACAAAACATTCACCTGAGATTAGCAAGAGGAAGAGAAGCCAGCATTTCATGAGTTCATCTCAGTTGTTAATCCCCATCACAGACAAGTCATATGTGACTCTCTCCAGTTCTGGGCACCGGGCAGCAGTTCTTTCAAAGGGTCCTGGAAGCCTATGGGAAAGGCTGAAATAGCTGGCATGCTGGGACACTGCTTTGAGCAACTGGAAAGAATTGCTTCCCAGGTTAATGGCTGTAATAAACCTCACCATCTTTGGTCAGAACTGCCAGCTGCCCTTCTTTGCCTTTGGCTTCAACATAAATATATACCTACATTTATAAAAGTTAAAACAAACAGACACAAAACCCCAGTACTAAAACTAGATGTTATTTCACCATTTTTCTCCCTAAGGACAGAATAAGAGTACAACTAAGTGGCAGCTGTAAGCCTTCTTCCTTAAGGCACTACTGAAAGGTGTTTGGATAGCAATACTGATAAGCACTGAATAAAACCACATACATAGCAGAGCCCTGGCTATGCACCCAAGCCGTATCTTCTCAGCTTTCCAACAATTTTCATCATTCTTCTATGTAACTCATCCAATTTCCTCTATATTACTTCAAGATGCTGGCACTAGAAAGCCACGCTGATCTAAGAATGAGTCTAAAGTAAATATAAGGTTGACAGACATAAAATGACCTCCTCACCCTGACTCATTACCACCCCATTTGTGTCCAAAATCATGGTTGTTTTTTCCAGCTAGAACCTGGCACAGAAAGCTCCCCAGAGCTGCCTGCCCATTCTGACCCCCATGTTCTCACATGGGACTGTTCAGGACACAGCCTGCTTCACAGATCACGTTCAGGACAAGCCTTTCCAGGTTCATAAATCTCCACTTGTCCACATGAAAATGCTTTGGTTTCAGTAACCTCATTTACCAAACAAACTGCATTACACAGTCCCACCCCTATCAACAGCTACAATTCACCAAACATGTTTCATCTACACATTTTGCCAGTGATGAGTCATGTCTTCTTCTGCATCACTGAGTAAGTGTCAGGCAGATCTGGCTTCTCCCTTCCCCTTATCTGAAGAGAAGGGTCATCAAGTCTACTTCTTTGAAAACATAGCCTCCACATATCATGTTGCAGAGACTCTTCTGTAAAATGATCAAGCTCTAGCTTAAAATAGCTGGATTATTTGCTCCCCTCATCTAAGGTGGCAATGCCAGAACTGTGATCTTTTGATGCTGAAAAGTTATTTTCTACGTTCATTTTGAAGTTAATCCTCAAACAGTTGATTTATGAGTGTGCTAGTACTGTTCTTTAGCTTAGAGTACCCTTCATCCCCTTACTGTTTATACTGCCACTTCAGTTTATTTATTGGATGCTGGCTCTCTATCAATCACTACTCTCACTTCCTAAGCCACTTATATTTTATTGATATTCTCTGGCATTGGATATTAACTGGGTTCTCACACACTGAGTTAACTGCCTTTTATAGGTAAATATATATCACATATAGCGATCTGTCTTTACACCGAGGGTAAGCTTCTCAAAGAACAAAATCAGACCTTTTTAAGAAGTACAAGACATCTTCCATTACACCAATTTTCAGGCATGAATAACTTTATATTTACCCAGGATTGGCATCATGCTACCCAGCCTGTATTTTCCTGGGCCATCCACTTGTCAATTTTCAAAACTGTCCCAACGCAATCATTCATTCAGTCTTCTGCATTTGCTGTGATCCACCAAGAATGATTAAAAGTGAACATGAGTAAGCTAGAGACCTCCTCTCATTCATGTAGTGCTCATCATATTTCAAGGGAATGTGCTTTTTTTCCTTGGCACAGCTGCCAGCAAAACTCTGCTCACCGACAGGACTCCATGCTACACAATGCCCACGTGGGTCCCTGGATCCCTACTTGTAGCACTCAACTTCTGGATAATGAACTTATCCTTCCCTTGCTGCTAGCCCAGATGTCAGCTGCAATGGCAGTCAAGGGCACACAGCTCAACAAAGGCAAGCAGAGATGTGAATTTACTGCCCAAATTGGCAGACAAAAAAGGTGGAGTGAGGAAGAGTTTGGTAGGCACACAACAGGCTGGGCCACTGTCACACTCTTGCTCTTCTGCTGTGTTGGGAGAGGGAAGAGACACTGAAGTGCCTTTAATGTTTTATAAAGCATGGGAAGGAAATTGAAGACACCCTGGTCAGGTCCTGCCAGCTTCACTGTGCACCTGGGACCCTGCCACATAGCACTGAGCACCTGCCTGCCACCCCCATTGCTCACAGTGAGGTCACATGCACGCAAAAGATCCCTCCATCTGTGCAGGCTGGTCAGCCTAAAAGTTTTTGTGGGTGAGCAACACTAGTGATTCATGTATTTGAACAATGACGGAGGTAAAAAGCGAAAGGGTAGGGAAGGTGTGGGGGTGGGCAGGAAGCAAACCCTAGACACTAGTTTCTAAATAGCAGATGTGGCTATTCTGGCTAGCAAACTTCCACTTTAATTTCTAACCCACAGAGATGGGAAATGATTCATGAAAAATCAACAGGATAAAATTAGCTGGAAGGCAGCAGATAATTCATGCAACCCAACCGTCATGGGCTGAAGTGCCAGCACTACCAGCACTGCCTGGCATTTCAGCCGCCGGTGCCCTTCAGTGACTGGCACCTGGCCAGCAATCAGCTCTACATACGTTTTCTTAGTGTCAAAATTAGCCCCTCTGAAAGCACATCCATCTTCTAACAAGACAGCCTTTCCCTCAACACTTTTCCAGAAGTTCCAGCTTTTTCTTTCTTTAAAAAAGAAAGATTACCTGCAGTATGCTGTCTTTTTCTTCCACTGGTGAATGTTCAGTGGTGTAAGAAGACCGAACTGGATGCGCAGGCTTGCACACACGTCTGTGAGCCATGGCCAAGCTATGCACTAAAATCAAACTGCCCCACCGAGTCAGAAAACTCAGCGCATTTTGCCAGAGCTCCCTTTTCCTGCACAAAGCCAACAACACACTCAACAGCAACAACCAAGCGCTGGTTTGCCAAACATACACCAGTGATTTTTTTGTAAGAACACCGCTAAATTCTGTCAGGAATCACAAAACATGATTTCACTCTTGATACAGTCACGCCATAGAAAGTTTTTTGAGCAGACTTATATGACTTATAAATCACAATCCAAAGCTCTTTATCCCAAAGGCAGATGAGAAACTTCCACTCCTCCAAAGAGACCTCCCAGAGGCACCTGGTTATTGAACAATGCCCATTCCCACCACTCAACTCAAAACATTCAGGAATCAAATGCAAAATTGTGAAGCCTCTGAAGCACCAATACCTCTAGGAAGGCAGTCTCAGGTACAGGGCAAGCCCTACTCCATTGGGACCTATGGGTACAGATGTAAAATAAAGCTAAAATCTTGCTTTGGCACCATTTATCTAGTTGGTGCCTGTTTCTGTGGAAGGATGTTACAGGACAGTTCCTCTATGCTCGTTACAGTGGTTTCACTCTACTTGGACTTCAGGACATGGCAGGCAGCTCCTTTCTTTTTACTTGTTCAGCAAAAAAGCAAAAGAGTATGTGGGAGAAACTGAGAAGGTAGGAGCAGATCTAACTTTCACTTGTCCCCAAAATTCTGACAAACTAGCCCAGTCCTTTAAAAACACTAACAAACACAGCAGGCAAAATGAGAACACATCAACTCTTCCATAAAATGCAGAGGAAGCAAAAGCAACAGCAGTATTTATTTCTCCTCATTTGTACCCTCTTGCAGGCCATTAGGAAGATAAGATCTCACAGCACAACAGACATTATTCAGAGCTGGTAAATCTGTCTACAGGTTAGGGACTCATGTTACATGGCTTGGATGAGTAGTGGTTGAGCATGGGTCACACCGACCCCCTTTTCCTTGGGGCAGGCAGCAGTCCAGATATTCCCAGTGTCAGATCTGCCAAGAAACCAGATACCCATGTGCTGAATTCACCACCACCACATTTGATCTGCACATTCCCTTCCATACAGAGAGAGGAGTGTTCAGACCCTGTATATCCTAACACAGCTAACTAGAAAAAAATTTCCAGCAGGGGCCAAGCACTTCTGGTCCATACGTGCAACCTCAAGTGTGTCTTCTACATAAAGGTATTGGGTTGCACAGAAATACCTGGTCCTTTACACTATGGACATTTTTAAAACGCTGATTAGCAGAAGCATGGAAGGAGCCCAAGAACTCATTCAATTCCAGTCCAAAAAGCAGAGGGAGCATGTCAGAGTGACTTCATGTGTGCAAGTCACTAAGGGAGTACAAACATTCACCAACTATCCTAGAGGAATTCAAAAGCAACATCTCAACACCTGACTAGGCATGAGACCTGGTTAAAAAAAAAATGCCCAGCCAATCATCACTTAACTCCATTACACCTAGAGACGATATGTTAGCATCTGATTAAGTCCGTGCTAGCTCTCAGCACACACAGGAGATGCAATCAGTGGATCCACAGTTCTGGAGGTTGCACCTCCACAACAGCAATGCAGCATTGGTTGGTGGGACTTTGTGCTGAGGGTCTGGCACACACAGTGCCCCTTCACTACCTGAGGTAGAATTTTCAAGGAACAAAGCGACTTACAAACACACCATACATAAGAATGTTCTCTTTACAAACACAAAAGGAAGAGAAAATTAGTAATTTAAAAGCTTCTATTCTTCAAAAGCTGATTGAACTAATTTGATCTTGGAAAAGATAATCGGCAAGCCTAGGTGTGAAACGAGACAACTACAGAATATATTTTATTGTTCATAAAAGTATGTTTCTGTGTCATCTGTATTGATTTTTTCTTCAGTCAGTTTCCAAGTGTTTTCATTAATTTCCCCTGAATTGATAAAAGGACTGGACTCTGCAAACTGTGGAATATTCACCATTCTCATTAGTGTTTCCAAGCAAGGAGTCTCCAATTCAAAGAAAGCAGCAGACCACATGAAGTAGTCCAGCAGCAGCAGAAGAAAAGAAATTTACAAACCCGAACAACAACAAACCTCCTTGATATACATAGACATGAGGAAGTCTATTATACAAATGAAAGGTGTAAAGAGGAACACACTGGGAGTGGAAAGGTAATTCCAGTCAAGCTTAGGACATCTTTCAAGGAAGATGCTGTGAACAGTTAGTTTGAGTATGCAGTTGAAGAACCACATTTAACTCCACCCAGGATATTATGGGGAGGTTTATATGACATATTTTCAAAATAAAGCTTCATTATACTAGAAACAGAATGTACTGGAAAATATTTCATATTGATTATCAGCCTGAAAATTACTGAAGGACTCCAATTAGCCACCTTCAAAACTCTGAAACACTCTGGAAAGGTGTTAGTGAGGGACCATTGGAGCTGTGCACCCCAGATGCCCTGACCCATAATCAGGAGCCTGGAGCCACTGCTCTGCAGCCCACAGAGGCTGCAGAGGACCAGTACAGGATGCTCAGTGCCTCAGCTACCCACTGCGCAAGGCAGGAGCACTGCTGGCTCTCAGGGAAGCTAATTACAGCAACCCTAGAGCTGCTGCGCAAGATAATCCCCCACATCACCTCCCATGAACTTTTACCACCCTGTCCTTATGCATCTCCCCCACTACCCACAGCCAGGTTTCCAAGGGCAGAAGCCAGCCCCAGCTGACAGCAGCACAGGCAGCAAGGTGAGTGCTGGGAGTGGCAGCCCCAGTAGGGCTTGATGCCAAGACTTTAGAACAGCAGTCCCTCCTCTGGGACAAGTTGGGACAGGCGAAGGAAAACTAGCCTTGCTGAAAAGCCAAAGCCTAAGGAAGAGAGAAGAAAGGCGGTAGAGAAAGGAAGCCATTTATCAGAGCATGCTCAAATTGGAAAACTTGGCTTACAACTGACCCTTCTGATGGGCCCCTTACTGATGGCTGTCCACGAGCGAGGGACTGCACTGAAACAGTCCTGCAGTACGCATTACTGATTGACTGCTGGAGGCTGCCAGTTTCTGCAGCTTAAACCTTAAATTATATGTATAATGCTTTTACCTTCTGACTGCAGAGAAAGCGTTCTGAGCCCGAGTACTGCCAGAGTACAGCCTCCCAGTCTTGCAGAGAGAAGTGGCCCTTGAGCAACAGCTCTGAAGTATACAAGCTATCCTGCCCCCACAAATGGAGTGATGACCAAGAAACACAATAGCAAAGCTTTACGTGTCAATATTTTTAATTGTTTGACTGTCTCTCTGAAGAAACATACGTTCTCGCACTTATGTGAAGAGCTTGGGATAGAAGTTGGAAAAACGCCTGTGCTAGTACCACCTTCACTTCCAGTTGAACTTCAAAGCCTGTGTGCTGAGGACAGTGACCAGACTACTAAAAAAACACATGGAAAATGTGATTCTAATTTCCACGTCAAAATTTACTCCTTCATCTCTGCTTTTTTGCTCTCAATTCTCTCAGTCTTTTCTATCAGTATTGCCCCTCATGTGGGGGGCATTATAAAGAAAAACTTCTCTAACATGGGATACTTGTGTTGTCCTTCCCATCAGGTTTCTTCTCCATTCACTCTGGCTGCTCCCACCTTTCAAAGATGCCTCAGAACTGCTCTGTTTCCCATTGCTCTTTGGCCTCTTGTACCCGAAAAAATTCTCCCCTTTCCAAAGTACTTTTCCCTCATCTTCTTTCTGAACAAACCATAGAGGGCAACACAAACCTTGTCCTCTGCTTTTCTTAGGGTGGTTGGACTTGCTACTGGAATCCACTTGCACAGACAAGTTTAACCAGCAGGAATTCCTGAAAAACGACATTTTACTACATAACTTTAGAAGGAACATTGCTCTAGAGGTTTTATTTAAAATCACCTTTGGTAGCAGAGAAGAGGTCACAGGGAGAACAGAAAACCCTGTGAAATTAAAACCTTCTTTACTCCACTACTGCAGAGGGGTCAGTGCACGAGGAGGCACTAAAACCGTCTGCAGATGGACAAGAGCTCTGGTCCAGGAAACTTTACCCGCTCCAGGAGAGCCTCAGGCAGGAGCGCTGTACAGACACACTTACAAGGAGAAACACCACAAGCAAGACAAGGGGTGACACGTGAGGCAGCAAAGCCAGCGTCCCACAGCAGGGCTGCCCAGTTGCAGGCCAGCAGGAATTCTGCCACTTGCTCAATGCCAGTGGATATGGCATGCACTGATTCCCCTCCACCAGCTACGCCTGTGCCTCAAGCTGCTCTCAGCCCTGGGGTCTGAAGGATCTCTGCTCAGGTGAGAGAATAGATCAGGCCACTCTGCATTGACAAAAGAAGATACATCAATCAAACCCTGATGTGCATCCAGCTGACTCCAGATTTCTTGAAAGGCCAGAAAGCTGCAATGCAAACTGAGGAATACAAGTGATGTTTACTTGTTTTTTGGCTTTACTTAGGAAAACCACAGGTCTCAGGTACACATGTTCCCAGTGCAGAGGAGGCATCAGAAGTTCCCACCTGCACTCACTCCACTGCGAAAAACAGTCATTACTTCTCACTGGTACCTAGTCTTTTATCGTCAGATCAAGTTTTAGCAGCTTATTTCTTTGTTCTGAAGGTGCCCAAGTTAACCTTCAGAAGTATTATTATTTTATTATCAAACAAAAAACAAACCCAAACCACTTTGTCTTTGGGACAACATTTAGTTTCTCTGTGCAAATTTTCACATCCATGTACCTCCAGATTGGCAATAATGATTTTAAATATGCTACACCAAAATGTCACAAATATTAGGGAGCATTTTAAGAGCTCTGGAAATGGTTTAGTAGCACTTATAGATGAACCAGCAAGAGACAGGTCCTACTAACAGCAACATTAAGAATAAAGAGCTAGGTAAAAGCATGTACTTCCCCTGCATAAATGGGCATGGGGAATAAAACCTTAAAACTCCACTACTCCGCTTGGGAATTAACCAGCATGAGAAAGGAGCTACTAAAGGAAAAAAGAATATTAAAAAAAAAAAAAACAAACACAGAAGGATAAAGTATACATTGTTCTCTCTATAAAAAGACCAAAGACCTCTCTTGCCTGGGCTTGTATTTCTCCTCAATATACATACTTTGATTCCTGACTCAGAGTGGCAACTTCCACTCTGCACACTGCCTGCATCCCCCTGATTGCAAAGCCAACCTGCTGCACTGCAGGAGCCTTCCTGCTTCAGGCTCCTCGTGGAGTGTTCACAACCTTTACACTGTTCCTACAGATTTCAAGCAGTTCCATCACTGTCCAGCAAGGAATATGAGCAACAAGCTGCCCTCATCCCATCCCAGTAAGGTGGACCTTGCATCAGTTCATAAAAAATCAGGTTTCAAATAAGTCCTTGCTTTTGCCCTCATTATTTAAAATCAGGTATTACCCTCACAATAATCCTCCCCTTAACTTGTTAAAAAAGTGCAAGTAATTGCTATCAGTGACCAGTAAGGCTCACAATGAGAATACCCCATAAACTGCCCCAGAAAGCACCATACTTCATGCATGGTCCACAAAGATGCTAGAGAAACAATGTATCTCAAAACCACAGAGCTCTGCAACCAAGCCAGCACTGAGCAAGGAGCCAGAGGACCTCCTTCATGCTCCACAAACAGCTGGAAGGAGCTGCAGCCTTTGACATGACTCCTGGGCAGCAGGGAACAACGATTTCCCCAGGTCCTGCTATCCATGCTGCAGTGAAATCAGTCGATTCAGCATCTAGCCAACAGTCAGGGCAAACTTTGGCATCTCCTATGGCTACCTCAAATCCTCCCCAGTGAGTGATTCCAGCAGCCAACCCCTCCTTTGTTAACACAGTCCTTGGCCCTGACACTTGAACACTTAGCAGGCTCCATGCGTTTTAAGAGCTCCAAGTCACTCAGCCCTGTGCTAAACTACTCCTTCTAGAGGAGGAGCACCTTTGCTCCAAGCACTCCTTGCAAGAAACAACACCCATCATCTAAATGCTTTTGTTTCTGATTGCAGCTTGCACTGGAAAAGCAAAAGCACACTGTCCTCATCAGGCATGCTTGTCTGTTGTGGGGTTTATACACAATTCATTGGAATGTCAGGAGACTCATTTCCCTTTCCACTTTCACTGCTTGTAATCTTGGTGAGTAGACAAACGGAAATTTAGGGGACGTGAAGGCCAACCCTGGCAGTCAGCTTGTGCTCTGCCAGTCTCACACGGAGTTACACCTTGCTGGCAGGACCAGATCCAAGGGGATGCTGGATATTCTTTGCTGCTTAACAAACCTCTGCACACACCTGCAGTGCTGGAAAACAATCCTATCTTACGGTTAGCTTGGTATTTTTTTAAGCTAGGTCTGCCAGTTCTCCTCCCATTAATGAGAGGCATTAATCACAGGAAAAAGAGGAAGCAACACTGAGCCAACAGTTTTGCCCACCGGCCAGCTTTTTTTTTCAGGGATCTGAAAACGGACTCTGGAGGCATCCTTCATTTCCCTCTGAAATACGACAAGTGATATCGGACCATTTGCAAAGACGCTTCAGAAGTTTTGTAACTCATAAAATACCCCAAAACCACAGAGGGGAAAAGGCCCAAGAATACGCATCCGGAGTTTTTCCGCGCGAGTTAAGGGAGCATCCCGGCCGAGCGGCGCAAGGGCAGCTCTGCCCCGGCGCTGCGCCCGGAGCACGGGCGATGCCGCAGGCTCGGTGCCCGCTCCGGCGGGGTCCCGGGGGGTTCCCGGGG
>VZTN01018155.1:162369-254601 GCA_013400515.1 Erpornis zantholeuca
GGCCGAGCCCGCTTTCCCGGGGCGGGAGGGATGCTGAGCAGCCCGGCTGCCGCTCCCCGCCCTCTGCCGGGCGGCCCGGCGCTCTACCGAGGCACCGCCGCCTTCGGGGCTCGGGGAACGAACGCCGGCACAGGCTGCTCAGACAAACTGTGGATGCCCCATCCCTGTGAGAGGAATGACTGATTTGTCTTTACAAACAAGCCGTGGGTCTGCTGGTAGAGAAAACTAGCACTGAGAAATAAAAGAAACAATGGGAAGGATNAAATAAAAGAACCAATGGGAAGGATTCCACTGATTGATGAATGGAAAAAAGATATTTGACTTTACAGACGAACTGTAGGTCTGCTGATAAATGAAATTGGTTATTGAAAGGTAAAAGAAAGAATGGGAAAAACCATAAATTCCATAAGAATGAAAAATTAAAGAGGGGGGATTATACATTAGAGGAGAATCTTAGATATTAAGTGTTCTGGGAAGTCTGTACTTCTCAAGTACCTCTGCCAATGGGGAAAGAGAGAGGGAAATGCAGCTGGGAAATTTGAATAAAAGGGAGGCTGCACCCTCCAAGATTTGAGAGACTCCAGGAATGCCCCACGGCCTCTCCCTTTATTCGAATAAAGTAAAAGGACTCCACTGTCTCCTTTTTCTATATAAACCTCTGGTGTTTGTAAATTAATTTTCCTGACACCTGGAATTGTTCAAGGGCAAGTTAATTGTGACTCTAAGCAACCTGGTCTAGGGGAAGGTATCCGCCCGCCCAGAGCAGTGGGATTGGAACTAGATGATCTTTAAGGTCTTTTTCCACTCAAGCCATTCTATGATTCTATGATTCTGATTCTATGATTCTATGAAAATTAGCCATTCATTTATACACAACCTAGATTAAAACCAATTTTGTTTTGGGCTGCTACAGATATTTAAATGCCGATTTCCTCTAGGCCACTCTGTTGCCATCACTACCGGTAAACAAAGCATAAAGGAGGTAATGAAGTGTTAGAAGATGAGTCCACTCACTTCATGCTCCATTAAGAACACATTAAATGTTTGCCAAATAATTAAAAAGCCCCAATATTTTAAACAAAACTGATTTTCTTCAGGTTTCCTGAAACTGATGTTTCTTCAGCTTTCACGGAGACTCTGCAGGCAGAACAGAAGCTTAAGAGTGGGAATCTTAAAAGGCTTTCGTGGAGCTCCTTTTTCATGTGAAGCACAGCAAGTAAATTGTACTATTCTCCCCACAAAGGACAGCATTGTTTCTTTTACCTTTGATGAATCAGTAAGTGCAAATTGATTTCTGAATAAAGCTATGTCTCTAAATGTGGAATTTTCCATATTTTTCATACCGAAGCTCATTTCTAAGGTAGATAGCTCCCTGAGCAAGATGGAATTGATGGGAAGGTATTTTGGGATTGGAAGAGCCTGTATCAGAGAGAGAACAATGGAGAGGAAAGGAGTGGGGAAAGAAAAGCACTCACAGGAAGCTGTGGGATGTGGAAATACAAGTATTGCATCACACAGTAAGGCTGAATGCTGTGAAAGCCCTGTCCACCCAGCCCTGCCAATCTCTCAAACAACCTCGAAGTCATTTGGATGACAGTCTCAGAGCTCCAACTGCCCACATGGGCATATGGCTCATGTTAATACAGCATTAACCTTTTCTACGTGACCAAAGCAATACAAAATCGCTTCTCTTTTTAAGTTCAGAGGATCATAGACTCATACAAAGATCATATGGCAAAAGCATGACCTAGACAAGACGGCCCAGCACCCTGACCCCCAAAATTTTAAATTGTTCAATCCTGGGGAATCCAACACTTCCCTGGGGAGATTCTCATTCTTCTCATTGTTAAAAATTTGTCCTCTTATGTCCACTCAGAACTTCTCCAGGAGTTACTTGTACCCATTACCCCTTATCTTTACCATGTGACTCCTTGTAAAAGGGCAGTCTCCATCCTTTCTGTACCACCCTTTAAATATTGGAACGTGTGATAAACTCTCCCCTAAGCCTTATATTCTCAAGGCTGAACAAACCCAATTCTCTTGGCCTTTCCTCACACAGCAGGCTTCCCAGTCCTTTGATCATCTTCATGGTCCTTCTCTGGACCCTCTCCAGCCTGCCCACACATTTTCTGCACAGTGGGGACCAAAACTGAACACAGTATTCCAGGTGTGGCCCGGCAACCACTGGGTAGAGTGGGATGACTTCTTTACCTCTGCTTCTGATGCCCTTGCTGATGCAGCCCAGCATCCCATTGGTTTCTATGTCACATCATCACACTGCTCACCTATATTGAGCCTGTTGTCTGCCAGGACTCCAGGTCCCTTTCCACAGACCCCAGGGAAATCTCAGCCTGTGGTGCATTCCAGGCTTATGTTTTCCCAGGTGCAAGACCTTACACTTGTCTTTGTTCAATTTGATTTGTTCTCTACTCTTCTACTTTTAATTGGCTCTGTGCAAGATCTGCTCAGAAGGTTTGGGTTTCTCCACGATGCAGTCACAGCACTATGGTGCCAAGTGGAGGCTCCCGAGCTGGCCTGGAGCTGGCTTACTCGAGCAGTGGAAACAGCCTGTGGCAATGCAGATCCCAGAGTGGGCCACTACATGCCTGTCAGGACTAACACTAGATAATTATTTTGAAGTTATTTCCGGTATCTTTATACTACAACACAGTCGCTTCTATGCCATCTTCATCTATTATGATTTCTCATGTAGCACAGCCTCTGAAGTGGTCATTTTGGTTTTAAAAATAGGAGAATATGCACTGTATTACATCAGACATACGGTGCTGGTATATACCAGGTCTATGCTATTTTGCAGTTTAAGTTGCATGGACTATTTGTTAACTTTTTAATATTGGCAATGAGGTTTAGGAGACCTCTCTACCCATGGGAATATAGATTCATTATGTACTTGGCTTTTATTCTTCACTTCACTTGTTTCATTCTTTGTTGTCCAGAGCTCTGTTATGGCACTGTTTCTCCAGCAAGGGGCATGGAAGATCTTTAGCTGAAGCCTGAAGGTACTTCACTGTGGCTTACTAGGTTCTTGGCAAAACTATTTCTTCAAGTCCAGAGATGGCATGTTTCTGTGCATCTCTAAGCCACCTAGAAGGACTGAATCAAATGAATGCTCAAGATCTGCTAGCAGGCTGCTCTCTGATGCTATCCCCATGTGATACTTTACACCAGTTTGGGTCAAAGAACAGCAGATTTGGAGTAGGTGTGAAAATAAGTATTCTTCTTTCACTACTGCTTATGCATTTACAGGCTTCCTCAGTACTTGTGGGGGTATGACACATTCCATTCTATAAATATGTGTCTGCAAGCACAATTTCACAGAGAGTGGAACTGAAAGATGGCATCTTTCCTCTCATGTTCTGAGCAGCTAAGTGTCCCTCATAGCCTCAACACAGCCTCAGTCCTTCTCGAGGTGGTGTCAGTGAAAACAGCAAAAGCCCTGAATGTTCCTTCTTTGATCAACATGTCATGGGAACTTTGTCTCAGTTTTCCCTTTCTTTGTGTCCTTCCTCCAGTGACACACATGTGCAGGAAAAATTCATCACCAAATCCAAGGAAGCAGGCATGAATGTGTTGCTGGCTTGCTGAAGGCACCCTCAACAACAGAATGTAGTGTGTATAGTTCAGACCTGGCTGCTGGTGCAGGGGTGATGGGTGATGAGGGGACTGTGAAAGGATAAAGCATGTCTCTGCTGAGCAGTTAGACTTGCCAGGATGGGTGGCAGAGGAAGAAACAGCCTCAACCCCTGTAGTGAGTTGCTGGCATGGTGTTGCTGAGTGAGGGCTAACCCTAACCCTGATGAGTAAAGCAGAGGCAGGCTCTTAAACTTCTGCATTTCTGCCACCAGCTGTAGTACCCAAAACATGTGTGTAAACATGTAAATGAGTTCTGATCCATGCTACCCTGTACGTCTGTGCAGTGGAAAGCAGAAGGATTCAGCTAATGGCGGAGCTGACGTGTCTGTGGTTGTGACTGGTGTTAGCACTTTACAATTACCAGAGTAAATCTCACCAGTCCTTTGCCAGCACGGGGAGAAATTTTCTGTTATGATGCTTTTTCATTACTACTATTGAAACTTGGATGGAGAAGCTGAACCTGCCCTTTGCAAGACCTAAATCCTCTCTGAATTCATACTGCTCTTCCCCACAGGGTGAGATAACTTGGACCAACTGCTTTTCTATAGCCACAAAATGGGGGACTTGCTGCCTATCTGCTGAGAGAGGACAGACTGTGTGAACAACACTGCTGGCAACAACAAGAAGTGCTGGGACTGAGTGGGCTTTGCTGCCTTTTGGGATCAGACCAATTGTCGCAGTTAAGTGGGATACATTTCTCACGCTACGGGTGCCTCTGGAATGGAGGGATTTGTATTGTTTACTGAGATTCATGTGCTGGGCACTGGCACTGCCTTAGGTTCAGCAATCACTTGCATTTAATCTTTCTGTCAAAAGCTGACAAAGCTTTTTCCCTAGGCCCATGTTTATCTCTCCACCTGGAGAAGCTGATGTAATGGGTAGATAAGTCATCCTTCTTACTCAGGACAGAGCAGGGAAGCTGCGTTCAAAGGAAAAAAAAATATATTTGGAGCTGGACAAGAGCAAGTATCAAAAGAAATAATAAGTGTTTGTGTACATGAAAGAGAGCAATGCATCTTCTTTTGCAGTCACACACACACACACACACACACACACACACACACAGAGATTATTTCTTTGCACCATTCCCAGTGCTTAGGAGATTTAAGGTTTTTTCTGTGCAAGTGTATTAGCATACCTCTACATGCAGCAATTCTATTAGCAAAAGCTGCTCCTGTTATCATGGAAAAATGAGGAGAGAACTATCTTCTTTTTCATATCTGAGTCCACAACTCTGCTTCTTCTGTGGCATATGATACCTCAGAAACTTTAGGCAAGAAGAGGAGGTAGTCACTAGGGGTTCAACCCAAGGAGTGGAGTAGAGGTAGGCAAGGGTTAATCTCACCTGTCTGGAGCTGCAGGCAAGGCTGTAAATCTGAAGGTAATGGGTTTAGCTGTATTTATCTTTGGTTTAATCATTCGACCCAGGTCCAGACATTCCACTTTATGAGGGAATCTGCAAAATCAGATACCTATGGTGACTGGAAGAAGGAAAGGATCTCAGGGAAGTATAAAGACCCCTGAGTGGCTTGAGAGACTCAATAAGAGGAAGTCATACTACTGAAGGAGGGTGAGACACTGAATTTCTGGCAGTTCCCAGAGGTGCTTGTGCACAAGCTGCTCTCACAGCAGAGACTGCACATTGACATGGGCCACTTAAGCTTTCCTCAGTAATAGAAACCCAAAATCCCAAGCTATCACCATGCCCATATCCTTCCAAGGACACAGACTGCTTTTTCTGCTGGCTCATATCATACAATGCTTTAAAAAAATCTGCCTTCTTCAAATGCACTTCAGGAACCTCTTGAAACAGGGAGAGCCTTTTAAAGAGCTGCTCGGGCAGAAAAATATTCCATCTTTTCAGCTGCCCACATTTCCCAGTAATTGCAGGTCTGGCCATTATCTTGCACAAACACAAGCAGGATGACCCAGCGAGGGCACCCTCTTGGCAGGATCATTCCTGTATAGCAGAGCGTGTGCCTTTCCACTGGTCATAGCAGCGCTCTGGCAGCCCATCACTGTCTGTTCATGCTCTCACCAGGCTGTTCACAAATACTGTTTTCCAGGGCACAGTCATTCTCTGTCAATGTAACCAGAATTTATGTGTGTAAATCTTCATTGTTTACCAGCCTTCCAGGCAGTGAGAGCTGAGAAATTTGCAGATTCTAAGTTCCTTTCTGGATTGCTGCTGGAGTATGGGAGAGCAGGTCAGGAATGCACCTCCCTTGAAACCCCTTGAGATAGTGGACATCATGTCAACCATTCCTGGTTGGTTAAAAGGCTTTGAGGTCTGTCAGTTAGTTGGTTTGCAATACAAGAAATGATGGGGTATAGTTTAGCCAGTTTAGTGATGGGCACTGTTCCAGGACAAAAGCATATTTGTGATTCTCCCTCCTCCAAATGCCTTCAGACACAAAGTACCCTGCTCTGTGCAACACTAACTCTGCCTCACATGCCTCTGCCTTGCATCTCTCTCCCAGTAGTGGGCTAGTGGCCTAGGGGATGAGGGAGACAGCTTGCCTCTGCCTCTGCCTCTGCCTCTCTCTCCCCCTCTCCCCCTCCATCTCCCTCTCTTCTTTGCGTCCCATTTATAATTTAGAAGTGCTAATGGAATGATGCCTCACAGTTTCCAGACAAATCTCAGTTTTCCCAAATTTTATTAAAAATTGACATTAACTATTTAGAGAGCTCTTCAGAGAGTTTTATAAAACATTTTGAATACTATTCAGGTGTCCTGGTTTAGAAATATTTCTCTCTTGTAAAGTATTTTCAATAATTTTTGTTGTTAATGTAGAACAGGGTAGAATAATGCATTAATCTCATAGGATGTTAATATGGCACCTGGGTTTTTTTTCAGATTACAGAAGATAAATATTTACTGGATATGGCTGGGAGGTTTTGCGCAGTAATATTAGATGTATAATTATCTTCATCTCATAAAACATCTGTAACGATTTTAGGATTCCTTTTGTCCTTAGAACAAGCTGCTGGTGCATCCCAAAGGAGGGCAGCAATGCTTCCTGGAGGGCTGGGGACAAGTTGAGTAGGGTAAGAAACAACTTTAACCCTCCCAGTCACCATGATCATTGGGCCCATGACACTCACTGCAAATGCTGCTTCTTGTGGCCACCAGCAGCAGTCAGAGAGTGCTTTTACTGCTCTCTTTGCAGGAGGAGGAGTGAGTCATAGACAGGCAAAGTGGTGTGGCCAAAACCACAGAGGAAATCTGCAGCAAGATTTTTTTCCCATTTCAGCTGAGTCCCCCCAGCCTTGGGCTGCATAAACATCCTCCCTAATCTGTGAGCAGATATCCATACATGTGGGCACCTGCCACTGCCCATCCTCCAAGGTAGCCAGAAACACACAACTACTTCACAGGCCTCGTGTTTCAGCAATTAAATAAAATTTTCTTTTCTCTCCAATGGCAAGAGGGTCAGTGCTTTTTCCTCCTGTCAGTACCAAGCCTAGAGAAAAAAGTCCTGGGTAGATGGTTTTGTTGTGAAGCAAAAATGTGGGATGATTATTATCTTAGGAAGAGATGAGGAGGCCTAAACAAGGTGTCAGAATTGTCCAGCTATCTCTAATGTAAAGTGAGTAATTCTATTCTGCTTCACAGTCATCTACTGGAAGTATTCTGGGATTAAAGTGGATACAAATTTTGATCTTTACAGTCCCCTGTAAAGAGAAGCTGGGATACTCTGTGGGAAGGAGCTTGCCAATACCTGACATGAACGAGCATTTGTTATGCCCTAGAATGGCTTCTGCCTGCAGGGATATGGAAGAAAATGATTCTGCTCCTGTAGGACCCTTGACAGAAAACAAAGGTAAGCTATGCCAAGGAAGTGCCTAAATTCTCTGTGTAACTCTCCACCCTGGCCAGTGAAGATATTTACAGGCCACAGATCAGGACTGGTGGAAAAGTGCAAAACACAGTGTGGAAAACATTGAAAAATGGTCCATTCTTTGAGGATTTAAAGAACTGTAAGGAGGAGCCAGTCTGCAGGGTGATACCATTTCCTTCTTAGGAATGGAGGGGAAGGTTGTCTTTGATCTGATCCACTTTCATGAAGAGTAAAGGGACTTAGAAGCACTTTCACCCCACTCCTACTGAGTGAAATTTTTGCAGAAGGTAAAAGAAAGGGAAGACAGCTATTGCTGACGTTGGTCTGGAAACTAATAGAGAGGGTTGGGGCTCTAGCAGATGGTGATTCTGCAGCAGTATCACCAATGCACTTTACCCCCTCCTGAGCAGTTTTAGGCCTAAAAGAGGATCAGTCATTTGCTGAGCTGGGCTGAGCAGCATGAGCATCCCTGCCACAGTCAGGCACTGAGACTGACTTCAGTAGGTCTGCTCACCAGAGGGGAAAGGATGCCAGAACAAAGCCTAGATGTCCCAAAGGGAAAATAGGAGATGCACCAGCACTATTTCATCCTCCGCAGCTGGAGCACATCACAGAGGCTGTCTAACAACACTCAACAGAGGTTCAGAGCAGAGCATGAGTTTGATCTCGCCTGTGGCTGATATAAGAAGTGGAATTAAAATGTGGTTTCTTGATCTGGAATTCTCATCAGACAACCAATTCTTGTGGGAAATATAAGAAGCCCTTTGATGACTCATTATTCCAGATCTTTTTTTGTGGTATTCGAAGGGGTCCAAGGGATTTATCCACACAGATACCATTAAACCTGCTGCATAAAACACAATTACAGTTCCCAAGTAGCTTTGAAATTTTCAGGCCTTGTGTCACCCATGAAATGAAAACCCCCTGTTGGGCAGCCTGCAGTGAGTAGGTGCTGTGGGAGCAGCCCTGCCAGCAGTGGTCCTTGCCCCATCGTGCCTTGCTGTGCTTGGGGCCAACTCATCCAAGTTCCATTTCCACCTACCTCTGCAGAGCTGGTGAGTCATGCCCAGCTCTGTGCCTTGCAGTATCTGACAGCAAGGTCCGGTGCTGAAGCCAGTGTGGAGAGGTGTGCCTGGCTGCCAGTGCACCCTGCCTGGTCCTGCAGGGCTGACAGGAGGAAAGATGATGTGCCCTTGGATGGGCAACAGACCGTGTCTGCAGTGGTGGGTGTGTGCCCACAGTCAGTGACCTCTCTGCATCTCAGCTGCCTCGGGGAGCTCTGTTTCCTGGTTTTCTTCTCTCCCTTCCAGGCAGGAATGTGCTGTCACTTCTTGCTGCTGTCTTAATATTTTTCTGACCACATCTGCATCTCTGCATCCTTAGGGGCTTCTTGACTCTACAAGCTGCAGTGTTCATTTAAGTCATTTTAACAGAGGTAATTAAGAGGCAGCACCCCATGGGGAACAACACACACCTTCTTCAAACTGCAGGGAGAGTCTGGGCTCCTGTCCAGAGCAGCAACTCCCCGTGTGTGCTGTGAGCTTTAGGTGGTGACAAAGGAGTGATGTATCTGCAGGATCTCATGGTACTGAACAGATCACACAGCTTAGCAGAGAAGCCTCTGGTCCACAAAGGATTTCTTTCCTAGCTATCCCTTTTACTCATAATATCTCCAGTCATGAGGTTGTTGGTTATGTGTCGCCAATCCATCAGCCAGCAGCAGTCCCATTGCCTGGCTCCCAGCGGGGGAAGGTTCACTGGTGTCTGTCCAGAGTCTCTTGGACTCACTCAGATTAAACTCTGGGCAGAGGTCACGCTGGTGTGAGGCAAGGGAGAATGAGGGCTGCTGCCCTCATGCTGACACGTGGCACCAAGCTGGCAACTTGGACTGAGCCTAGAGAGCAACTGGAAAGGCATTTCAGGGACAGACATACGAGGTGAGATGAGGAGAAGCCAAGCCACAATGCTTGTGTAAACTATGGCTGAGGACCAGTATAGTATCCACCAGTTTATGGGACAGTAGGGGAGGAGGGAGAACATCTAGCTGAATTGAATGGGAACCTCCATCTGGAACTGACAGCACTAAAGCAGGGAAATACAGGGAAAACTTAGGGAGGAACATATGGATGCTGGATGTGTGGTTGTGAGACAGTATCACAGGGATAAAGTGGGAAGCCAGATTTCAAGTATAACTGAAATAGTGTCAGAAAAAATGAGCTGGAAGAAATAATCCCCCTCTGTTTTTTCTGAGGGAAACAGCCCAGAAGGAACCCCCTAGGGCTGTTTCATTTTCACCCCCTGACAAAAGGAGATTGTATGCCAATGCAGTAGGTTTCCTCTGGGGAATCTAGATGGTTTTTCCATTCCCCATCAACACATAAAATATAATGGATCTAAATATAAAATATATAATGGACTGTAAATCTCAGGGGTCCCAGGCAGACCTGACTGCCCTACCATCAGGAGCTGAAAGCAGAAGAGGGCCCCAGATAGGCCAGGACTTTGGAAAAAACATGTCCTCCAACCCACAGTCACAATCCCATTGGCCTTGGGTGCACATAGGGACTGCTCTCCAGTGCCCTTGTGTCCCTTGCCTTCCCCTGCAGCTCAGAGGGAGGGAGCTGGTAACACCCAGTCTCTGCTTTGGTGGAGCTTCTTTTTTGAAGTCAATCACTTTTCCCATAAGATCAGAGGTGAAGGCAGTCACTTCTTACCAAGTGGTGATTTCAGAAACAGATGTGCGTTCTTAGCATCACGCAGATAACCAAAATAAATGAACCCCTGACAACTTTGGGATTATATATTCATCTAGGAGCATTTAAAGCCACCACAAGAAGCTTCTTTGTGTCTAACACACCTCCCTGCACGAGGTTCCCTCTTGTCTGTGTGGTCTTGCATCCATGCAGCATTTTCAGTGTCTGTGCAATGTTTCCCTGGGGAAAAGGAAGTGGACGTGTGGGGTTGGCAAGATGTTGGCAGATGGGGCTTGGGGCAAGTGTCCTTCTTACAGGTTGCCAGCTGTCTTCCCTTGGAAAGTGCCAGCACCTCTGGGCAGAGATACCATAAAACTTCCCTTTGTAACAGCAATGATGGTGCTGTGGGGCTCCTCCTCCTCACTGCTGCAGAAGGTCCCTATGAGAGGCTCTCCTCACTTCTGGGGCTGAAGAAGATCCCTGTGAGAGGCTCTCCTCACTGCTGGGGCTGCAGAAGGTCCCTGTGAGAGGCTCTCATTGCTGCAGAAGATCCCTGTGAGAGGCTCTCCTCACTGCTGCAGAAGATCCCTGTGAGAGGCTCTCCTCACTGCTGCAGAAGATCCCTGTGAGAGGCTTTCCTCACTGCTGTGGCTGCAGAAGGTCCCTGTGAGAGGTTCTCCTGACTGCTGGGGCTGCAGAAGGTCCCTGTGAGAGGCTCTCCTCACTCCCCCCACAGCAGCACTGACAAAGTGTGGTATAAGGGGATGCAGTGGGAACTGGGACAAGAAACAGAGCCGGGCCACAGGTTGTTGTGAGAACACAAGGGAGTTACAGGAGAGGTGGGTGAAATATGAAGACTCTCCCTGTAATTTGACCTACTTCTGGTGCCTTTAGGGGCAGCTGATGCTCTTTTTGCCTGTTATTAGAGAATGTTGTTATGGGAAATTCTGTAGCTTGTCCTAATGACCAGAAATGACCCTTGAAGTGCAGCAAACTCATCTCCCTTGCCCTATCCTGTCTGCTTTCCTACGTGGTTATACAGCACATGGAGTACTGCACGCAGACACAGACCCCAGCTCCTATGCCCGCTGGCCTATGCCTGCCTCTTTCTACACAAGCATGCATGCACAAGGAGAACAGCTTTAAATCTATCTTAAAAATACCATGAAAGAAATCTATTTTAATAAAGAAACTCTCTAGATTTAATTTGTAGAAGGTGCATTCAACCTTTTCATTAGATGTGGTGAGAAAACTCCACACCTGTTTTCCACCCAAACCCTACCGAATGAAACACTGACCATCCAGAATAAAACCCAACAAACCAACAAATAAAACACTGCACCAAAAGCCCCAAAGCCCAAGAAATTGTATCTTTGAGCATAATATGGTGGAAATGTTCAGAAACTCTTGGAATATATCTAGCATGAGTTACTTCCTGCCTGGAAGGTGATACCAGAAGCATGGGATTCAACATTCATTTTCTGTTTGTAATTATTCTTCAGTTTAAACATTTCAAGCAAACAACTAGTGAGAGGAAAAAATTGCCTATTGACCAGTTACACATCTGCAGTCTCGAACAGCAGTGTATGGAAGCAAAACAATATGAAACTAAATGATGGGCTGAAAATTATTCAGCCAAACACTTATGCAGGGTGCTGTTAGTTCCAGGAATCAGAAGAGGTCAGAACTGAACTGGAGCTCCATATCAGTATTCCATCTGCCTTAGGGTTAAAACACAGAAGCTCAGACCAGCATCAGACATTAGGGGGCTTCTCTGCTCTGCTGGATGGCATCTGTATGTTTACCTGTTTGCAGCTTATTACAGATCATATGCTCTGTGTCTGGGGAAGAGCCGGCTCCCTCACGTTGGCTGCTGTATTCTGGATCCAATGGGGATTTCTAGGTGGAGGGAGAAATCACACTGACCAAGAGAGAAACTGAGCTTGCAGATGTGAAAGAAGATATGGACATACAGGGGTAGGGAGGAGGTGGGTGGGAGGGGAAGGAGCTTTGTGAGAGGGGTGGGGATTTTGCTACAGAGGCAAATATGGGGAGGCAGCTGAGATGAGCAGGGAGAAAGTGCAGCACTCAGACCTGGATGAAGTCAGATTTTCTAGAATACCATAAGGATATGGTGTGGCATTTGCTGCTATTAATTTTTACAAAGCCTCTTTTTCTCTTTGCATTTCTCTTCCCAGCTCATGTCAGCATTGGTTACTTGTACCTCGGGCACTGCAGGGTGGTTGGACCAATGCAGTGGGGGAAGGTCTGTGGGACTCTTTGGGTCCTTCCTGAGAAGACTCAGCACAGGTGATGTACGAGCTGCTGAGGTGCTGGCTGGCTGGCAGCTGGCCTCTCCACTCTCCCCTGCTGTAGGAACGGGTGGCTTCCTATTTCTTCTAACATGGGCACACATTTAGCTTATTGATAGAGTAGCTGGTGGGGCTTAGGGTCAATGAACATTGCAGAACACGGCAGGGAGAGAAAAGAGAGGAGATGGCTCTGTCAGTGGCACAGTGAAAGAGAGGAACACTTTCTTGTCTTCTCTCTTCTGAGCTGCAAGAACACCCAAGTACAAAAGCAAAGGATTCTGGATAGAAACCTCATATTTATTTCCTCACCCCGGTGAGGAAGGAAACTACTTTATCCCAAGAGCTGCTTGAAAGAGCCCTTGGGACAGTATTTATGCAGCAGCAATATCTAGACCTTCACAGGAAGGGAAATGAAGTGCACTCAAATAAAAGTCTATGCCCTAAATTGTTCCCTCCTGAACAAAAAACAGAGGAGTATATGTGATGGTGAGCTGAAATGCTGGATGATGTTTCAGAAACCATTTGGAAGAGAGAGATGAGGATTATTTACATTGACGTCTGCAGCCTCACAATTCCCAGAAGGCCAGCAGCCTGCATCTGGGTTGTCTGCCTCAAAAATAAACAAAGTTACACTCAGGCAGAGACACAAGAAGGTTTCTTTACTCTTCTTGCATTTGTGGGTAACACTAAGCAGTACAAGAATACGACATTCTCATATCCCAGGAAATGTCTGTGGATGTCAAGGGTCTAGGTTATTAAACATCAATATGCTTCATCTGAGCACTCCTACCTGAGTGCTTGGCAGGTATGACTACAGCTCTGTCAAGAAATGTTGTTTTGCCACTCTTCCTTGAAAGCACAGAGAGAGTTTTTTGGCTGTGGGGTGCTTTTATTTTATTTTGTGTTGTGTGCTTGGAGCAGTCCCTGAAGCCTTGTCTCAGCAGCAGGCATTTCTTCTGTTCAGTGTGCAAGTGGCACAGCAGAGGCTCCTTCTGCAGGAGCACTGGGCTCACAGAGGTGTCCACACAGTGCTTGCTCCCAGTCCCATCTGAGATGAGGGGCTCTTTCTCTGTGGCTGTTTCCTGCAGCACCGGCCAGGGTTGTTTTCCCAGCCCCACTCTTGACTCCTTGGCTTGGCTGCAGGACACACCAGCCTGCTGCAGATGATGTGAGGGATAGCACGAGAGGGAAGGTTACAGACTCCTGCTGCCTTGGGTTATTGGGCAGCTGAAAGCAGAGTGGATGCAGAATATGCTGGGAAGACACAAGACTCGCTGATTGGCACAGACACAACCTCCAAGCCTTGGCAACAGAACGGGCTTGTAGGTGAACAGTCTTGATGGAAGAGGATCTTCTACAGCATCTTCCAAATTAGCAAATCACTGCGGTGAAAGATTTTCTTTGACTGGCGGAATCTCTGTAGCTTTGGTGTTTGTTGTTCTAAATTCAGTCTCTTCCATTCTTGGATGTTTAAAAAAATTTGGGTCTGCAGGAAATGAAGCTAATATTTTATTTATTTGCCAGCTTGTTCTACAGAGCAGTGTGTGAGAAGAATAAATGTGACTGGACCCCAACCTGCCTTGCAAAAAGACAGACCCTCTCCCTCCAAAACCACACAATTTTTGACATGTTTGTTTGGGGAAGAACATATACAAATCCAGATAAGACCAGGCAAAAGAATTCGTTCATGAGGAAGGAAAAGAGCTAATATTCCCATTTCACTGGGGCTTTTGAATAAATAAACAGAGCAATTAATAATTAATAGATTTAAACTCAAACTCCTTACTCTAGGCAAAATTCCACTTCAATGAGCCCTTTGCTAAAGCACAATATAGGTCAGAAATTTGCAATCTGACATGAAGAAGATTTTAAAAAACAATAATTGTGGGTTGATTTTCTCCCCTCCCCAAAGAAACATTAACTGAAAGAGCCATATAGAAGTCTGCATTGTTCTCTGCTCTTGTCCAATGCTGGGGAAAGAAGGAGGCTAATGTATGGTTTGTGTCTTTCTTACACACGCCTTATGTTCAATAGGCAGCAATAAAAGTATCCAGGGAAGGGCATCACAAGGCCTCCTGAGCTCTGCTTTGTGTAGGGTGGGGAGACAGTCTGAGTAGGGAAACCATCATATAGCTGGACTCACCACTAATCCCCTGCACAAACACAACCTACAAATTATCTGCAGGTATTTCTGTGCTCTCTGCCTAAAGTGATGGCTAACAGCTTCAGACTAACAATTTGGCAAACCTGGAGCCTTCTTGTAAGAGAAATCAAAGCCACAACACATGAGGGGTGTGATTCAGAAGATTTTGAGGGCTCTCTGCTCCTTCTTACACGCTTTTATCAATTTTTACCCTGGACAGGGAACACTACAGTCTTAGGAGAAAAAATATGCAAAACTGAGTCATTAAGGGAGTTTGAACCATCAGTACTTGAATTTTTACTGGTTTTTCTTGAGGTTTTTGTTAATTCCTCCTAGTTCTGGGTTTTCCTCTGCTTGTCAGCTAAAATGCCATCCAAACAACCTGTGTCTCTTCTAGCTGGATTTCACCCTTGGGTTTTACTAATGTCTGCATGATACTTCTACCCAAATTAATCCACCCTTAGTCTCCCATCCTGTCCTGCTCTGCTGTCTGCTCCCTGTTTTGTTTCCCCAGGACTTCTGATGCTTCCGTTTATCCCACTTGGGCTGTCTGTCCTTTTTCTGCCTAAATGCTTTGCTTGTCTGCTTCTTGCAGGTTTCCAGCTCTCTTGAGATGTGTGCCCAGCTGCTTTCCTGAGCTTAGCCAGGAGCCTTCATCTCCACACAAATGCACCCCACAAATCACATTTCTTTCTGTTTGGAAAAACAGCAAGTGAACAAAAAGACCACGCAGCACACTGATGACAAAGCTTTCTCTTTAGTCAGTAGAGATGAAAGGAGACTCAAAGCAACTTCTTGTAGAATCAGACAGCTAAATGGCAACAAAAGAAATTCAGTGCTTTTTTTTTTTTTTTTTAAGACCCATTGCAGGAAGGCACTTCAAGTGTTTGTACACTGTAAATGTTTCCACATTAACTCTGTCAGATAGGAAAGATAACAACATATCTCAGCATATGGCAGAGAGAGTTCAGAAAGGCCTTTTTGACCTTGGTCAGCAAAGCTAACTCTTGGAGGCTGTGAGAGGAATGGAATGGAAGCATGTTCTGAAATATTTCTTGGACATACATGCTGAAATGTTGACACATATGTTTAACAAATGAGACAGAAATTGCCCCAGGGATGCCTCTGTTTGTTTGCTTTGAAGAAGGCTGTAAACCAGGTTTCATTTCATAATGTATGGGGCATGAAGTAGCTCTCTGAACATGATAAACCCTATTATAGAAGTCAAGTGGCTGAGATTTTATGGCAGGCACCTTCTCCATCTATTTCTTGGCCAGGAGCGAGCCGTCAGCACTGTTTTCTCACCAGTCATGGCTGGGGCAGAGGTGATGACCAGGATAAGTGGGGAGAGGGAACTGAGTCCTCTGAACAGGCATCCACCCTCCAGACCTGTCAGGTTTGGAGGGCTTGTCCAGCTTCATCGTGGGAACGACAGACAAGTACCCTCAGACCAAGATATCAAGTGGGAAATGACAGCACAAGGGGGCAATATGCAATGGCAATACCTTTTCCTCCAGCAGAGTGACTCATTCAGCCATGGCTAGCAGCTGCGGCTCATTAATTGCTTTACCTATTGAGGAAGCAGAGTGATCTGTGATTTGCTGAGGAAATATTAATTGCATAAAAAGATAATTACGGAAAGGCAATTCTCTCCATGAAATTACTGTTTTGAGAAGGTGGCAGCTCTAGTGCTGAGGCAAGTGGATAATGCAGGAAGCAGCGGGTGTTACAGTACATTGAGCAATTAAACACACACTCCTGGTTGAGCTGTATTCATAAACTGAGCAGCCTGTGAATCGCTCGCCCCAAGCACGCTCGAGATGTCATCTCCATGACAGATTCACCGCCACATAAACACAGCCTCCGACACTGCCCTGCATCCGTGGATAATTTGGCTTCCAAGCAGAGCCAGGGCTCTCCAGGGCAGCTCTGGGCACCTGCTGCTTTGAGAAGGGCTTGGCCCCAGGCTGGGTGATCCCCCTCTGGCCTCAGCTCAGAGGTACAGCCAGAGTCTGGCAGTGCAGCAGCTGCAAGGGCCTCGGTTCTCATGGGTCCTGGGTGTCCTCTAGATGCTTGTCCCCACTGCTGCATGCACGGTCTCGTGCCATGGCTGTGTGCAGGCAAGCCCCACTGTTGGGATGGGCACGGCCAGGTGCTCAGCTGGGATGTGGCTGACAGAGGGTTGGGATGGTTTCCCAGTGGAGCATGGCTCAGTGTCTGCAGATAGGCTCCCAGCCTGGCAGCAGGGTTGGGGCCCCATGGATGATGAGATGCTCTGGTGACAATGGGGACAGGGTAACCAACAGTGCAGCCACGGATTCTGCCTGCTTTGGCATTTGGGCCTCATACACAACCTTCAGAGGAAGAAACAAAGCAGTTTTACCCACTGAGGCCTTGCAGAGAGCAGCAAGGCTTTCATGTGCAGTGAGACTGGTCATAGTAGTAACAACCCTGTTCCAGAGGCCTTTGTACCAGGGACTCAGGAGTGACAAAGGGCCAGAATTACAGGGAATCAGAGTGAATTCAGGGTGGCACAGTTTTTGGGTGGCTGCAAAATCCCAAATCCTATTGTATTGCTTCAGCCTTTGTGTCACATGTGATCCACTTGGGTTTCATTAGTAAAAATATTCTCCTTGCACATAGAAGACAGAGGCTGTGAAGCTGCAGAGGAGCTGATTCAGATGAGAATGTCCCGGCAGAACAATTGGTGCTATTTATAAAAAATGCACTCTTTGCAGTATATAATTAGAAGCTTTGCCTTCCACACACAAGTTTGAGATAATGCCTCTGAAAGAAAGTGAAGGAGATCCAAACAGAACAATTTCTGTTCTGAAACCCACTTGTTAAGAACTCCTTCAGCTTTTTCCCATGCTCTCATCTGGATATCTCATCTCTCTGTGTCCCAGCTAAATGACTAGTGGCCTGGGGATGTGGAAGCACCACAGAATGTTATAGAGGTTTTGCAGCCAGGAAGGTAGCTCAGGCAGGTAGGAGTAAAACCTGTGTGTTTGTCACACCCTCTCACTCATGGAGCACTTTTGAAAGCCCCACCCGTTGATGACAGGGCTGCCTGGAAGAGAGGAAGCTGCTATGGCTGGAGATCTGGCCTTCCAAGTTGGAGCCAAAGGTATTTTCAAAATTTATTGTGGAAAGGCAAAGCCCAGCTGTTCCCTTTTCTAACGTTAACAGAGAAATAGCTTTAATTGATAGCTACATTTTAAAATTTAACAATACTTTATCTCCATAATGTTAACACATATCATAGTATGGATTAAAAACATGACATTCATTCTTGACAAACTTGCATATGCATTGCTGTAAGTGCACACAATTACAGTGAATTGCTAGCTAAAATTTTTGAAAAGATAGCAAGGTAGTTCACAAAAACCAAAACATATTGAAATCAGAAAGTTGCTCATGAAACCCTTCTCGATCTGCATTTCTCTTTAAACTGGTACAAAGCACTCACAGAAGGTATATCGACTTTCAGGAGGCAGCATGCCCTGATGCTGTGCTGTCAGCACTGCTTGTCCCCCCTCAGCTCAGCAGCAGGCCCAGCGAGCACTGCCAGCCTTGCTGCAAGTGAGGAACCTCCTCAGCAGCTGTCTGGTGTTTCGGGAGATGTCTTGGCCCTGGACCAAGGTGGAAAGGGAAGCCAAAGACCTGGGCAGCGAGCTCTCCCACCAGCACTGTGGCCTGGGCTGATGGTGGCAGGGTGGTGACAGCCACCCTGATGTGTAGAAGCAGATTTTAATTCAATCCTGTCATATGGCAAAACTCTTGGAGTGCAAACACCAACTACTTCTTCATCTAGGCAGAGTGGCCCATCAATGTATGTGAGATCTCAAGTGGAGGTATGGGGATTGCTGAGTGCATTTGCTTGCCATATGAGCTCTCTCTTTACAAATTATGAATTCATGACAATTAAATTATTTTCATATATATATATAAAATTGTTTAAAAGTAATATAAAAATTTGCTTTAAAAGCAGTAAAGGGAATATTCACAGTCCCCCTGCAGGGCAGCCCTTTTTTACTCCTATTTTGCAGAGAGATGAAATGAAGTTCTGTGGATCAGCATCAGTATCTGGTTTGGAGATCAGACAAATAACTAGATCCAGAGCTAGAAATAGAAACCAGGAAACTTATTTTTCACTCTGTGCACAACAGTATCATCCATTCTCCTCATATGGGAAAGGGAAACAATGAAATTATCATGGGAGTGATGTGAGTATTTGGAAGGTTGGAAAGAAAACATTTCCTTCCCCACACTCAGCACTATCTTGGCTTCCCTTCTCTGCCGACAACAGTGAGCTGTAGCAGAGCCTCAAGCCTCGTGTCCTAAGGAAATGTGTCATTTGTATTTCTGACACTTTACTGGGTGCCATGAACTCTTCCCAGCTACAAGGCTAGCCCTATGGAACCTTCCAAGCATCCTTTGGGTGGGAGATGGAAGATCTGGTTGCTCACCAGCTGAGGACAGTGTATTGAGCCAAGCAGTGGCACGCCCTCTCGCACAAGCTTTCTCTGAAATCAGAACAGACACCACTGTTTGGAGACATGGTCTCTTCTGAACCCTCAGCTACAGCATCACAGCAATTTGGCTACCAGAAGATTCTTGAAAACTGTCCTAACTCTTACAATATATTTTTTTTAATAAACAGTCTTACCTAGTTGCTGTACATATGGTTCAGAATATATGATTTTCTGTGCTCTGCACTTTGTTGCTAGTAATTGTTCCTCAAAGTTCATTCCTTCCACCTCTGTTTGCTGAGGTCACAAGAACTTGCTTAGGATTGAGTGATAAATGTTTAAAAAGTGATTCCAGCAGCATGGACTGAAATTTGTTAGGCTAAATCATGTCCAGGATACATACAGGCTGAAATGGCAGGACAGTCTGGATATGGATCGGTCTTATCCATGGAGAAGGCATCACCATTGCAGCCTTCTCCTGCCTAGGACATAGCATGGACAATGATGACATTTGGCCTCTGTATCTGCAGATGAGCTGCTTCTGCAGCCTGGGACCTTTTTTTCAGCATGCTCATTTGACCAGAAGGAAGAAGCTGTGGATAGTCACCCATAGCTGTGGGGAGTCACCCATAACCTTCAGCATGACTTTACTTGTTTGATTTAGCATGGATTATTCCTTAGGCATCTGCTGATCAATGGGACCTGCCTGCAGCTGGGCCCCTTAATGCTGTTCACTTTTCAAAGAAATGCAGTAATGGAGTAGAACAGGCAGTAATGAAACTCTGAAGGACCCCAAAGTAGAGCTTCTTTTTCTCTCCCTTTAATTGCAAGGCTAATGTTCGACATAAATATCTAGCAGCTGGTTATTTGTGTATGTCACTTTGAAAGCCTGGCTAAAGAACAAGAGAGAGTACAGCTGGGAGTCAAAAAAGCTTTCAGAGGAGATAAGGCACTTTGCCACCAGCACTTCATGGGAGGGGCATTCAGACAGCAACATGATCTTAAAAGATAAAATGCAGAGAGTATTAATTTCATACAGAATTTAAAGATTTATTAAATATATGTACCAGAGGCAGCCACAAAGCACCAGGTTTAAGAGAGAACTCCTGGGGTAGATACAGGTGGTATACAATGCTCACTGGTTCCATGAGGAGAAATCAGTCAGACACTGCTAAATGAAAAAAAAGCATAAACCTCTGAAATGAGCTGAGCAGTAATTGCCTAATGCCAAAAAGACAAAGCGCAGAGTTTTTTCCTCTATTCTCTTTATTATTTATAATTAACTTTTTGCTCAAACCTGCAGCCATTACTGCTCTGGGTACAGAGTCACCGTCTGGGAAACTACCAGAGGCTGACATTTTAAGGGCAGAAGGGATCTGAGCTAGCTCCTGAAAAGCAGGGTCTCTGCCTCTGTAGACAGTTCCTCTGATTTCTCATGCAAATGTATGGATAAATATCCAATTATCTGTATCTGACAGACAGGCATGTCTGTATGAATAGAAACATGCAGCTGTGCGCTCATCTCAGACTCGGTGTTTAAAGATTGTCTCCTGCCTCGAGGAAGTTGGCATTCGAGAGGAGAGATGTGTTAACCCCCAGACATTAGCTGGAAAGCCATGGAAGTTCACGTGAGCCGCCTCCAGCAGAACAGGCTGTCACAGACAGGCGAGCAGAGATCAGCTAATGGGCCAACAGTGCAGCACGCCGAGGAGCAGAGGGCAACGCACGGCACATGGGACACAGCGAGTTCATCTGCTGGGCTGCTGGCAACCAGGGCAAACGGGGGCTGTGTGGCTCAGCAGGGAAAACAGGAAGGAAAAGTGAAAATAATCACAAGTAGAGACATGAAAGGGAATCTTTGCTAAAGAAGAAAGTCTTGGTTAAACTCGGAAATCAGGTTTTAGGAAAGGATCAGCCACTACAGGTGAGAACCTCGGCAGGGACATGAGTCAGAGGAACTCACCTTTAATGTGAGACTGGTTTTTTTACGGTTTTAAGAAATAATACTAAATTTTGAACTCCAGATGATCTGCTTAAGTATGTTCATGTCATCTTACCTTTGTCTAAGGAATAAGAAGAATATGTCTGTTGGTACTTGCCAGAAAGCTGGATCTTTCGACATTTTTCTCATGGAAAATCTTGACTAATCTCTTTCTCTCACCTCCAATATTTGTCCATTACCTAAATTTCAGTTAGCTTACCTAGAGCAAGGATGGCGTAAGATGCCTGTTATAGTTACTCACTTCTGGCAAACCACTTGTCATATTCATATCATGTTCTATTTCCAGTGATTATATACAATTTCCTCTTTCTGTTTGACTATTTATAGGCTTACTAAGAGAGTCAAAATTATCAAAGGGCCAATATTTGAGAGATAGGACATGAACAATTGCTAGCCCCAGTGCCCGGGGAAAGAAAAATCTCTGTGAGAAGATATCTTGAAAAAGTGATATTGAATGGAGGGAGTTTCCCACCAGCCATTTCCAAATAGGGGTTTTGCCATCCAGATGTGAGCCTCTGGCACAAATCTTCCTTGGTGTCACAGGACTTCCTTTCTCTCTCTCCACAGAGGTGCCTCTGAGGCTTGATCTGCAGTGCAAGTTCATTGTGCAGGACTTCACTTTCAGGATGACTGCATTCATCCCTTTCCTGTCAAATCCATCTCCTTTTAGTTGTCTCCAAAATGGATAAATTCTTGGGCATTTCCTAACTCCCAGGTGTCATAAACTCAGAAAGCTGAACGGACTTAGAGCAGCCTAAGCTAATTTACAAGATCAATTTACCGGCAGGATGTAGTTTTCTTTTGGATTTGTAAAACACCAAAATGTTTTAAAGGCTTTTTTCCTCCTGTTTTTAAATGCTTGCCAAATGGTCCTGCAAACACATTGACATGGACGCTCTCAACACAGACAGTCTCTAACTGTGCAATTAATGACTTTCAAATATTTGCACTGTGGGAATGTGGGAGTGCTATTGTTTTTCTTCCCAGGCAAGCATGATGTCCACATCACTCAACACCCCCTTCCAAGGTTTTTGGAATAGCTGTGAGAATGTGCCCGGCACAAATAACTGCATGACATTTTTATCTAGACCAGATTTACTTTATGTGCTTTCTTCAAATATTTCTGGGAAATAGATAAGTGCATCAGGAATGTATGGTAGGGAATGATCTCTTTTCAGAGGAAAACAGTGTCACAGAGATACTGCAGCTCTTTCTGCTCCAACCTGCCCTGCTTACCTCTGCAGCTCATCTCTTGATTTTAAATACTCTTGGACAAGGCCCCAGAATTCAGGTACTTTTTTCAATGAAAAGTGAGGTAGACATCACTCACACGTATCACAGAAAAGCTGCTTTCCTTCAGTCTTGGATTTTTCTGTGCCTGTGTGTGCCCTGCCAAGCATTCTCATTTTGCTTCCTCACCAGGCCAAATGCAGGCCAGTCTGACAGTCATTACCAGGGCTAACAATGCTGGGACTTCTTGCCTTTCCATGTTCTTTCCTGTGAAGGAAGATGGGAAGGTGGAAGTCTCCACAAGATCACCGTGAGGAAATAGGCCCAGCATTGCCCCACGCCCATTTCCACTGACAGGGAGAGACATGCAGATTGCTTGAGCAGAGGTCTTTCATGCATGGTGAGTTCAAGGAAAAATGGATTTATTTGTTCAACATATAAAGGTATAAAGTCAAAAAGCCTAAAAATCAGAACTCATTTTGCCTGGTGAGCATGAATGCACCCAAGAAGTAGCAACACCTGCATCTTCACCATGTTTTTGCCCACGTTGGTATGACTTCCACCTTTCTGGAAAAATAGGTGAGGAATAGACCTGCTCAAAGGCCTTTTAATCTCCGATCTTTGTTTTGAATGACCTTCTGGGCTAGTTCTGACTCAAGGGATGTTATAAACTGGGAAGTCCTCCTCTTGATGGAGGTAATGAAAGAACAGTTTGTGCCAAGCAGTACCAAACAGGCAGCGCTGAACAACTTGGAGACTTCTCTGTGAAACCAGCAACCCATGGGTGAAAACTACTGACACCTGAGGTTTTATTTTCTGTCATAGTTAGCTGTCCAAATGTCAGTGCCATCCAGTTTGCCAAGCAGTAGCACCACAGTGCTAGAAACTAAACTGGGATACTGATTTATACAGCAAAAGCTCAGAGTGGAAAATGAAAGCTCTTTAAACTTCGTCATGGTTTTATCCAACCTTAGGATCAGCCAGGAAGGTTTCACAGTCAAAGTTCATCTGACACATTTTTCTTATGTATCCAAAGTCCAGCTTGAATTTGAGTTTTGCTTTCCAAAAAAGGGTTGTGTTCAACAGTGTGCCTGTTTGAGCAACCTGTGTAGACAGGATGTGAGAAGCTCGCAGGTAAATGTTACAGAAAGCCCAAAGCCCTCTTTGCACAGCTATTCTTAGCAGAGACTTTATTGAGCCAACATCATCTGTATTGCTTAAGATGCCACTTGTGGTAAAAAGTGCTAGACTGACAACTGTGGGGACCAGAGGTTTGTTTACTCTCTGAACCAAGAGAGAAAATCCAGCAGCAGGGAATACTTCCTTCCCAGAACTCCCTACCAACTTTATCCTTATAACCTAACTTTTGTACTGAAGCAGGTTTTAGGAGCTCCAACCAGGAACTCCTGCTGCTGAGCACTGTAAAAATAGACAACCTCTTCCATTCTAGCAAGCAGGACCAGGACAGTAAAGCACTTTTCACTCCCATGAGACTTCCAATGAAAAGGCAGCTACATCCTGTGGATTATCACTGTCCCAACCGAGACCTGCAAACTCATTTTATGCACGGAGCAGTGTGAATACCTGGCATCACCTAATTGCTCACCATCTCCTAATGCTGCCATCAAAATCCTCTTTTAGGAGGACCCTGACCTAAAGATGTGATATGTTTCTGAGTAGTACATATTCTTTAGCCAAAAGAAGAGGAGCAGCAGAAGGAAACCCAAGAGAAGGGGATAGTGAATAGAAACAGTGCCTTACTGAGACACCTGCTTGCTACAGGGGCAGCAGAACAAGACAAACTTGTGGAAATTGCCTGCAATGGTCAGGGTTAAAGCTGAAGAACCTGACGACATCTTGATTTGGGGGGAGCTCCAGTGAAGGGAGATGGCATCCCCATTTTGAGTCCATTCAGTTCAGCACCCGGTGACAAGTACAACCCTCCAGCAGAGCTCACTCTAATTGCATCCTATTTACAGAGTAATTGCCCTATAAACAGACACACACATACAGCATAAGATAATTTGGATCTGTAATTATATGCAATTAGCAACATTCATTGCTCCCTGCTCTACTTATCCCTAATGAATGGCCTGTACAAACAGCAGGCTTGGTACTGGGACAAATTTAAGTGTGACATGGGCAAGGGTAGTGCCAGAGATCAGCACTGTTTGCCACAGAGTGAGGAAATGGAGGAATACCAATGTCTAGCATGAGCAATGAGCAGATCCCCAAAGCCTGGGTAGTGGTCAGAGGAACAGTGCATGACCAAAGGATTCAGAGGACTCAGACTCTACTTTGGGCCCTGGCAGTGTGGTTTCAGGAAAATAATTTGGGTATCGTTATGCATCAGTTTCTGCCCCTACAAGAGAGGGCTGGCCTCCTCATTTCTTTGAAATCCAGGTGAGACACAAAGAAGAAAATTTTTATGAAAGAGCTGAGATATTCTATTATTTTAACAATCCACAAGGGATCCTCATATATAAGAGTCCAGTAAATGCTTTGAAATCCTTGTGAATGTAAAAAAATTAGAGATATATCACTTGAAGGTGTTAGCACTGCACCTGATGGGAGAAGCACTGGCTGAAGTGCCTGAGGAACTGCTCCATGTCAGAAATCCTAGGACCAGACAAAACCAGACATGTCTGAGGTGTTGTCAGCAGATCACAGGGAAACCGGGACATCCTCATCACCTCATGCTTGTGAAACTAAGTAATTTAATGCTGGGAAACTATATTTTTTGTAGCAAAGGAAGCTCTTCTGGGCCCGACAGATGGAGAAAATGGAGTTCTCTGTCCCTAGAAGCTACAGTTCTGGGAAACAGAGCTGGGCCCTGAGTGAATCAAAACTGTCTGTGAGACTCTCCAGCAGATCTGTCATTTGCTAAACAGTGATGATAATGGTGAAAAAATATCCATGTTCTAAAAAAATCTACTGCAAAGGGAAACCACCCAGCTGGGCTTCCACTCTGTGTGAATTCAGGCTGTGGTATTATCTGGGAGGATGCCTTCTTGCTGGCAAATGTTAGCCAGTACCTGCTGGAAGAGAATAAAAGCAAAACACTTTTTCTGGCCCAGCTCTTCTGGGGAGGTGCATCCTCCCAGCAGTGACTCAGCAGCTTAGCTTGGAGTTGCTCTTTTGCTGCCCTCCATTTCTTTCTAGCATTCCAAGGATGCAGTTCATTTACTCTGGCCTCCCTAGGTCAATCCTTGCAGTGCTTGTTCTCTTTCCCTCCCAGAGGACCGTGTCCCCCTCTGGCCTTCCCCGTGCCATGAGGGACAGAGCTGGGGCTGCCTGGGGTGCCTTGTGCAGGAGGCAGAAAAACCTCATACATGCTGCTAGTTTCGAGGAGTTAAATCTCTAGGAATTAAACATGAATTTCTGTTCTCTCTTGTTTGATTAAGGTTTAGAAAATATCATCTTGGTGGGGCTGGCATCCTTTCCCACACACAGCCTCCTCTTTTGTACTCAGTAGATTAGTGCCCTTCTCACTGGCTGTCCTGATCAGAGGGAGCTTGTTTAATGAAATCTCCCATCTAATGGCAAAGTCCCCTGACATAGGGACTCACTAGGCCCCAGGAAATTGAAGCAAAAGCAGAGGAATTTTTCCACCCACGCAGAGGAGAGCATGAGCCATGGGTGGGTGGGCAGCAGACTTGGCTTTGGTGGCTTTGGAAGACAGTAATGCATCTCCCTGGAGAACGGCAACTCTGACCTACCCTGGGGGACCCATCCTCCCATTCCCTTTGAGGAAACACAGAGACTGCTTCTGGTTCGTCTCCTTTCTGGCATGTGCCTGTCTTTTTGGACCCCTATTCCCATGAGATTTCCTGCATTTTTCTATGCTGTACAGAGAAGGTTTCATTCAGATATCAGCCTCACCCTCCCATCACACTGCTCTTCTTCACATTTCTGCTCTCTTAAACCAGGAGAGCCCCATGTCCTCTGCTGCAGCCCTGGATCACCCCAGCAGGCTGCCCAGCCCCACAGAGCACAGCATCAAGCAGGCCAGGCTCTCTGGTGCAGTCCTGGCAACCCAGCAGCCTGCTGCCAGCTCTCCCTGTGCCAGGAGCCCTGCACAGGGAGGCCTTAGCCAGGCACAAGCCTATTGACCTGGAGCAACGCAATGCTGGCCCTGCTTCAGCTGGACAGAGCAGCAGGGCCTGGCTCTGGACAATCACAGCAACCTAGGCATAGCCTCCAGGCTCAGCAAATGCAGTATTTGATGTGAATAAAATAATTACAGGAACAGCACACACTGAAGTTAGAAAGAAAAAAGACTGCCTGTACCTTCAGTGTGTGTTACCATTAAGGAGAACTGTTTTCTTTAGTTTCTTAATTTAAATTTTATTTAAATTCTTCTTCCTGCCCTGAAGCATTTGAGACCTCTTGAGAACTAGCAATGGCAGGAGAAAAGGGGAGAAGAACTTGAAACAAATTCTGTGCTGGGCTCCAGCAGCACTCTGGGGCCAGATCCTTTTCCTCACCTCACCAGCACCCAAACCTCTGCTTGGGCCTGGAAGGAACAAGGAGTGTATTGTATGGCTGCCTAAAGGGCAAAATCCTTTCGGCAGTATGAGGAAGAGAAACAGCCCCTTCTTGTCTTTGGCACTAGAGCAACAGAAGGATGCTACCATTAGAGTCAAAGAGAGAACTAAGATGACATTTTTAAGTCCCCTGTCACAGACAGAAGTTGCAGTAAGCAAGACTTTTCTTTAAATTGACAGTAGATCCTGAACTGCTTCATGATGAACAGTTTTTTGCAGCCTGTGAACATGGAGGATGGCTCATCAGAGCATATTTGTGGGTTGCAGATGGGGCAAGTGTTTTGCTGATCTTCAGGAGACCTTAGGGTCTTGGCTGCATGCACAGAAGGAGCAACAATGTCAGGGGCTTTTGCAAAACAGCACCCATAATAAGCATTTTGTCTTGTTCTTTGCAGAGCTGCACAACTCTCCAGTGTATGAAGAACAAGGCTACCCTCTAAGTCCTAACAACATCCATCAGGAAGGATGATACAATAGAGCATGGAATAAGAGTATGTGGGAGGAAGGGAGGGGTACGAAGAGACCATCTACATAATTTTAAAATCCAGGCAGATCAGATGTGCTGAAGCAGCTCCTTACATCCAGAGAGATGCAACAGCTGAGCAGGTGATTAATGAGACCTCAGCTTGGCTGTGCTGAACACTCTGCCAAGGCGTGGGAAGACACACATATCTGTGAGCTGGGGTGGACCTGCAAGGAGGCAACTTTAAAAATTGGTACCATTTGTCAGCTTGCTGCTTGCTCAGCCTTGAAAATTCCTCCCTGTTTGGGTTGCTCCAAGCATGGACCAGGGGATTTAAACCATTAATTTTGGAAGGTGCTTTGATAAAAAGAATTGATTGCTAAAATTATTTCTTGATTTAAGAAAGATAATAAATTTCACAGTAGCTCATAACAACACCATCAGCAAATACATTAATCCTCATGTTCCTTGGAGAGGAGAAATGACAAAGATCAGTGAGCCAGGTAAGTTGAAAGAAAGATGAAAGAAATTAGCATAATCTAACACTGACCTCAAGGAAAGTAGAGGGAGAAATGTGCCATGGCAAGTTATTGTGCATAAGGAAGGAAGAGAGAGAGCGTGCTGACTGAAGCAGCACAACAGGCCTTGGGAGAACCATAGCAACAGAAACAGATTGAGGTGATAAAGCAAGAAATGTTTCACAGGGAGAGGTTTCTCAGGGCAGAGAGATGACTAAACAGGACTGAACCAAGACCAGCCAAAGAAAATCTGTTTGGAATCTGCTGGCACTTACTTCAGAAAATAGACCAGTGGAGGTCAAAGCAGTCTCTTACCTCGGTTCAAATGAACCCTGACATGTCTGGTTTTCTTAGAGCTGGAACAGTTCTTAGGTCCAGCAAAAGTTAAGGCAGCATTAATAATCACAGTGCTTGGATCTAGCCCTACTGTCTAATGCCCTAATAGAGTGCATATTGGGTGATAAGATGTGGGGTCCTGCCTGCCTGTGCCATTTTATTGCTCAGTTTCATAGGCAAGTAATCTTATTGGACAGAGGCAGAAAAGATATGAAAAGGATAATTAATTTTATCACATGATTTTGAAACAATTCCTACACTGTTTTCACCTCTACATTTATAGACTCTGAGCTTTTAAACCCAGAAGGCACAGGGCAGTTCAGCCTGACAACCTATTTAAGCAAGCTGGCCAGTCTGTCTTACCAGCAATTTCAGTTTTGGATGGACAACATCTGTTTAAGATCCACCACCTGTGATTGCTTTTGTTTTTGGAGTCCTCAGTCCATTGCAAGAACTGTTCCAAAGTTCAGGTGCAGATTAGAGCCTGTTCAAGCTGTCAGCTGACAGGAAACCTTTTCTGAATATGCTCAGGATTGCAGTATCAAAGGGCTCAGCAACCAACATTGTCATTGCAAGATGTTTTTCTTTGTTTCAACACAGTGTTAATGATGCTGTCCTTGTGATCTTGGTCAGGCACCGTGCTGGGGGAGGCTGGATGCCATGCTGGTAATGGCACAGGTGCCTTCACTTTCTGCTGTGGAGCTTTCTACAGACTTCCCATTCCCACCTCCATGTCCAAAGATGATAAGGGATTTTGGTCTTGCAGGAGACCTGAAAGAACTACATCACTGAAGTTTTTGAAAGGCTGATCCACAGTGGCTAAGTGGCTAAGGCCCCCCATCCATTCATCCACCAGGAGTTTAGAGAGACAGGGTGAAACCTTGTTGCCCTCTGAAAAATGAGGCAAAACTGCTCCCTGATTTCAGTGGCACTAGCAAGATGCACAACCCTTAGTTTCAGTCAGTGGTAAATCTGCCTCTCCCAGGAGGACTAATGGGATGATCGATATAACCAGTGTAGGTATTGAGGACTAGAATATGTTTTGTTTGTGGATTGTAAAGGATAGGGTGACAGTGGGTTTTAATTGTATTTGCTAGCAGTCTTCACCACATGTTGTGTGAAATAAGATATTACTAATGCTGTTAATCTGCAGTGACAGCAATCTTTTTTTACAGAGTGCACTGACTGCTCACAATCACTAATCACTGGTGCTTGTTTTTCTTCAGTTCTTTCCTTTAATGAGCAATTAGTCTGTACAACGGTGGACCCATTGTGGATATAATTTTCAGGTGGATACCTATGCCATACCATTCAATTATTGTAAAAGCTGCATTAACTGAGTTAAATTATTAAGAAATATTTCCTAGTGTACGAAGTAGCAGCTGTTCTGGGATGTGGGGAATTCTCCAGGCTCATAAAAAGCATATGAAAATGCAGCATAAGTCCTCATTGGAGAAATATCTTTGGCTGTCTCTACTCAGCCTCTTAGATAGTTCTCAGGCTTGAAAAGTAATCTTAAGCTTATGTGTACCAGAATGGAAAAAAATAGCCTCAAAACTTGAATTCAGTGTTTGCACCCTGAGCTTTGGGCAGTGGTGGCAAAATAGTCCCTCAAGTGCTGGCTGTCCATGTTATGCACATCAATATAAAAGGAGTCAGGTTTGTGTCCTGATCTTGCTTTGTCTGAATTAAAGACATCCAGACAAATAACCACAGCCATTTTGTCTTTCACAGAGTCAAACTAGATAGGATGGCCCTCTTCTTCCTTTTGCTGCCCCACTGTTTTGCACATTCAACCAATAAATCTAGTGAATGAAACTGCTTGCAAGTATGGCAGCTCCACTCAGGACAGTTCAGATTCTGCAGAGATGTTATAGAATAATTTTGTGGAACTTTTTCTTCTGTGTGCTTTTAGCTTCATGCTTATATGCATGTATTTGATCTCTTCTACTCTTAAAATATATCAGAAAGTCTAGGAGACATTAATGATGAGATAGATGGCAGGTCTAAATTGCATTATCAACACTGCCTTGTCATCCACCATCTGGGTAAACTAACATGTAATAGAAATGGAAGTTTAAGTAAAAAAATATGTTCAAAGGATTCAGGATTTGCCTCTCCAACTTAACAGGCAAAGCTGTATGGCAAAAAACTGCAGAGAAGTCCATTTTCTCTCTTTGGCAACAGAGTTCAGTGGGATGCTCTTCGGGCAGTATGCCTGTGTTTAGAACTCTGTTGAAACTCAGAGCAGGGAAGATGACCCTCAAGGGTCCCTTTCTGTTCCCAAATCAATTGCTCAGCTCAAATGCTGAGATAGGCTACTGGATGCAACATGAATACATTGAATATATTGTGCCCAACTTTAGATTTTGAAGGTCTCAGAAGTTTCATTTAGTGAGGAAGGAAGATATTGTCCTGTGCTAGAGGCACAAAGCATCATCTCCTCTTGTTGGCCAAAATGCTTGTATAGACACAGTTCAAGAACTCTCAGAATCCTGAGATCCTGGTTTGTTCATCATGCCTTTTCCTGTGACAGCATTGGCACGAGGCATGAGGGCTGCTGCTGCCAAACCCATTGCAGCGAGTGCTGATCTCTGGGGAGCTTCCTCCCTCAAACCTTACCTTTAGCTATAAATAGAGAACAATGCAAAACACAATTTGCAGGGCATTTTCTTGGTTCTTAGCTGGATGCCTTCTGTCTGAACGGATGAAGACCACCCAGAGCACAGTATTTTAAGCAAAGTTTGTTTACTTCTTCATTACTCCAATGCTGGAGGCCTGCATTGTGCTAGACATACTGAAGTGGTGGGCACCGACTGTATCCCGAAGATAAATTTTTCCATAATTTCTTGGGAGATGTGCTGGACTGAGCTGGCTAGAGGTATAACCAGGGCAGGTTTGTCCTGAACCCTTGGCAGCACCCCACTTTGCTTCTGCTTAATCTGTAGTAGTGTCCATTAGCTGCTTTGCTCCCTCTGCTGAGAGAGCATGCTGATGTAAATGAAGAAAGGGTTGCAGGACATTTTAAACAACCAGAAATCCACTGGTGTAACTGGCTGTAGGCAAAGGTGTCTCTGTGGCTGCTGAACACAGAGCCCCACTGCCAGTGGGACACACACAGTCTCTGCCTCTGAATCAGCTCCATCACCTTCTGAATCAGCTCCATCAACTCCTGAGGTGGGCAGGGAGGGTGGAAACCAGACACAGCAGATTCAACCCACACCCATCTTGAGGTGTCACCAGTGGTCTGGGACATTCTCTTCTGTATCCACCTGAGATATTTCCTTGGTAGTGGTATTTAAATGTTAGTCTCCTGGAGTTTCATCTTCCTGAGACCTACAGGAAGGAGCAGTGGGCTGGATCCTCAACACAGGGCTTCCACTCAGAGCACAGGAGCTGAATTTTTGAGATGAATGCACAACTTTTGTTGTGGCCATTTCAGGAGAGTGGTGAGTAGTCCAATGCTGGAGCAGGTTGGCTTGTTGAAATAGTTGTGAAATCTCCATCCTTGGAAACAGTCACCGCTTGGCAGAACAAAAGGCAAATAACCCAACCTGGGTTGGCCCTACTTTGGATGAGGTGATCCTCAGAAGTTCGCATCCTCCCAGATTATCCGCTGGCACTCTGATGTCCTGTCAGGATGACATGGCTTTTGAAACAGCTGTGAATACTCCAAAAAAAGGCTGGGAAAAGTGTTTGAACACAGGCACCTACACTTACTTTTTCAACCTTTTGATTAATATAAGTGACAAAAAGTGCCAAATCCACTGATGTAAATGGGCTCTTTAAACAAAAAGCATTGCTACTTTTTACAGGGCACCTTAGCCGTTCCTTTGTTTCATTCTTTTGTGCTTTTCTTGTAACTTAATAGTGAAGAAATCTGATTTATTCACTGGAGCTGACTAGAAAGAAAGGTGTTTTACAAAGGATAAAATGCAGAGCTGCTGTTTAAAGATTAAAAAAAATACTAAACCAAAAAAGCAAAACCATTACACTGTTCACTCCCCCAGACACACCACCAACAGCCAGGAATTATAAATTCTACAGAAGCATCCAAACAGCCCAGTTTTAAAGCATTTATTTAGGTATGGGCAAGCCAGAATTAAGATTTTACTCTTTTTGGTTCATTATGTAGTCAATGTTTTTAATTATATTTGTTTTGGCTTAGAATAGAGTGAGTGCAGCCTGAGATCTGCTAGGGGATCAGGGTCTGAAGGACAGCTAGAGGAAAAAGCCAGCTTTGTTCTCTAGCTTTCATCCAAAAGCATGCTTGCTTGAGTTCTTTACCAGGAGTTGGAATGAAATGACAGATCTGAGCCCATGAAGCCGAGAGCTGAAGAAAACTCAGTTACGCTGGTAATCCATTAGTCTCCCTGAGACAGGAACACAGGCTGAGCAACAGAATTCCATTAGCTGTGCAAGAGGCGGAGTCAAAGCCACACAAAAGGGCAAGCCTTGAGTGGAGATGAACTATTTTAAAGCATTTTCCACTTTTTTTCGAGAAAGCATCCTACACTTTCCTTTGGGTCAGATTTTTGCCTGCTCCTTTTCTGCTCTGCCGCAGGTTGCAAAGATGCACAGTCCTGTTTTCTGCTTCCATCTCTGCTGGGGAAGTGAAGTAGGGGCTGGGGCTGCCACTCTAATGACAGGTGATGCACACATAGCAGGTCCTGTTGCAATCCATCTGTGGATTAAAGCACAGACTGGGTGACCTGCCTTACCAGGAGTGACTCTTGGGAACCTGTTAGAGCTGCTTTAAATGGAGCAGAAAAAACACCATCCCTTCTTTTCAGGCTGAGGAACTCATTTCGGTACAGCCTGGAACAAACTCTGAGAGCATCCCTTGAGAGCTTGCACAAGTACCTTCCCTGTCACAGTGCTGAATTCCTCAAAAATAATGCAGTCATGAACAGAAACATATTAACCATCAAATGTTTAGTGAAACCAAAAGAGAAAATTGGCAGGGAAAGGACTGTTCTTTTTAAACTTCTGAAAGAGCACTACAGGCAAGAGGGAGCAAACAGCAATATTACAGCCTAATAACAATGCTGCTTGAGGACTCTTTTAAAGTAATAAATATGTTTTTAATAAGCATATTTCCCCATTTTGGCATCTCTGGGTTCACATACAGATGTAATTTCCTGTGCAGTGCATGGCTGTGAGGATGCATCTGAAATGCCTCGGGACTCTCGAGATGGGAAAAGGTGGGTATGTAGAGGAGCAGTGTCTGTGAGAAGGGAGTTAACCTGAATTATATCTCAAAAATGAGAAAAACCAGAAATCTGTTTTTTTCTCTCATTTCCCACCCCCCTCCCTGTTCTCTGCCTCCCCCAAAGACGACTGCACAGCAAGTTCTACCCAAGAGTGTGCAAGACCCAGTGGCTGAGCAGGGCAGAGCTTCAGAGTCCTGGCTGTGCCTCCCAGATCACAGCACAGGGTATGGGCTTGCCCGCCTGGAGCCCCTGTGCCAGGGCTGCCAGGCTCTGGGACAGCCACAGGGAATCTGATGGCAATGCCATGGTGGCACAGCGTGACAGTCCATCTGCCAAGGGCCTCTGACACTTCTCTCCTGAATCTGTAATAAAATCAGTTGTGCCTCTGCACTGTCAGGTGAGGGAGACCGTGGGGAGGGGGAGGCAGACTTCGGGTGTGATTATCTTGTCTTCCCGTGCTTTTTGCCTTTTAGTAAATAAACCTAATAAAATGCTGGACAGCAATTCAATCTGTCATGCTTCACACATCAGAATAATTCAGCCAGAAATAGAAAGTGTTCAACCCCCAGTAGAGGCAGTGCCCTAAAGAACAGGCTGATTTCTTTGGTTTTTGGCTTGTAATTTATTTCACATCAATTATGCACTGCCAACAAAAGTAGCTGTTTGCCAAGCTGTGATCTGCTCTTCTTTTAAAGACATCCTAACCACTTTACTTCTTTTCAGACTGCTTGTTGGCAGATCCCTATTGACAGCAAAATCTTAACTATGTGAAGAAGTCACACGCGGCACTTGGTTCCCAGTGCTACTGGGTAATTCCCTCTGTGTCATGGGGTCTTGAGTCAGCTCTCCCCAAAGCCTTTTCCTCTCATTAAGAGGAATGTGAATTTTGCCTGGCCTTGTTCTGATTGTCTCTGAGCAGGAACAGTATGCTTGGAGAAAAACATGTCCATCCTGATGACACGGGTGACTTATATCACCATATGAGAGTGGCTACACATACCCTGACACTCACTCCTTGGCAGATCAGGGGTCCAATCCTTGCAGCTTAGGTGCATCAAAAAGAGGTTGCAGAGAGAGGAGCAGGGGTCCAAATCACCATACTGGAGCCAGGTTTCATGTTCCCTACACATCTGCATGCTCCAGCTGTGGCTTGGAATCTCGTCCAGGAGAGAAATCCTCTCTGTGTTGCCAGGCTGTTCTACTCCTCTGCCTCTCTCACTACATTGTCATGGTAATGGGTCTGCTTCAAATGAGAAGTGATGCTCTTTTATTTTTTATTACTGTGTTAATTATTTGGACCAAATTCCATATTGCTTTGCCTCACATATTGCCAGTAGCATGAAAGTGGAAACATTTTATACCTAAATTTCACCTTGTGGAAAAGGCACAGATCACATCTGCAAGAGAAAAGCAGAGCAGCCACCGCTCACATTTAGGCAGCATTTCTGAGCTGATGTTTCTGCAAAGCAGAGGTGAAGCACTCGAATGCACCAGCCCTGCTGTTCAGCTCACTGCCCTGTGTGATGCTGTCTTGCCTTCCCTATCTCTCATTGCACAGCCTTATCCAAGTTTTCATGAATCAGACCTGGAATTCACAGCCTGTGCCAGAAATTGCTCATTCCATGCCATTCAAAGTTTTGCTGAATTGGGCATTCTTTTGATTCTGTTTTTTCAATCATTTGCAAACACACAAGGGGAACTAAAGAGGTTTTGTTTCTCTGGTCCCATGTCCCCATCATCTGTGCTGTTTTGAAAGCTTGGTGCAGGCACATGTGGAGATCTTTGTTCCAGGGAGTCATTGGTAGCTGCTATCTTGGGAATCAAGACAGGGGCAGGCAATAGCTCCCTGCCAGGGAGAAACTTGAGGTTTTTTATGTTCTTGCGTGATGCTGGAGCCTGAAGGGAAAGGCATGTCCCCAAGAGATGCAGGTAAAAACCATGCCGGCCCAATGCATCCAGGACTCTCATCTTAAAGGGCACCAAAGTGGGAATGCTAATTAATTCAGTCATCAAGTTGGCTATCATTTCCATCATTAGCAAGGACAGGCAAGAGATCAGTCATTCTCAGTGGCTGGCTCTGCCCCAGGGGCAGAGATTGCAAAGTCAGTCCCTGGTGGCACCACAGTGCCAGAAGTGTGAATGCATTTGCCAAAGTGCATCCAGAGGGCCTGGCCTGCTGCATTCCAATGTCTCTGCCCTCTGAAACAGGGGAGTCAGGCTGGGGAGAGAGGGCCTTGTCCTCTGGAGGGCACAGGAAACCTCCAGAGTGCCTGGCATTTCCCAAGGGAAAGCAGAGCCTGCAGGTACCCACTGCTCTGGAGGAGATGGTGGCTGGGAGCAGGAGCCTGCACGCCAGGAGGCACTGAGACTGCTCTGCTTTTAAAGGGTGTTATTTAATTACTTTTCTGTGTAATGACATTACCTGTGTGTTTCCTTTGCTAATACATTTTGCTGGCTGTAGGAGACAAAGTGATTCTTAATCACACCGATGTGACAGTTCAGGTATCAATAGCTCACTGAGTTGGTTATGAACTATGACAGTAGTGCCTTTGCACGTATTTTTATGCCATTTCACCTGCAGGAGGTTGTAAGTATTTCTCCTTTCTAACTTTCTAGTTGGTATTGTTTCTGCAGAGCCTTTCTAGGAGTTTGCAAACAAGGCCAGCTTGTATAAACCATTATGGGCTCTTTGATTAGCCTTGGTGAGCTGTGACTGACCTTTCTCCCTGGTGAAACCAGACTGTGAGGTGCAGGATTGGGATGCAGAGCCAGCCAAGGTGGCTGTGAGTCACCCAGGGATTCTCATACCCATGTACAAGTGCTGCTGTGGAGGGGTGGTGCACCTGCATGCACACTGGTTCTCAAATCTCCCCAAGATACATACATAAATATATATATATAAATACTCCTTTTCTTCCAAGTAATTATTTTCAGAAAAATCTCCGGATCTTCTGGGTTCGTGGGAAACTAGATAGATGAAAACAATTTCCTCTGGTCTATTAAATCTGTTGTTACACTTAGGCTGAGACACTATGAGGTTTGCTTGATTTCTTCAGAGCTCTGTCCTAAAAGCCCTGCCAGGAGCTCAGTGTGCAAACAAGGTAAGGATGCTGCAGCGTCCTTCGCAGCAGACTGCGTAATGTTTCCATGTCCACTTCTCACAGAGAAGCTCTTTGTCACCTCTAAACATACTCACAGACAGGTTTATGATCTTCTTACCCTTTCTTTTTTGTTCTGCTCACTGGAAAAAATGAGGGAATTTGGGTGTTCTGTAATAGAAGAAATTTTATGCTGCACAATCCCTCCTGGAAGTTTTTCATGATGGGATACACAAAAATCCAGGTCCCAGCAGGCTGGGTTTTACTGTCACATACAATGGGTGTGTGGCTCATTCCTGTCTCCAGAACAGGCTTTCTGTGTGTCTGGGAGGACTGCACAGGTTCCCTGTCTCCTTGTCCCCAAGCAGAGGCACTGCTGGTACACAAGCCTGTCACAGAAGTACTGGGACAGAAGTGAGTAATGAAAGATGAACCTGGTGAGAACCCCTGAGCTGCCCAGAACACCCAAGCTCAACTGAGGTGCTCCTGGGGAGAGGAAAGCTGCAGGCTTTGCCAGCTTGCAGCAACCCAATCCCAGCTGATCCTGACTGCAGCCATGGGAACCTGGAGACCATGCAACTCTGCCTATTACTGTACTCACCTCCAAAATAGAGGAAAGCACTGGTCCCCCACATACATATCTTCTGTTTAAGGACAGGCTGAGGGTCTTACTGGATCAGGACATCCCTCCCTGACTCAATGACCAGGGACAAAAGCATCACCTTAACCATCATAGTGTGTTTCCAAGAGTGGGAAGGCAGTGATTTCAGATGCAAATGGAAATCAGCCTCTCCTTGAAGCACAATGTTGGCCTTATCTCATAATTATTTCCTAGTGAGTATCATTTCACATGCAAATCCCATCCATGCAAAAATTTAATCCTTTTAAAAATTCTGAATAAGTGACAGGGTCTATAATTTCCTGCTGTGGTGACACTGCACGGTGTCATCAGGCAGTGTGGTGGCTTCAGCACCCGCTGGTCTCATCTGCCTGCACACTGCAGGATGCACTGCCAGGAGCTCTGGGCTCTGCTGCAGGTACAGCCAAAGCTGCCAGGCCACTGGGCAAGCTGCCCTCTGCAGGCATTTGCAGTCTATGGGGCATGTATAAAACAAGATTTTCTCCAAACAAGCCCATTCAGGAGGCAAAATGCAGCTGCCTGCATATATAAATATAACCCAGGTGCATGGGGAACTGAAAAGAGTCCCTGAAATGTATCAGAGAAGGGCTAATGTGGGTCAGGCTGATAGGTGCCAGATGCCAGCCCATGCTAAATTTGGCTTAGCACAGGGCCAGCACAGAACCCTCTGCAGACATTCTGCATGCCATCCTTGTCCAGGCTGCGCCTTCCCAGAGGAAAACTATCTGTATCCTTCACTAATAGTTGTCCCCATCCCTATCTAGGATGTTCTTGAAAAATTACTTGGGATGAATTTATATTCATTGCTTATATCATCACCCTCTTTCTTGTGTCACTGTGAAGCAGAGAAGGGGAAAAAAAGAAAACCAAAGATATGATTTTGTGTAGGAATCTTAACGGTTTTCAGAAGCCTCTAGCTGAAAGCTAGATTTCAGAAGCCCAAGCTGACAGCAGCCTGTGGGCTAAAGCCCATGTTCCTGCTGGGGATGTCCTGGTGGTCTGATGAGGATATTGTAGAGTGAGAAGCAAAGAAAGGCACTCTTCAAGGAGCTGTTTGCAGCTTTCTGTCCACTATCAAGGAGATGGATCAAAAAGTTTTAAAAATCTTTAAATAGGTTTTGTATTTAGACAAACACCCGCCCTCCCCCCCAAATCTGTCTTCCACAAATCAGGATTTTAATGTGATGAGTACCACCTGTCTCTAGATACCCATGTTCTTTAGGTTGGTGACTCTTCTCTTGGTTCACTGTCAAATATATATATGTGTGTGTGTGTGTGACTCAGCCATGTATGTGTCTTTAATATATACAGTTCACAACTGCACCCTGAGCTCAGTGAGAAAGGTGAGAGAGGGCTCGTACCTGAGGAGAACTGCTTTCTCCCCCTGGAATGGGAGCCTGCCCAGAGCTGTCAGCCTTCAACTGCCATCTAACAGTATCAAATTCTTCACCAGCTTGCTTTCACATAATTAAAGCACAAGCAGTGCTAGTTTCGGTATTGAAAAAAAAAAAATCCCATCTCTGTCTCCCAGGAGACTCCTCCAAATGAAGCAGCCCGTCCTGCAAAGGCTTCCCTGGTGACAAACAGAGCATGCCTAATGCTGAATTGAAACCAAAACACACAGATTGACCAGAAAGAGTATCTTGGACTGCGAACAGGAACACAAAAACACAGAAAGCAAAGCACAGGGACCAGGCATGGAAGGGGCAGGGCCAGGAGGCAAGCTAATTTAAGAGACATTATCTACTCCAGGCTGGATGTCTTCTTGCACAGCACTGTGACTGCTGTTCGGAGTTAAGGCTGGATTATAAAACAGTGCTGGCTGCTGCTGAGGAAGCCTTCACTTACAATAGGAGCTGGGAGAAGGGAACAGTTTGCTGGAGCCAGAACCCAAATCTGTGAGATATCTGTAACCAGGGAAAAAGCTAAAAAGTTATCCAAATGGCAGGAGATGGCAAAATAGACCTACATATTGGGAAACCTCAGGTCTGCTGCCAAGCCCTGGCCCTTGCAGATTTGCTGATTTATGCAAAAAAGTTAAGGCATGACTGAGTCACTCCAAGACATCTACTCACTTCAGTGTTATTGCCTGGCTTTATGCTAAAGACCAGCAGTGGAGAGGACAAAGCACAAAGGTTTTTTTTAATGTAAATTTGGTTAATTCAAATTTAGCTCAGAATAAATAACAGCAGTAAATGACTGTCTAAGAGCCCCATCTGTTAACCTAGGTAGACACAATTCAGTGGCCAGCAATCCAATTCTTAATGGCCCTGCTTGCAAAGCAGGGACACATCCTTCCTTGTCAAACCAGAACAGGCATTCCTGTCTGGTTTTGCTGGAGAAGGCAGAACATATCCTCTGCTTTGAGGTGTTTCTTTCAAGGCAGGAGGTGAGTAGCTTTAAGAGCTGCAGGGAAAGTTATCTTCCCCGCTGCTGTTACCCTAATGCAGCAAATAAATCAACTCTTTCTAAAGGCCATTGCTGGACTGTCTTTTCTCTCACTGCCCTTATCTCTGCCTGTCCCTGTCACCTGTATCTGAGCAGCATCCACACCCCATGAACCTCCACGTGTGGTCTAAAGGACAGCCCTTCCTGGTTGTGTAGAGAGCAGAGAAAAAGCTGAGAACTAGAGACAAAATTGATTATTCTCCCATTTCCTGGCCACATTAGTATAAATTCTGTATTCTCCTCTATTCATCCCAAAAGAACTAACATGACTCAGAAGACACACATTAAGGAGATTCACAACTGCACAGCAGGCACTGGTGGAACTTATTTTATGCTGGGGTTAAAAAATGTGAAAGAAACTTAAATTTGCTATTTTCTTCCTTGTTGCAGTTCTTCAGGAAGATAGATAATTTTATGTAGACAAAAGAGAGGAAGAAAGCCTGGGAGAAGCAGCTGTTATCTTTGTACATATGTATGAAGCATGCATTCAAACCCCAGAGATATTCTGCAGGAGCAGCCAGCCCAGAGAGTACCCTGAGGTCCTGTGAGGCCGATCATGAATGTAAAATTGGTCATCCTCAGTACTGGAAACTGGCTACTTTACAATCTAGAGATGCTTTATGATGACCTTGCCTTGTGATTTATGCCTCAGAAAACTGCCTGGCTGATTAGTGGGAGAGCAGCCTGCAGGCCCCTGGGGATCTCTGGTCTTGCATCAGAGCGCTGAGCAGTGGGAGAGGAGCATTAGCCCCATTCAGCCTATTGCTCCCAGCAGAAAGGAAATATGATAGCTTGCCAATCCCCTGAGCCACCCTCAGCAATAGGCAATCATTAAGAAAAAAAAAATTACATTGGCATTACTGCAATGCAAGGCCTAATGAAACAGTCACTATATTTAGAGATAGACTCCTATGACTGTGGTCTCACTGCAAGGCACTTCTGCTCCTTAATTTTGTAGCTAGTTTCTCCAAGTCAAAAAGCTTCACAGTAAAACAATTTTTCCCAGTAGGTTCCTAAAGCTGCATCCTATTCCTGTGCCAAGCTTTTCCCACTTACTTGCCCCCTCCTAAAGTGCTGGTTGTGCAGCATGAAATATTCCCTAAACATTTTCTATCAACATTTCTGCTGAGTATATTCCTAGCCCTGGTATTTCCTGCAACCCCTGCTCCTGATAAATGAACCACTTAATCCTCCACTCTATTCATGGTACTCTGCCTGTCACAGTTCTGCAATTTTCAGGTAAAAATAATGCCTGTCCCAGGTGGGTAGGTCTCAGCAAATCCTATCTCCTCATGGGCTGCAAATAAGCCATGAAACCTGCTTCTTCTGAGCAAACAGATGGGTAGCATCAAATTTAGTATCTCTAAATGGATGGGAGCTTCTGTTCCTTACTTCTTATAATTTATCAGTTTACTTTGGAAACAAACAGTTATGAGGAGACAATGGATATCCCAACACCTGATAGAGACGGGGTGACACGGGTTTGGTGCTGTTAGGTACAGAAAGTTCCTAAAAAGAATATGTCAGAGTTATGTGGCAGAATACACGGTCAAGGTGTGGAGATTGGTACACCTACACCAGTTTGAAAGTATAATTTAACTGTAATTATATAACTGGGTCCAAATAACAGCACTGCTGTGCTCACTCTATGTGTGCAGCAGCCAGCAAAATCCAGCTAAGAGGATAAATCTCTGTATGGTTATCTCATGTTGGTCTTTACGCTGGACAGACCTGTAAATGTTGGTTTATGGGTCTGGGATCAATGTAACCTGATATTTGGTACAAGCTGTGTGAGGCAGGAATTCAAAACCTCAAACAGCTCTGGAAAAGACCTGCTCAGTAGATGCTGAGGTATATGCACCTGTATGTAAGTCTTTGTCATTTAGCCCTGATTGTTTTATCTAATGATGTGATGGGATTTGATTGTTTGCAGTTTATATAATTATAGCCCTCATTGTATCTGCATTGTTCAAAGTGCTTCCTTATGGGAGAGATTATTCATGTGAACGACACAATTTGTTCCTCTGTCACAGATCTTAATAATAATAAAAAAGCTAAATATAGTGTGGCTGGTGGATCTTAAACAACTTTTCAGTGTTGCTTGCTGTAGTGGAAGAAGCCATGAGTGAGACTCTCAGATTCACCATTTTGGTGCATTCACTGAAATGAACACTGCAGTATAAGAGGCATTAGAGCAGGAGCAAGCTGCATTGCTCTAGAGGGAAAGTAGCTTATTTAATGAATGACTGTATTGGCAACCTGTTTGTGAGACAGGTGAGAAAGGGCAAAAATACATGCAGCTAGCTCTAGGTAGCACAATTTATCTGCAAATCCCTGGCATGTAGCATCTCTGCCTAGTTGTATAATATTGTTTTGACACAGTGGCAAATTTTGTCTCTAAATGGTCTCAGAAGGCAGCATCTGCCCACAGGAGCAGGGTATTTGTTTATATGGTTACATGTCCTAGCTATTGCCAGACTGGATAAGGACACCAGTTCATCAAAACCTCTCTAGCCTGCTCTAATGCACCAATTTTATGTCCTACTACATTAAACTGTCAGCTATGTTTCCCATATCTAATATCTTTGGAGACAATTAGTTTCACTCACCATAAAATGTCATGTTAATTACAAACAGAATGAAATGTAATATGCATTTACTTCATCCATTTTGCACATCAGACAGTGGGTTGCACTGGGCAAAGTTCAGAAGCTTGGCTTAGAAAAGCATCTCTGATACTCCAGAACTGTGAAAATTAGAGAAGCTTGTTGGAACATGGTTGGACTTTGATCCTCAACAGTGCAGACAGCAGATCTTATCATCTTTATTTCACTTTTTCTGAGTCTAAAACTGACTCTGGGAAGTGCTATGTGAGAAGTTCTTGCCAGCATTCTGGCAGTCTATGCTTCAAACTAAGCTGGGAGTACCAAAACAGAATTGTAGTCAGTACACTTCATCCTTCATGCCAGCAAGGTCACCTTCAATTTTCCCGGGGCTCCAGGGACTGACCCATTCACATTTATAGTCTCACCTGGGAAATTTAGCCCATGGGAACCCTGCAGCCACAATTCATGACCTGTAAACCTCATTCTGGACATGTCCAACTTGCCATGCTAGAAGAAGTGTGCTTGCCAACATTTCACTTTCTGGGGAGCTTTTCATTAAGGAGAAACTCTCACATTTTTTGTTCATGACTTCATACACATGATGGGAGGCAATCTGCTGTTCCATTTATCTCCACTCCCCAGGCTGACAGGGCATTGTTGTCAGTCTGTGGTGAAAAATTAAGAAACTGATAATTTACTTGCCTGGCACCCTGTGTCCACAGAGGAGACATGTCACTTGTCTGGGTGAAATCTGAGGATCCAGAAGCAAAAGAGGAAAGGAGAAGGATGGATCAAGTTACCTGATTCAGATTGTCTTTAAGAGTCACAGAATACCCCTGGTTCCCAGTTATCAAAATGCCAAGCCATAATGTAGAAGAACATCCTGTTTTAGTAACAGGTGACATCTTGAAACTAAACTGCTAACCAGGCTGGTGAAGACATGTTGTGTCATGGTGTAGTCACTGCACATGACCTCACCATGAACAAAATGTGTACAAGGTCTTTGAATTTTTATGGTAAACCTTATCTATTTTTTGTTCCTCCCCTGAGGCTTCCTCGGCGAACAGCATGTAAACACTATAATCTGTTTGAGAGTATCCTGTCATGAATAGTTGCCTTTTTGCACCTGTGAAAGGTGCCTCTTCCTGTAACCCACAGAAGCTGTGGATCAAGCAATCCACAGCAGCTGTTTAATGGTACAGAAGATAAATACTCTCCAGTAACGCTGTACTAATGTGTCAGAGACACAGGCTGAGAGGGCAAGGCGAGAGACACATCATTAAGTGCACTGTGCTTTTACTTTTTTTACATTCAAGGGTCCATATGCCCTACTGAGTCACCTGTTTATTTTCTTCCTTCAGCTTCTTTTGGACTCTCACCTGCTCCAAGACGTTGTCAGGAGACAGCTGCCCAGCAAGTCTCTGTTACTTCAAAAGAGCCTACCACACTTCCTCTGCTCCACCCTTTCCTTCCCGGGCTGCCTTTCATGTGCTGCTTGCCAGCCTGTAGCACACTGGCCCCTTACTGAAAAGAAGTATTTTGAACTTAAACTGAGTTGACTGCATCCGTGCTTAGGCCAGAAAGATTCAGGTGGGGGGACAAGGAGGCCAAATGGTGTTTCCCAGAGACTTCCATGCTGACAGGATGAATCACAGCCCCATCGCTTTCCCTTGCTCTGAGCACAAACATCTATTCTCTCTGCTGACTGCTGAACCATGAATATCAAAGGGATTTAATATTTCGGGTCTGAATCCATGTCCAGGATTACTGCTGCTATTGCCATGACATCGTTTGGGTCTGATTAGACAAGCAATTTTTTAAACAAGGCTGCCTACCTGCACGGTGTTTTCCACCAGTAATAGGGCCTATTAATGAGGGAATCAGTTAGCAAAGTCCTAAGGTCAAAATTATATGAGTCAGCTCTGTTTATTGGTAGATGCATCCAAGTCCTGTGCACAAATGTCCCATGATAAGTCACGACCAAATCACTGCCCACTTGTAACAATGTTCTTGGAGAGAGAGTTAGGTCAAAGACATATATTTATCCCTTCAGTCCTTCAGGGCTTTGCTTAAATCAGAGGCAAAAGATGCTTCCTGTGCAGTAGGAAGCAGCAATTTTTCCCCAACTGCATGTCTACTTTCCATTTATCTAAATAAATAAGAGCATAATCAGCTTCCCTCAGAGCTCCCAGCACTGCTGACTCCTTGGTAAGGCTGACAGGCACCACTGGAATAGTGCAAGTAGCATCCTGGAGGAGGGCTCTGCTCTTTGGAGAGGTGATGGCCAAACCTGGGAAAGTGGCACCTGGGGCCCAGGCAGGGCCTCATTGTCATGGAAAGATTGGCTCAGCTGGGAAAGAGGGAAGGTGCCCAGCCCAGCCTGCAAGGGGAATGCTCCCCTCTTGCTTTCCTTTCAAACCAGCCCCCAGAGATCCCCTGGTGACCCTGTGAGTGAAGCTGAGTATATCCATGATGGACTGAACTCGGGCTCTCTGGAGAGGCTGCTTGGGGTGGCCTCTCCAAGGGGCAGCAGCTGAGAGAACACAGCCCTGCAAGCTCAGTGTTAGAAAACCCCATCTCACAGGCCTTTTCTGCTTGCTCTGAGCGGCAGGCACTGCCCAGGAACAGGGGATGAAGCCTGAGTTTTGGAGGGATTGGCAGGCAAATGCTAAGGGCCGGGGCTTGGGGCTGCACAGCTGCAAGGTGGGGCAGGGCCTGGGGCTGCCTGGGCCTTGTGCAGCCCTGGGGCAGCAGCTGAGCTCACCCAAACCATGGAGAAATGCAGAAGGGCACAGCTGTCTAGCACCCCTGGGTCTGCTGCCACTCCCATAAGGAGCCCTGTGAGCTGCCCTTCCCAGGGAAGGTAAGTGGATCTGGGTGGGCCAGAGGGGTGTGAGTGTGGCCAGAGGTGGACTGCTTTTGGCTCTCAGACAGGGGAGATGTAGCAGGAAATTCCTTGGGAAAACTGCACCTCTAGCCCCAGATTCTGCATCCATGTTCTGCTTCAGATATTTACACTTCTTCATGTTCATTTCTGCAACCTACAGGCACAGGACTGGTAAAAGAGATCACAGCAGCATGATGCTTTTGCTTACACATTATAGAACCACTTTCTGTTTCTAAATGCAGTCAGAAGGCAATCTCCTCTACCATGTAATGGATTATTTCATAATGCTGAAGTTTAAAAAAATATTTTTCCTTAAAAGAAGAAAGAAACTGGGATCTACCAAGTACATGAGAAGTACAAACCTACTGAAAAAAAAGTATGTGATTTTTCTTCACAGGGTTGAGATGTGGTATCAGCAATTGGAAGTGGCATTGTTCAGCATAAAGGAAAAGGCTGGAAAATGTGACAAGTCACATACAATGACTTGTTAGCTGATGTAGCCAGTTTACACTGAAAAATGTGTAGAGCACAACCTTCTTAAAGTTGTGCAGTTTCATTAAAAAAAAAAAGAAAACAAACTAAAACATCCCACCCTGTTGGGCATGTTGTTTCCTTTCAGTCTGGCTTGTGGTTTGGGGTTTTCTTCCCCTGTTTTAAATATTTTCCATGTAGGTTGGCAGTGGAAAAACCCACTTTGCTCACCACCCTTTCTCAGCAGCCAGCTCCCACACGAGCCAGCACAGCCCCCAGCTCTCCTGGCTTGTACCAGGCTGGTTTTGCAGCATTCACAGCCAGCAAGGGAAGCAGGAATCCTTTGGATGCAGGAGCAGCATCATTATAGGTGCAGACCATGTCATGCAGGTGCAGGTTTGCAGATCTCCAGTAGTGCCTTTGATGATCTGCACGAGGTGGTTGGTACTTCACCCTGGCTGAAAAAGCTCAGCTCTTGTTCTGTGGTGACAACAAACTGCTTTCAGTCAGACAGAACATTGTGGTGGTGGCTTCCAGTCTGTCCCTTAGCTTGTCCATTGCAAAGCAGGCTTGTGAGACAGATGTGTGGGGGTGATAAAGACCTGGAGGATGTCTGTAGCTGCCTCAAAGGGGCCCGCACTGCAAGCTTAGGAGAATGGCAGCGCATAAGCCGTAAATTAATCAACAGGACAGAGCAGACTCATCCCTTGTGTGATACTTTGGAAGCTGAACAGAGACTGTCATCCTGCTTCTAAGGCATCAGCAAAGCGCAGCTAGATGCCAGCCCCCAGATGACAGGTGTTTGTGAACAAGGAAGGAAGTAGCTAAACACCATCCTTTAGACCTTCAGGGAGGGGTAAAGTACGCTGGAGCGGTGACAGTGATGGAGAGGGCAGCCAAGGCTGGGCTGTGCTCCTGCAGAAGCTGCTGGGGAGTGATTGCTTGGCCACAAGTGACTCCATGCTCTGGAGCAGGGCGAAGTGCCTGGAGGTGTCCTGGCTGTGTCATGCTGCCTGTCCCCCTGAGAAATGCCTTCCCAAGGCATCCCCAAGAGACTGGTGTTTAGCAGCTTCTTGGGGCACAGCTCAGAAGCACCACAGGCTCCCTCCTCTTGGCAGGGATCAACAAAGCAAAAATAAACCATCTGGAAGAGACACAGGCAGTCCTGGTGACTGGAGAAAGTGCCCAGGTTTGTTTGGGAGCACCCACAGCAGTAGGAGGCATGACTGGAGCAGGGCCTGTCAGGAATGGCAGTGGGGAACAAATAAAAGCTCTGTTGGGGACAAGGGGGTCCTTGTGCTCAGGGTGGCCCTTCCCACTATCTGCCGGAATGACACAGGGGCAGAGCATGAAGCAGCTCTTCCCAGGCAGGCTGCTGATGCTGCCCAGTCTTTAATGCCAAATAATACAGAAAAAATTACTGGATTTATTATCAAAAACACCTGCTTGGTGTCAACGCAAACTGGACCACAGAGAGAAGGGATGAGACAGGCAGGGGACATGGAAAAGGTTCAGTGGCCTTGCTATCTGATAATCTCAGTGATGACCACATCCCTCATTTTTCCTCAGCATGCTTCATTCACATGACTATGGCATCTCCAGTGATGTAAGACAGTGAAGCTACATGGGAGTAAGCAGAGAACCCTCCCTGCCGCTTCGATCCCAAAAATGGGGAAAGTTGGGCTCTGTGGTCTTTAATCTCCTGTTAGGAGGCTTAGTTAGGTGTCTGTTGTAGACTCTTTGCAGGATATATGCATCTGGTATGATTAGAAAGGCAAATCTTTGCAGGAAATACACTTTTCCTCTTCCTCCACCCCATTTTTTAATGATCTCATTCCCAGAGCAAGAAATGGCAGGTGGTTTCACGCCACATATGGTCAACTCATAATGTGCATATCCACAGAATTAATATCCTGCCATCAGCAATGTGCTTTCTTTGGATCAGATCTGGAAGGTGATATAATCCTGGATGAATTGTTGGAGGGAGACACACAACAGTTTATCTGCCACTCTCCTCCTCTGGTATCACAGTGGTTGTGCTCAGCACTGGGTTCATGTTTGTGTGGGGTTTATGCTCAGTGTCACTCTGTGCTGAGATTTCTCACACTTACTGTCAGCTGGCCAACACTTGGTTTCTGTGTGAGAGCCCAGGGCAGGTGAGGAGAGCTGTGCAGTGCTCTTCAAGGGGGAAAAGAATTGTAAAAAGCCAGAGTTAGAACTCACCCCTCCACAAGCTGGTGGTAGAAGCAATGGTTAACATTTCTTCAAGTTCCAGTAAAACAGGAGTGCAGTGTAAGCACGTGATTGCTAATACAAGAATTGTTAAAATAAACATATATGTGGGAGATGTTTTAAATAAAGAATATTTGTGGGAGAGAAGAAAAGGGGTAGACAGCTGTGTCATGCTCACAACCCCCTCAGCACAGCAGTAGGGGAAGGTGACTCAGAAAAGCACATATATGTTGCAATTGGCCCCACTGAGATTGTACCCACCCTATGCCTGTTTGGAAGACACTGGGACGTACTGGAAGGGGGTTTGTGGTATCGGGCCACTTCCTGACTCACAGGGAGACAACCAAGTGCATCTTGTGCCACCAGAACTGACTCAAAGCATGGGTAGAGCTCTACTTCTTTCCCCTCTGTGGGGTTCGGTGCTGCTCTCCCAAAGCACAGTGCTCTGGTTTTGATGGTTTGTTGGTACCTCAGTCAGTGCAAATCTGCAGTTTGTCCAGTTTGCATGGTAATTTTTGTTTGGCTTGAATAGTCTTGCTGGGAGATAAGTTTTTTGCTAGCAGGGCTGTCTGGATCTCTGAAACATATGAGCTTTCTCAGCACCTCCCTGGGCAGCTACCAGGGAAGAAGCAAAGCTAACTTAATTATCTATCAACAGTGAATAAACACATCTCACAATGAGCAAACAGCATCTCCAGGCCCTTCTGTCTCCTTTGCTTGAAAATTGTAGAGGAAAGAGAGAAGCCAAATGGACCATCACTCAGTTTCCTGGTCTGGGAAATATCAAATCTATTCTTATTTGATATTGTCATAACATTTCTATGTAGGTGAAGCAATATTTGTGGAGGCATTTTTGGATTTGCTGAAAATATTTGGAAATTGCAGGGGTTTGTTTCAATGAAAAATTTTAAAATATTTGAGGAAATGTCAGTGGATCAGAGGCCTCTTTTTTTTTTTGGTTTGGTTATGGAGAACAAAGAGGTAGGATGTGTGTATGGGCTAAGTGGAGAGCTGCTGTAACTCAGCATGGGAATGGGAACCTGACACGTGTCCACAAAGCCAAGCAGATGGAAATACAGCTTATGTAAAACCTGTGTGCAGAAGGCAGGGAAAAATCTGGGGAAGGGAGGGGAAGATCCAGAAGCAGCATAACTGATAATGTGTGTTTAGTTCCATGTATCTTTACAGTACTTTATGAGCCCTAATGAAAGCTCACAATGGCCCTCCCAAATGACAGCTACAAATGCTGTCCTGCAGAGGAGGTGTCTTGTTCTGCCTGATCTAACCCTATGCCATAAAACCACGCATTTATATAGAACAAACAAAACAGGGAAATGCAACCCCAGCCAGCAGGAAATCCTCAGATGCATGAAGGGAAATAGGCTGTGCTAGTGAGATGATTCCTTCATTATGTCACCTAATTCAAGGCAAAATATAACCCCAAGGTTATATTACAGGGAAAGGCAAGTAACCTCCTTTTGATAAGCACTGTTGGTGAAGGTGAAGAGGCACAGGATGGCATAAACAGAAATATGTGCTTGGTTTTCCTTTTGACTGTTTCACAAAGCACAGAGAAACTTGCATTCATTTCTACTTTTGAAGGCCAGACTGGATGGGTCTCAAGGCCAGGAAACATTCAAAGCCAGGTTGGATGGGGCCCTGAGCAACCTGGTCTGTTGAAGGTCTCCCAGCCCATGGCAGGAGGCTTGGAACAAGATGATCTTCAAGATCTCCTCCCCACCCAAACCATTTTATGGTTCTATGATGACGATTCTATGATTCTTGTCACTATTACAGTTTTGGGCACCTTACCTAGCAGAGCTATCAAGTGCAGTGGGTCACCAGTGGATTGGAAAAGCCCTTGGGGAATTTCCCTCTCCTCATTTGACTTGTTTTTGGCAGCAGGGGCTCTGCCTGCCCTCTGGGAGCATTGCTGTCAGCTGGTGCAGGCAGAGCCCTCCCTCTCTCCCCCTCCACCTGCCCCACTCCTGCCCCTAACTACCATTGCACTGGCTGTGGAGGGTGGCTGAAGCCCCAGCACAGAGTCTGGACGTTCTCAAATGAAGTTTATGACAGGGAAGACAGAGGCCCCTTGCTCGCTCTGGCTGTGCAGGTGTTTGCTTTCTCTCTAAGCCATCCTGCTCTGGTGTTTCTCCTTTAGCTCTCGGTTCATAGGCAGGTTAGCCTTTCCTCCTGGTTTGTCTTCTCCAGCAAGTTTCCATTCCAGTGAGTCGTCACACTCTTCTGTTTATTCCCTTTTGCACGTGGAAAAACATTTTTTCAGTGGATCTCACCATCTGTCAGGAATTGCTGCCATTGCCTGGATGGCTACACTGACAGCATGTGATGGGAGCATTTTCCAGACCATAATCCATGCACTGAAAAACAGCTCTTCAGGCAAAACTGTCCAGGAGCACCAAGATCAGACAAAAGTATTGCAAATTTATTCTCTGCAGGTTTTTCTGCATTTTCTCTGCAGGTTTTACTCACATTCAACTGCTGTCCACCCTCTAGCACTAGTCAAAAGTAATGTAGCCAGGTGTCATCCCTGAAAACACAGTTGTTATTGTCCTGACGCCACATTTCCAGGGGGAGGTGATATCTGGTTTTCCTGTAAATAACTGAGGATAAACACAGGTGCATGAACAAATCTCAGGTGCTCCAGGCAACAATTCTCAAATAGTGGCACAGATATTCACGGGTCACAAGTACTCTCTTGCAACTGCAAATTAGGAAAACAGACCCAGAGGGACAGATTTGCATCCTTCTCCAACTCTGCTTCCAGATCAGGTGATGTGTGAACAGCTCTTCCCAAATCAGGGAAGGCACCATGTGTTTGAGCTAAAGCAGATACCTCTGAGGGATGGTGGCAGGCTGCCATGCATGATGTGCAAGGAAAGACTGAGGAAGCTGGGCTGCTGTAGCCTCAGAATGTTTCTCACTGCTGACTGCAGCTAACTGATGGGGCAAGACAGAGCCAGCCTCCTCTCAGGGTAGGAAGAAGAGAAGAATCAAGGAAGACAAATTGCAAAAAGGGAAATTTTGGTTGCATATGAGGAAAAACATTCCTCCCTATATCATAGTATAATGGAATCATAGAATAGTTTAGATAGGAAGGACCTTTAAAGATCATCTAGTTCTACCTCCCTGCAATGAGCAGGGACCTCTTCAACTAAATCAGGTTGCTCAGAGCCCCATCCAGCCTGGCCTTGAATGTTTCCAGGGATGTGGCACCTCTCTGGGCAGCCTGTGACAGTGCTTCAACACCCTCATTGTTAAAAAAAGTTTTCCTTATATCTGATCTAAACTTAGTCTCTTTTAGTTTAAAACCATTACCTCTTGTCCTATCAATTCACACTCTGCAAAAGGTCTGTCCCCATCTTTCTCTTACCAACCATCCCAAAGCCTTCCAAGATCCCCACCAGTGAAAAGCATCCTGTGACATCCACTAGGGCAAAGAAAGACAACGTAGAGCCCAGACTGGAGTGAAGTGAGTGACTATGATGGCAAAAACTTCATCTTCCAATTCTATTCTAACAACTCATTCAGGAATGTGTTATCAATATTATGGTCTAAGCTCACCAGCAAAACAATCTCAAAAGGAAACAAGTTTTAAAAACAATCCCTTGGGACACACTAACACTGGACATCAAGACATCCTTTCTTGATCTTTACATGGACACTGTTCCAGTGACAATGAAGAAACCTGAAAAAGTCCTAAAGAGACAACTCTAATTACCTCCCTTCACTATATAGAAAATAGTAAAATGAAATTTATTTGAAGGTATAAAGAGTGGAGGAGAGGAGAATTTGTCAAAGGTGGTGCTGACCCATGGTGCTAGACATGTGCTGTGTAAATAATCCTTTCTGAAACTCTTGTTGTGAATCGGTCACTAGGAGAGAGAAAAGTGGAGGGGTTCCCTTTTGGATAAATCATTTGCAGTGCCTTACCCTCAGGTCACCTCTAAGGGGACAGACAGGAGAAGATAAAAGGATCTCGTCGAGGATCTTTCTGCAGGAAACCTGAGTATTGCTTATGAAACATATTTTTGACTTTCCAAGGAAATATTTCCCAGCCAAATGCTTTTCATTCCTTGAGCACAATTAAAGGAAAAGGAAGAGGAAGGCTTGGTTTGATCAAAATAGACAGCAGATGCCGGAGAAAAAGAATGGGAAAGGTTGTCAACTGGAGCAAAGAGGACAGAACAGTCTGTTGTACATGGGCACAGCTGGAAAGGGCCATGGCTCCAGAGCCTTTCTGTCCAAGGCTGGAGCCACTTCGCCTTTTCATGTGAAGGAGGACAGGCTACAAGAACTCTTGCAAGAAGCAAAAAATAATCCCTAAGCCCCAGGGATGAAAGACCTCAACACTCAAGTGAAGGCAGTTATTCCCTATACCCGAATTAACTGTTCCCAGGATCTCTTTTTACAGCTACATCATCCAAATTCTGGGGAGGTATTTGCTCTCTAATTTAGTATACAAGTCTCTTGATTGTAATTTTTTCTGCAGGCATTCAAGATACTCTATGCAAGCATAGGAAACAGGAGGCCTTGAGCTAAATAACTTTCTAACTGCAGAAAGTAGAAGACAGGAGATAAAATAATTTGGTGAACATGGTCTAGCTAGGCAGTACTGCATCTAGGCATAGAAGTCAGGTGTATGGAGTCACAGCAGAAATCCATACACCCCAAAATAGGTCACCATTCTTCAGGCTTCCTGAAGTAGAGCTCCTGTGACAGAGAATGTTCTCTTGTGCTCAGAAACACATCAGGTTACACAGGGTTGTTAAAAACCCCCACACCAGCCACAACAAACCACAGCAAAACTCCCCACTTCATTGGAGAAAGCACCTTTGATCAGAAAGCATCTGCCCTGGGGTGGTGAGAGGAACCCAGCAGAAATTTATAAATGTTGCTAAAATTTTTCTTTGTTGTTTTTTATTAACGGTGACAGAAGTGGCATAACCCAATGTAGGTCTACTTGACTTATGAAACTAAAGTAACTATGAAAATCCTTCAGACTTGCAGTAAGAGGCAGCAAGTTCCTGTTTCTGAGCTCTCTATCATTGTCCCCCTATCCAGCAGGTCTCAGTGGAGCTGGCAGGCTCCAAGCTTGCAGAGACAAGCATGCGACAACCTGGGCTCTGTGTGACAAGGGGGACACGCAGGAGAAACATCCTCACGTTCTTAGCATTGCCTCGTTAATGAGTGACCCAAGGTGGCCCTGATTTGTGCCCTGCTGTTCTCTCAGACCCACACTGTATAACATGTACAGAGACATGTACACCTGCTACAGCTTCTTCTGCTAAAGGACCCATCAGCTAAAAGTGCTAGAGCTGCTACGGCCTCTGATGCTCCCCTGGACACTACCTTACTACAAAAAATCTTGTAATCTTTTGCTCTGGGAGAAAACACACCACAGCTTTCCCAAGAAAGTACAGACCAAAGCATCCCAGCACAAAGAAGCCATTCTGGCAAAGGGCAGATGTGAGGAGTTCTCTTTATTCAGTACCTTTATATGAAATTAATTCTAAATGAAAGTCTTTCACTCTAAGTGGAAGAATAAACACAAATATTAGCTGAGTTGGTCTTGATGAGTTTCCTAGTACCTCAGGGTTTGTCATTATCGTGGCTGAAAACAGGGAGAGAGAGAAAAAATTTGCTATTCTTTGTCCTGTTGTTCAGAGGAAAAAAAACTAAATAAATCAATGAATAGTTCCCCTGCAAGTGGTATGTATCAAAAGCAACAAAGGCTGGCTATTAAAGAATGTCCTTTGTTGCAACTTGAGCAGAAATGTCACACCGCAGAAAATACTTAAATAATTTCAAACAGGAGTGAGGAGAGATTTTCTATTTGAGCAAAGGAAAAAAAAGGCAAGGACTTCAACATTTTCTTTTTTGACTTACCAGACTGATTTCATTTTTATGGAGATTAATATAAACCACAGATATTCCCAGCAAATCCTCACTCCTGCTCTGATATCTCATAAATTCTGCATTTTCACACCAGCATCTGCTGAAGGCAAGTTTTATTTCCAGTTCTGCACTTCAAAAAAGCCAGTGAAAAATGTTTTTGTAATGGTTTGAGTAGAAAAAGGTTAAAAAGCCTCCTGAAGTCTTGAACAGCAGACTGGCACCTGTTCCAGCTCACCACCTCCTGCTCTCCGTGACGGCGATGGGAGATGGACGCAGCTCCCCAAACCAACCTGCTGCCTCTGGCTTTCCTAATGCCTGGTTCAGCTGCTGTGAACCACTTCAAGGCATGAGTGATCATCAGAGTGCAGGCCCACGCCAAGCTGAGGTGAGCACTGGCATGCAGAACCCCTGCCAAGGCTGGGCCGATCTGTGCGTTTTTAAAAATCAATTCCTGCGGTCTTGCTTCACTGAGTTACATGGCTGCTGCCCAACACAGCCCTGGCCTCAGCTAGGAAGGCTGAGGGTGGGAGCACATCTCATCCTGCTCCAGGCCTCGTCCCAACACAGCCCTGTCCTCAGCTAGGAAGGCTGAGGGTGGGAGCACATCTCATCCTGCTCCAGGCCTCGTCCCAACACAGCCCTGGCCTCAGCTAGGAAGGCTGAGGGTGGGAGCACATCTCATCCTGCTCCAGGTCTCGTCCCAACACACCCGGAGGAGGAGAGGGAGAGCTGTTGTGGGCAGCTCCACAGGCAGCTGGTGGGTGCCGAGTGCCCTGGGTGGGCGCTGAGGCACACTGCTGCTGTCTGCTGCCCTCTGCTCCCCCCAGCAGAAACCTGCCTGTGCCACCTCAATGCCCGGCCCTCTCTGGGAAGCACAAGAGGATGGAGAAGCCAGCACCAGGAAAACACTCTTCTTCCTTCTGCACATGACCCTGCCTCCCAGTGGTGCCCTCTGCCTTCCATGCAGCAGCAACCAGGGCTTCGTCAGCCTCGGAAACATCAGGTGCATCCTTCCAGGAAGGCCTCCAGGTGAACATGACCTAGAGTATATGTTGAATTCCAGACATTTTTGGAGGAAAAGAGAGAAGGGTCTTACATCTTTCTTTAGGGAAATCAGAACCCTTTTTATCAGAGAGGGGCTAGATCTCATGACCCCTGTCTCTAATGAATGTTCATTTCATTAGAGCACTTCCAGCACTGTCCTGTGTCTCTGTGATTCCTGACAAATTTGTGGGGCTGCATTCTTAAACGTGTATTTCTGAGTCCTTGAAAAATTGAGCTACAAATCAGAAGAGCACTTTCAGCCTTAATTAGGATAAAGCTGTTTTCTGCTGTGATGTAGAGTAATAGAAGAACAGGATGAAAAAGTGGTTAGAGGCATGGGGAAACTTTCCTAGGAAGACAGATTGAAAAGAGAGAACCTGTCTAGTTTGCAAAGAAAATGATTAAGAAGGACATGCTACATGAAATATGAACAGGCTAGAAACAGTGAATCCTTAATGCTTTCTTCTAGTAGAAAAATAAGATGTTCGGTGAAGCTGATACTCAGTAAATGCAAAACCTGGGAGAAATATGTAATTTTCACATAGCACACAGTCAGATTGTGAGACTCAGGATTTAATTCAGGAGCTCGGCAGAACCCAAGGACAGAGTGTGTGCTGTACAGAGGAGGATTTCCCAAGTACTATGGCAAAGGCTGAATTTGCAGCTGGAAAGCTACAAGAATTTGGGAGGGACATAAACTGTCTTGTTCTGGGACATAAGATACTCACTAATAAGGCAAAAGATTTACCCGGGGCCATTTATTTTATGATGGCTTGGTGCGTGTTGTCTGTGTTGTGCTCTGAAGCATTGCTGAGAGCCAGAGGCAGCCAGAGCTACAGTATCACACCACCAGGAGCTGTGCTCTCTCAGGGCCACAGTCCCCTGTGGACGCCAAGCTTTCATTTCTGGGAATGGTAGCACAGCTGTGGAGCATCATTCCACACACACAGCATGGATTTCAGCAGTTCCCAACACAAACCCATCCCACAAGGCAGGTGGGAGACAAGTGGAATGTGCAAAACCAAGACAGACTTCAATAACACTGGCATGACCCCTGCTCCAGCAGTATTGAAATGAAGCATGTTGTAGAATCTCTAAATTTATGCCATTGCCCAGTTTGACTTCCATAAGAAGGTCACAGACTTTTATTCATTTATGACCGTAGTGAGGGTAATAACTCCTGCTTAAGTAAAAGATTAAGTTTTAGAAAAGTGACCAGACTTCTTCTGAGTCACTAAATTAAAACCCCTTTTCTCCTGTCTGCTCACGGTTAATTTTCCATGTTGTTTCTGTTTCTTCCATATATATTTCTGCGAGCGAGAATGTTCTTTGCTGTAAGTGAGCAAAACTCTCATTAATATATCTTGATGGCAGCAATAAATCTTGCCCAGCATCTACATTGCACCTCAGTGAAAACACACTTGCACTGCAGTACAGACTCAGTCACAAGATGATGCTATTTCTTGGTACTAATATAACATTTTATGTATTAGAAGCACTGTGGCTAATATTAGCTAATGATAAGGTAATTAATCCAAATTTAGATGCCAATATAATTTCATTTTTGTGTCTGAAAGCTTTTAAGCTTCACACAGGCTACGCCGCTCAATTAACTGAACTCTCATTAAATATTGCAGTCTGCTACTCATCATCTCAGACAGGAAAAAACAACGTTATTAACCACTGATGGTATTTGATACAAATAATAGCTTTAGCGGTTGTCTGTCTTTGTCAGCGATGACAACCAGCAATTCCTTCTCCACATTCATTTTAATGATGACTTCTTATACAAAGTCCAGACATAGCAATGAAAGTTCTCACTTGCACAGACCCAGGGGAACGTGGGACCCAGGCTGGCCTTGTGGGCTTTTTTCTTGTCTCTTAGGGGCTAGACAGGAGTATTTTGTAATGCAATCTGATCATCATATCTTGTCTTTTATCAGTTGTGCAACAGGTCCCTGTGAGACAGGGGAAATATGGCATTTTGGGGGTTGAACTTTCTCGGGCAGCTGTCTACAAGAGCTGTCACAACTTAACAGTGATAATCTAACACCAGACTTTCACAGATCAGATGGCCCCGCTCTGCTCAACCACTGCATTACCTTGCACCATACTTGTCTGCACAAGGATTGGTCACACACCCCATAAAAATCAGTGTGAACTACCTCCCTTTTAGTCTTGTCAACTTTATACCCACTGCTTTTATACTTAGCCATGCAGTTGTGGTCATGGGGGTTAACAGCAGCAAGAGCAGGAGATGTCCCACTGAATCTCTCGGGTGTACAGGTTCTCTCCAAAGCAGGTATTTGTCAGCTGCAATCACAAGCATGAGGTGGAGCAGGAACAGCTGTGACCTTCTGAATTACCCTGCCTTTCAGTGCAAGTTCAGCACCTCTTTTCTCCCAGCTCTGCCCAAAGCTTTTAGGGACTACTGATGGCTTTGTAGAGGTCCCTGTGCATTCTTCCAGCTGTAAGTGCACCACAGGCTCAGTGAGAGCAGCAGCTGGGATGCACTCCTCACTGAGGGGGCACTTGTCAGGTACCTCCTGAATGACCCACTGTCCTCAGGGGTGCTTATGCTATACCTTGCTGATTTTTCACATTTATGTGATGTTCATGTCACCTTTGGGAAGACAAAACAGACTCTTTTATGGCAGCTTTTCCATATCCTTTCTTATACTGAAGTTCTCAGTCAGCAGGAGGGCCGTCAGATTTCTCTGCACTTCAGCTCAGGAGAAAACAGCTCTGGGCCCTGAGCCATATTGGCACAGTTTTGCAGCTACAGCTTTCAGAGCATCCACACCTGCCTCTGTGCTACCAGCTTGTCACTTCTGGACAGCAATCCCAAGTGCTGGTGACAGGGCAGGGGGGAAAGGAACAGCAGGCATTGCATGAGTAGGAGGGAGCGAGCTGGAGATGGCCATCAGCTGTCACAGGTTGCCTTGCCTGTTCTTACCCAGAGAAATGACCTCACCCTTCCATCTAGCTCAGCCACTCTACATTTGGAGGCAGGGAAATTAATATTTCTGATGATGTTCTCCAGAGAACACCAAAGTGCATTTCATGCATGAAAATGTGAGATAGGTTTCTGTCCAGCACTTAAGGACAATTGTCCAAGACACATCCCCAGACAGTCCTTATAATAAATAAATAAAGCCATTGAGGGATGACCCTCTTCTGAAGGTACTGCATTCAGTTGGCAGGAGCACTTTGGTGATGCCATCCCAGCAGAGCACATTTAATTTCTTCTGGTGTTCAAATCAGTTACAGGACAGCCCAAAAGGGTCTTTCTGTACCCCCACAGTGTCACCGCTCATGAGGAAATAATCCAAACTCTGAAACATGAGAACCTGCTATGTCACCCAGCAGTGGTGAATAGAGTGGAGCAGATCCAACACCCCATGTAACATCCAACAAGATGACAGAAACCAGGTTTCATGCCCTACGCTAATTATTTTTGCACAGTTGGACATGTCATCCCCAGGATAATCTATTCCTTGTATCTAGTTAGTCTTTTATGTACACACAAGCTCAGTAAAGTCGATACAAAAAAATTTGGAATGCATTATTAGTAACAAAACCGGTTATGATCTATGGAACAGGGTGCATGCTTGCACTCCTGCCCAAAATCCAGGAAGAGTGTTATTAGCCTTATAGAAACAGAGCTCTTCTTTTTTCTCTGTACTCTTTCTGAAATGCAATCTGCCTCACAAAAAAGGCAGCAATTATCCCCATTTTTTGATTCTTTTTGATTCGGCTCTCTGGTGCTCATGTGCATTCCTATAACACATCTGATGTTGATGGAGGTCTTTGGGTGCAATCACATGGAATTCACTGCTCAGAAACCTGGCAGTGCCTCTGCTAATTCGTTATGCTAGAGATGTACAGATTGCTCTACCCAGTGTAACCTAATAATAATGAATTTGCCACATAGGTATGCTTTAATGCTGTGATAAACACCTTGATTATGGTGTGACAGAGGTCTAGATCTGCTTTTCAAAACACTTTATTTCATAAATTATCTGTTTACTTTCTTGTCACTATATGAAAAAAAGGCTGTTTATTTTCCTGCCATGTTACTGAAGAATTATTGCTTTGATGACAGAAGAACTGAGTGTGGGAACCATGGCACCATTTCCAAAACCAGAACTGAAGGAGTGATCTGAGAACCACAAACCAGCATTCCTGTTGTCCATCCCAACAATGTATAAGCAGTACAAAAAGGAGGCACAAAAATGGTTTTTGCAGAGGAAAGACTTACCTTGGGAACTGCTAAAATCAATCCTCACCCCTGGAGCCATTCAAAGGTTGTCTGGATCCAGGCAGCTCAAGTACCTTGGTCCAAGCTGGCCCTGCTTCCAGTTGGCAATTGGATAGACAATCTTCTCACATCCCTTCTGGCCTAAAAAATACCCTGATTCTCTATTCTCTCAATCATGAGAAAAATGCACAAAATGCATACAATAACTGAACTTCAAAATTCATTGTCACTTGACATCGTTCTGATCAAAAGCAGAAATTATTTTAAAGATAAAAGCCACCTTAATTGTGGGAATACCAGTAGCAATCAAATACCAGTGGCAATTAAATGTAATAATTTGTGTTCAACCTCTAGCACTGGAAGGCCCTGCAGTTTAAATTACATTAAGCTAAAAGCTGCTACCTCAGGCAGCTCAGTGTTGTGAGCCTGGACTTTTCCTGTTCATAACACACTTCCTCTGAATCCCTGCTAAAGATGCTGGAAGGGTGGCAGCGTTAAGTGGGCTTTTATCCCAGCTAGTGTCGCTGCTTTTATGTACAGAAGTGATGAAAGTGGATGGTGCAGGGGTGGTAAGCAAGGCAGCAGCAATACCAGTGTGAGGCAAGGCTTTTTGAAGCTAATCGTCTTCAATTAGCCTTTCACCTTTGAATAAAGACAGACTGTTACTGCCAAAAAATGCCTCTTGAATATTCATTTAAATTAACTTCCCTTGGCCTGGTTTTGTCTTGATGGGATTTGCTTTCTCTGAGCACTCACACAGGATGGCTGCTCTGGCACGGAGGGCTGTGAATGGGACTGTCAGAGCTGTGTGCCCAGTTGTTTGTGAACAAGACACTTTTCATTTATTCACACAACTTTGATGTCAGAAGCAGCACACTGGAGCAGTGTGGGCTTTTTTGAGCCACCTCTGTAAAACAACTTGATTCCCAGGGAGTTGTTATCAGCCCAAGATGATTTTAAAGGAGAAAGATGGGCATAGTCTTTGGCTACCAAAAAAAAGAAGTTAAAAATACATGAAACTATACAGTCAAAGGAAAGAAGACTAAACAATCCAAGTAATTCTTACTCATTACAAATCATTTGCACATATTTTCCCCACAGTGTTGAACCGTACCTTTCTCATAATCCATCGCACATTTTGGAAAGCATCGTGTAGTGACCAAAACCTGCAGTCTCACACTTCCCCAGTTCATGTATTCACTTCCTCCCAGTCTTCTTGACCATCCCTGCAGAAAGTCCATGAGTTGGCCTGTGTGGTCAGAAGGGCTGATTGACATGGAGAGATATGTCCCCAGAACTGAGACATGCAAAGTCACCGGAATAGCACTGAAAACCCTGTGCTTTGAATGCTTCCCTACCCCTGCCTATGGTGTCAGGCTGCTTCATTCCAAACAAACCAGGATCATAAGGCCCCATATATCTTTTCTTAAAACGTAGCTCAAAGAGCCTTGCGTGGTGGGCTGACCCCAGCTGGATGCCAGGTGCTCACCACAACTGCTCTATCATTCCCCTCCAGAGCTGGAGAGGGAAGAGAAAATACAACAAAAGGCTTGTGGGTCGAGATAAGGACAGGGAGAGATCACTCACCAGTTACCATCACAGGAAAAACTGACTCAACTTAATTTAAATTAAATAATTTATTTTATTTCCAATCAAATCAGAGTGCAGTAATGAGAAATTAAAAATAAATCCTAAAACACCTTTCCCCCACCCCTCCCTTCTTCCTGAGATTAACTTTATTCTTGATTCTCTGTCTCCCTTCCCACAATCCCCTCCTTTCCTGCACCCCTCAGCAGCAGCACAGAAAGACAGGGACTGGGGGCTGTGGTCAGTTCATCACACATTGTCTCTGCAGCTCCTTCTCCCCAGGGGTAGGACTCCTCTCACTCTTCCCCTGCTCCAGTCTGGGATCTCTCCCACAGGAGACAGTCCAGTTCTTCACTAACTGCTCTGTCCACAGGGTGCAGTCCTTCAGGAACAGTCCTGTCAACAAACCTGCTTCAGCATGGACAAGTCTCTCCATGGGTTCACACGTCCTGCCAGGAGATTTTTTTCCATCACAGGCTTCCCAGCCTGCTTTGGCCACATCCACTGCTCTGGTGTGGGGCTCCTCCATGGGCTGCAGGTGGATCTCTGCTCTGCTGTGAGCACTCATGGACTGCAGGGACACAGCTTTTTTTGGACACCACTGTTTGCACTATTGGCTGCAGGGGAATCTCTGCTCCGGTGCCTGGAGCACCTCCTGCCCCTCTCTCTGCACCAACCTTGGTGTTTGCAGGTCTGTTCCTCTCACAGAGCCTCACTCCTTTTTCCTGCTGCAGTTTTAATTGCACAGGTTTTCCTTCCCTGCTTAGCTCTGTTATCCAGAGCCACTACCACCATTGCTGATGGGTTCAGCCTTGGCCAGGAGCAGGTCCATCTTGAAGCCAGTTGGTGTTGGCTCTGTTGAACACTGGGAAAGCTTCTGGGAGCAGAAGACACCCCTGTAGCCACGCTGCTACCCAGACCTTGCCACACAAACCCAGCACACGTTGGCAGTGCACCACGCCCTCCTAGCCCTGGCCCAAGTGGCAATAGTCACAGCTGGCTGCCCTACACAACCTCACATGTGGCACGTCACAGTCATCCTGACAGATCCCCAGCCACTGGAAACCCACATTAACTATTCAAGGCACATTTGGTTCCTTCACAAATCATCCACACATTTCCTTTGCTCCATAAATGCTGTGATAAGAGCTGAAAAGTGAAAGCAAAACAAAGCTGTGTGATACATGTGAAATGCAAAATGGCTGCTCTGTGCTGGTACCATTTGTACACTCCTTTTCTCTTATCACCCACAGAAAGGGGGTCATCAATAGAACAAGGCAAGGACTGTAAGGGAGGGTGATGCATTTTGTTAGATGCACTGGCACAGTCCATCTAACACATCAGGTACTGTTTATCCTGGCAGCAGATTATTTTAGTTGTATTTGCATTGAAGCACCAGGCTTGGAACATACAGATCGGAAGTTCAGAGATAATAAACAAAAGGAGATACACAGAGCTACTAAGCTGCCACTAGGGTCTCCTGCATAGGAAACAACTCCTCTGTTTCCTGAACAAGATGTGAACAGAAACCAACATCAAAGACAAGAAGGATTCAGGGCAAGCAGAAAGCTTCAGTTGGAGAGAGCTCTTAGTCCAGGGCCTGGTCCTAGCAGGTGCTATGTACAGTGAGGGAAGGGCTAGCAGCCTCATGAGTCCTCAAGAGAAAACAAAACAGAACAACAAAATCACTATTACTATTGAGGACCAGCACTCTGTGTCTTTGGAAGGATTGGGTAGGTATGTGATTTCTGCTCAGAATAGCCATCAAAAAGTGCTGCACAAGATGGAAAGGGGTACGACCACTCCCTCAGGGTGAAACAGCCTCTGGAGAGGAGGGGCAGCCCCAAACCTGTCCTGTTCTGGAAAGCCCTGCAAGCTTGCTGCCTTCCTGATACAGGTGGCCATGAAAGCTGGTAGGAGAGGGTCTCTTTTTGCACATTAGTGCACTTGCCTCTGATGTGTTGACACCTGGAATCTTGTAGAAGAGCAAGGGAATGGTAATTGCCAGATGATTCGTTGGAAGATAAATGCTTCGGTCTTAGAGCCCTTGTGTGACCCTTCATCATTTATCACAGGCCTTTCAAGGCTCTGGAAGCACAGGGAGAGGATGTGGTTTAGGCACAAAGGGGCTGATCTGGAGGTGAACAGAGCTGAAACTCTGTGTACACACAGACGTGTACACACAGATGTGGACACACATGAACGAGCACATAGGCAGGCAAACTTATTTTCACATGAATTTCATTTTATACCAAATATCTGTGGAGAACAATCAGGCTGAATCTCTGTTTAAAGCAACAACATGGGGCTGTAAGCTCACTTTTCTTATCTGCCTTAAATTTATATAAAAGTCCTTGTCCCATTCCCTATCTGCAGGAGTGCAAAATCTTCCTGTATCACTCTGAAGATTCGTAATTGTGGCACCTGTCCCAAGAATGATTTTTTTTTTTTTTCCCCAAGCCAATTCCAAATCCCTCAAGGGTTAAAATTCATTCATATCAGGATAGGAAAGAAATCTGTTCTTTGTGCAAGTGGTTCAGACTAGATAACATCAGATCTGGCTGTCAGATCTCTAACATGTGACTGAGAACAATAATAATCATGAGAGAACATATTGCACATCATCTTTGGTCCAACCAAAACAATCCCCAGGCTGTTCCTCTGTGCCCTGTGGCCTCAGCCAGAGCTGAGATGGTTAGATCAGGGCAAGGATGATCGTGGCCCCTGTGGTGCAGCACAGCAGGGCTGGGCTCATCAGCATGCTGAGAGAGGACCATCCCAAAATGGAAAGCACCACAGAACGCTCATTTTAATGCTCTACAGATGAGTAAGACCGCAAACCAAAAAATATATCATTATCTGGGCACATCTTGTAATTCTTGTTCAAACATTTTGTGTAATTTGCTGCTACTTTCAACTTCTCTGTCCCCCATGTGGCAATTTTTGACAAAGGGGAAACCGTAAATGATCTATTCTTGGAACATTTTCCATTGCTTATTCAGACCAGACTCTAATCCAAAGGATAAGATCCCCACACAATCAGGGGTATGAATAGGACTGTCTGGTGGAAATCAGCCCACTGTTTAGGAGCAGACTGGTTATGGTTTGTTACCTCTCGCCCCTAGGGCTTCGGGGACGGGGAAGGAACCTTCCAGGGAAGCAAGATGAGTCAAAGATCAGTCTCATTACATACAGCTTGAGAGCGTGTCTTCACTGTCCACTTAGAAATGATGAAGGAAAAGGAAGGAAAGGCACAAAAAATGTCTTTTTCCTACCAGCAAGCTGGTAATAGGACATATCTGATGAAGCAATGTCTCAAAACTGCCATTTAGGATCACTTGGGATTTTTTGTATGATATAAACCTTGCTCTGAAGTTTCAGAAATTTTTGTTACTACCAAGAGCAGCTCTGCACTGCCATTAATGGATATGCTGAAAAAGGAGGGGCCACAGTCTTGCTTGCAGGCCTGTCTTTGCTCTCCTGTGAGCAGCTGTGGGGCTGAGCTGTTCCCCTGCCAGCTGAATGGAAAGGCTTATGCATTTTCCAGGGACAAATTTCCCCGTTCAGTGGATGCAGATGTGGGCAATGTTTGACATACAGAATTAGATATACATTTTTTAAATGTCAAAGGTGTAGAGAGAGGGGATCCACTTTCAGAGGAATTTAGTGGTTTTGGTGTTCATGGGAGTCATAGAATCATGGAATGATTTGGGTTGGTAGGGACCTTTAAAGGTCATGTAGCCCAACTTCTGTGCAATGAACAGGGACATTAACTAAAATCAGGTTGCTCAGAGCCCCACCCAACCTGGCCTTGAATGTTTCCAGGGAGGGGTCACCCACCACCTCTATGGGCAACTTGTTCTAGTGTATCACCACCCTCACAAAAAACTTCATCCTTATATCTAATCTAAATTTATTCTCTTTCAATTTAAAATGATTGCCCCTTGTCCTACCACAACAGGCCNCCAACTTCTGTGCAATGAACAGGGACATTAACTAAAATCAGGTTGCTCAGAGCCCCACCCAACCTGGCCTTGAATGTTTCCAGGGAGGGGTCACCCACCACCTCTATGGGCAACTTGTTCTAGTGTATCACCACCCTCACAAAAAACTTCATCCTTATATCTAATCTAAATTTATTCTCTTTCAATTTAAAATGATTGCCCCTTGTCCTACCACAACAGGCCCTGCAAAAATATTTGTCCTCATCTTTCTTGTAGTCCCTATTAGGTACTGGAAAGCTTCAGTATGGTCTAACTGGAACCCTCTCCTCTCCAGGCTGAACAATCCCAACTCTCTCAGCCTGTCCTCACAGAAAAGTTGTTCCATCCCTCTGATCACCTTCACAGCTGTCCTCTGAGTTCAATCCAACACGCCCAAGTTGTTCCCCTACTGAGGACCCCAGAGCTGGATGCAGCACTCCAGGTGGGGATCTCAGCACAGTGGAAAACAAAGAGTGGCTTTTTTCTCCCCTCAAAACAAAATCAAACCCAAAGCACTAATATTCATGTATAAACACTAAAACATTTGTTGCCTACAACTAACTATCTGACTAATTCCAATCATGAACACATCCCATCAACATCACCCTTTCTTCTCTGATGAATTCAATTGCACTTTTTCTATGTACGCAATAAATGTTAATAAAACCATGCCAGGGGGGATCAAGAGTGCCTTGGGTCATGTATGGACACTTCCTCATTCACAGGAGATGCTAAGAGTTTATTGAAGCACTTTATCATTGTTTTGGGCTGGCACAGGGTGGTTTCAGCCATACTGTGATTTACAGGTGCCCCCTTGCTCCACAGCTCAGCTGGGAGCTCTCCAGTGGAGAAGTGAGCATGGCTCAGAGGGCTTCACCCCTCAGCTTCCCTCTGTTCCCCATGGCAAGTGTCAGCTGCCACTCTGTGCTCTGCTTTTGTTGCACCCGAGCTCCATCCCCACTCAGGGGCCAGCTCAGTGTGTCAGCAGGGTACAGACAGTGGTCGGTTACCGATGCTCCCACGATTTCATAGGAAACATCTCTGACTGCAAGCAAGGGCTTAATAGAATTGTCAAGCTGATTTACAAATAAGGCTCCTCTCTGGTGCAGATGATGACGATGATACAACCTTTGTGGCTTGGAGTTTATTTGCAGTGTGGATGTTGGAGCATATTTATTTCACACAGGGAAAGAAAATAATTACTTGGGCTACTGCTGGATTTGTTTGAGGCTGATGCACCAAGTCAGGACAAGGTAAAATCTCCATGTAGTGTTGCAGATAAATGAGGGATGGATTGGTCTTCTCTGGGCAGAGTGCCAGGGCATGTCCTAGGGAGGCCCACAACTGTTTTAAATGGTGTAGTAGTAAATAAAATGTGGATAAACTGACCTGTTGAGTATATACGAAGAGCCCATTTACTCTGTATTCCTTAAATTGGAAGCAGATAATCTCCTTTATCTTTGTTTACACTCAGCTGCACACAGGTTTATTGGGAGGAAAGCAGCTTTCCCTGAGACACAGAATGCAATTACTGAGAGATTGTCCCTATGCCTCCAATGGCTCCCAGACAGCAACTGAGCCACAGGCGCTGCCAGCTAGGAGAGCTGCCAGGAGCTCCTCAGGGCTGTGCTGGCCCTTTGCACTTCACACAGTAACAGGCTGGTGAGATGTGTCCTGCTGTCCTCCTCCTGAGCAGTCTGTGTCTGGTTGTGGAGAGGTGCAAAATCAATCTTTTTAGCATCAGTTCTTTAATTTTGTTTTACTGTCTTCTATAGGTGTGACTAATTCCTTCCTTCACTGCTGATGTTGGGAAGTGTTTCTACTCTCCCATCTCTCCCATCAAGTCTCTCCTCAGCCTGTGCAATCATTCTACAGTGCACAATTCAGGTTTTGCATGTCTAGGTCTCTCTTCTCCTCTTGTTTCTTTTAATTCCTTTCTGCCTAGGTGATTTTCTCTTTGCCCCTCTTGGCACTTCTCAATGAATTTTTCACACAATTTTGTAAAGAGGGAGAAAGAGAAGAGCAGGATCATGGAGCAACCTTGTCTGCAAGAGTCCCACCCTTTTCATCACCTTCATACTTGGATAGCTCTGATAGTCTCCATATCCCTGTGCAACACAACTGCACGGACTGTATGGTGTATACCAAGGACTGGCCAGGGTCTCTGCCCAGAACCCCTGGCACTGGGCTCAAGAACGTGTGTTTTTAACCCTTTGCATTGTAGGGATACACTAGACAAAGTCAATCTGACTTTTGTCAGAGACACCTTTGTTAATTATTCTAACTGCTTAGCTTTCAAATTCTAACTGCCAGAAGAATTGTGTGAGGTCTGGGGTTTGGTGTGGGGTTTTTAATTTCTAATTTATTTTTTTTTTCCTATTGAGTCAGACCAACACAATGAAAATTATTTCAAATAAGTATTTCAAGTTCCATTACAGATTTCAAGTCTGGTTTAAGATAAGTCGTGATGATTGTGGAAAACGACTGAAGATGGGCAGACTCACCAGAACCAGAGATGAATACACTATCAGGAAACCATGACAGGTGAATAAATTGTGGAGTAATACAAATAATCAAAATAAGGGAGGATGGTAATCATAACTGTCAGTGCTGACAGCAATTTCATACCAAAGAAGCACTGTTCAGTGGAGAGATAGGATCAGCCACAAACTAATAAAAGAACAGTATGAACGAATTGTACACTGAGCCAGGGGAAGCAGCTGATAGGCTCAATGTCTGCTTAGACTCTGCTGCAATAAAGCTCAACAATGTCTCAAGAGTGGCAGTGATGGGCAAGAGATCCCCACGTGCTCCTTTAAATGGGCTTTCTGACATCGAGGCCACAAAGCACAGAGGCAGTGAAATGATAGATAACATTCAGCTTTGCTTTCTCTGCTCCTGGCACCGGGTGAGATCTGCTGTCCTGAACCCAGGAAAACCAGAGGGCAGCTCTTGGCTTTGGGATGGGATGAAGACTCATTCAAATGCCTTTTTACATTCCTCAAGGCAATGAGGGGACAAAATGTTCCTGTATTGAAGGGTTCATGATTGATAGGCATGTTGGGGTTTGGACATTCTAGTTACTTTCCTACAAACATTAAATATGCTGCTTTCCTGCACAATCAACAAATTCACACTTCTGACCCACCCAGCTTTGTGGTTTATATCTGATAGCAGACTCTGGTTTTATATCATTAAGAACCAGCAAATGAATAGAAAATTATCCCATTTCTTGAACAAATTAGAGGACTGTCACCAGTATCTGAACAAGAGAAAAATGCCTGGAATAATCTTTATCTAATTGGGATCTGTATGCAGTTGTTAAAGAAAAACCTGTGCACCTCTAGCTGTAATCATTCAAAAGGGCGAAGGCATGGCAAGTATTTATATGCAGGCCTTCACAAATAACACCAATTAACCTGCCCTGATCAGTTCTCTAGAGAAAAAATTGTTGTTGACAAGGTCTCACCATAGTAATGACTGCCAAGAGAGAATTTTTCCCTGAAAAAATAACCAACCCATAACCAAAGATTGCCATAAGAAGAAAAGGACAATTAAGTGTCAGGGAGAAGAACCAGCCAAGCAGCAACAATATTTAAAAGATTCGATTGCAATTTTCAGTAGGAAGCCAAGAAAATGAGATTAATTTGCCAAGGATGCTCTCACTACAGTGAACTCAGGGCCTCTGGTCTGCCAGTTTCCAGACATTGGGACTTCCTTCCTGCAGGCATGAACAAAAGGGGGTGGCTGGTCATTAGCTGGTCAGAAGACAAGAGTGGGATCTGGCTTTAGTTCTTACTGGATTATTATCTCCTCCTAATTAAAATGCCCTATAACATTATTTCTCCTTTAGAAGAAAGGGCCTTTGAAAGCTGTTAAACTTCAAGACAAGGTAGGAGAACTTACATCCTCAACAACTTGAGAAAAGGGAAGGGTTGTTTTTCCAAATTAGAGAAGCAAATCCGGGAGTATTTTTGCCGACTGGTTCCAGAAAGAAAGGAAATCTCTATCCTCGGGACGAAGCCAATTAGTGAGGCTCATGACTACATGTTCCACAAAGAGTATTCTGTGGGAGGAGGAAAAAAAAAAACCAAAAAAAAAGCCAGTGTTAGATTTTGAAAAGGTGATGAATTTCTTGTCCTTCTTTCCATGCAGTAGGCACAAATGTCTGCAGGGCAAATCTTTCAAGTCATGGCACTGGCCTGAGCCCACTGCTCTTTGGACCAACATGCAGGCTCCCAGGTGTTCTTCTCTACCACCCATATCCCCAGCACAGGGCCCACCAAAGCTTGCTCAAACCTAAGTCACAGTCCTGAGAGTACGTGGCTTGTTTTCAGTGACTTGAATGCTGGAACTGACTCATATTCCCTATTTTGTTTATATACTCATCATATTTGCTTCCCACTTATGCATCACTCTATCTTATGTCACAAAATTAGAAAATGAGACAGACTTGTTAGAGACCAAATATGATCTCTGGTTTGACTCAGCAGTGTTTATGTGGAGCTACCCAGACATACTGTGGTTTGGTACACTGATGATGACAGAAAGGACAGGTTATAATAATTTTCCAGTCTCTATTTCTCCCCTGAAAAAAGCCCAACTCACTGAAATTAATTGTCATCCACTGACACCTTCATTAATAATAGAAATAGATATGCATGAACATGCTTCTTAGATCTGAGTTCAAAATTTAAGACTCCCTGCAAAGGATTGCTGTTTTCTCCCATCTGTAGGAGTGATGCTCGTGACAGGTACTACCTCTCCCTCCACAAATGCTCTTGCTCATTGCTTTCACATATGGGAAAAGATCATCCCAATTTCACACTTTAGATGTCTGCAAAAGGCTGAATCATCTTTATCTCTGGCTCTGACTGTGGCTGGTTTGTTTTCAGCTCTTGTGCAGGTGTTGCTGGATGAAGGCCCCGGCAGTGGGGTTCCCCTGTGCGTGGTGGGTGTCATGCCTGGGCAGAGGCTGGCTGGCTGCACTCACTGCCAGGTGCTGCTGTGTCTCCAGGGGCTAGCAGGTGAATCCACACAGGGGCACAGCAGCTGCACAGAGCTCTTTCCTAGCATTTGTGTGGGGACCGAAATGGGATCTGGCAGCCAACAGAGCAGATTTGTGTAGCCAACAGAAACTGGCAACGAAGGCAGTGGCTCCAGGAAAACAAACACAAATATAGAGGCATGGTAACAACATGATACTATGGCAAGGATGGGAGATGAACAATCAAACTGACTCAAGCAATCGAGCACAAGCCAGCTGCACAGGGCATCCCTCAGCTCAGGAGGGAAGATGGGCAATGTACCCCTTCCTCGGCCCTGGAATGATGATATGCTGGGAGGGCAGCAAACTTCCAGCACAGAAAGCAATGATCAGCTCATGGCATGGTTCTGATGAGGGCCTTTTGCCAAGATGGGAAATAGCTAGGACACTGTTTGAACCTCCTGCCTATGAATTATACAATTGCCAATGTGCTGCATGGCAAACTTTTGGCCAAGGTGATTCTGGAACCCAAATCTACTGGATCTGTATCCTCTGCCTTATTCAAGTGTTTGACCACATTCTCTCTATTCCTTTCCCTAACAGAAGCACTGGTTTCAGAGTGGCACTGCCTGGTTAACAGAGCAGGAGCAGCCATGAGAAGGGTCCGGATGTTCACTCTCCTCAGATACAGTGGGGCTGCATCCCCAGCACTGTGCACCCTGCAGGGACTGCAGCAGCAGTGTTGGGGCTGGACAGAGGAGCCACATTCTTGGCCTGAGACAGTCTCTGCATGTTTAGTACAGGGTGCAAAACAGACTTGGAATGGCTGAGCCAGGTGGCCTGGATTGTATTTCCGTGGAAACAAAAACACATCATCTCCTTCCCTCTAAACACCCTGCCAAGGCAGAGACCATGCCGGACAACTCGCCAGCACTCTTGGAGATGTAGCCAAATTCAAGACAAACATTGACCTCAGCTTTTGAATCCTAACCAGCCTGTGCAAAGATACTCTTACTTACACTTTGTTTTCTTTCCAAGCCCATATTCTACAGAGGCCTGGGAACAAGCTGCTTTCTCACACTGCGTGAGAGTGGAGCTAGGATGACCTAGAGTCTGGGAAGAAGGGAACAACACATCTTAATGGAGTCACACAGTCTTGTCTAACCTTTTATTTTTCCATGGGCCTTCTGTTTTGTTGTCTCTAGCAGGGTTTCTGGATGACCCCAAAAGCATAAGTGAGAGCACTACAGCAATGTGTGGAAAACATGTCACCCCAGTATGGCTCACAATGTGCTGCTCTTTTGAAGGGCAGCACATATCTCAAAATAAATTGTACCCATGTTTCTACAGCATTCAGCTCCTCTTTCACTTTCTCTCCACCTTGGTATTGCACTTCTCTGGACAAAACAGCCATCCCTGTGGCTTCCAGCTGGGATGCTACAGACACAGGATTAGGACCACGGCTACATTGCTGTGTAAATTCCCTTAGGGTTAAAAAAGGGCAATGAGATGACATGCAATGAGAATAATGACTTTGTGGTAGCACAAGTTTTTTGGGAAGCAAACCATGCCATCATATTTGCTTTTTAACAGATAGCTTGGAAGCACTCTTTGGCATTGAGGGGCTGTGCCTATCAAGGTGTTCAAGAGGGCTTATTGACATGAGCAAAACCAGGCAGCTCAGGGCATTGCGTAATCACCTTGGTGGATACAGCAAGGACAGTCGTCACCTGGCCTGGCACCATGGCCTGGACTCAGGTGAAAGTATTCAATAGCCTGTGACTAAATGAGTTAAAAATGGGGGTTCTTCTGTCACTTTAAGGAAACTTGCATAATATTCCTGGCAGATAGTCTCATCTTCCTCTGCTGGAGAGCTACTGCATCCCTCCATGATGATTCTCATGATGTGGAGCATATGCTGTGCTCCTCCAAGACCACCTGCCATGGTCAGAATAATCCAAACCTCTTAAAACAAAAAAGTGTCTTTCAGTGCAGCTTAAGGGGAAATTCAGAAGAGCCTTGCCTGAACACCTCTTTCTCCTCACTCTGGTTTTGTGGGGAAAGCATCAGTATAAAGGGTTGAATGGGTAGAAGTGAGGTATTGATATGCTAGATGTATTCCTTTTGGTGTTTCTAGAATGCACACACACCTGCCTGTGATGCTGGTGTTATTTTGGGGGCATGGACCCTCTTTGGCAGCAGGGTGGGCAATTGCTGTAAGATGCTGTAAGATGGTTTTCTTCAGGAGCTGGTGCAGCTGAGTTTCCCCAATCCTTGCTGGGTTGTTGTAACCACAACAGCCAGGAACTAACTCTGATTTTCATCTGAGCCTTTGCTTCTATGTCCTTAGAAGGTTTAGGCAACAGAGAGACATTAAGTTTTCACTGTTTCAAAAAGTGCTTAAACTGGTGGTAATCAGAAGGAGCAAGCAATCACCTCTGGTGTGTTATAATGGCCTACTGGTGATAAGGGGCTCCTCTTTCCTATCAATTAAATAATCTGTCTGTCACACACAAGCTGGTCCTATGCAATGAAGGTCCTAATCTGTCACAGGGTGTTTTGAGGCTTGTGATGCACTGAGATGTTTCTTCTGGAGCCAGCTGGATGAGTGACCTGGAGTGATCACACAGGTCCCTCCTCCAGGGATCATAACCTTGTCTTGCACTGTCCCTCCCTGGAGCCAGTCCTTGAGCCAGAGATTATGATACTAAAGAAACTAATGACAAAACCTTTCTGCCCTTGGGATCAATAATAACAAGAGAGGCTGATGTGCCACAGCCTTTTCAAGGCAAGTATTATTCATACACCCCCTCAGACATGATTGGTGGATATAAATCACAGCAGAGACTATCTCAATGTGTCCCACTCCACTCTTGTAAGAAAAGGTGCAGCTGGATTTTATTTCTCTTTCAATTCTATTTAAAGAAAGAAAATAATCTTCAATATCATGGAAAGGCTTTTTAATCCCTCACACATAGAAGAGGGATACAGAATAGAAGGCTCAGGATCCCTGAAGTGAGTGGCAGATGAGAAATTCTACTCTTCCTTTCATAAATCAAAAATTCAGAGCAATTTTCTTGAATTCAGTCCTGTGGTTTTCCCTGTTTCAAATACAAGCATTAATCGTCCTCATTTTATGCAGCTATGTGATTGCATTCCTGAATCCAAGAAGACAAGTTTGCCTGTTTCAGTAATTCTTATGATTTGCTGTTCCACTTGCAGCTTGGAGACTGTACAGACAAAGAGGAAGAGCTCTGAACGACTCATAGTCCAGGAGAATCTCTTGGGACACAACCAGATCAGAGGCAGGCTGGGGGGAAGGAGGGAGCTGCACAGCATCTCAGCCACTGGAGGACTGCAGATGCCTCCTTTGGACTTGTGAACCATTACCTTTACACTGATCTGTGCAACTACTCTCCACGGAGAACAAAATGGAGAACAAAAGTATTAGGGTCTGATGTAAAAGCTGGGTGTATATTATTCATTCAAGTAACATTTAAGTTCAAGTCCAAATGCATTTGATCCTTCATCTCATTCGGCTGCCTTCATTTCCTCTTCCTTGCATGTTTTCAAGCCATTGACTGTCTCCTTCTGCAGCTAAAGCTGCTTAGCTGGGAGGCGGCGGGAGGTTGCTCTTCCTGAATGCTCTTATTTTATTGCTGCTTGGGTCTGATTTCCTTCCTGCTCTTACAGTCAGTAAATGTTAAACATTGCTTGCTCTCAGTATTTACCTATTTTTAACCCTGACTCATTTTGTTTATTCCCATAATGTGTGCCTCTCTGCGCTTTACTTCTCAATGTCCTCATTCATTTTTTTAAGCCACAGAATATCCTCACTTATTTTCATTTGTAAGTACTTCTGTTGTTTCTATTTTTAGTTCACTTTTTAACTTTTTTTCTTTTCTCCGTGTCCAGTCCTTGGGGTTATTTTTCTGAGATGTGGGAGGTTGTCTAGCCCAGGAGCCCACACCTCTCTGTATCCTCAGCTTGGAGCTGCAATCTACCTGTCAGAAACATTCACCTCGCTTACACTTTCCCCCTGCAGAAATACCAGGGTCCACGGATTTATCCAATGAAACCCTCAACATCTCATACCCCATTGTATGGCAAAGGCAGAGCTGAAAGCGTCGGGAGACAAATTATCTCCATAGCTCAGCTTACTGCTCAGTAAAAGAAAATCAAAAAGAAGATTTTAAAGGCAGATCCTATGGGAAGCCAGCATGGTTAGCAACAGAAAGAAACCCCTTCCCTCCCTCCCCACTGCTAGTAATGAATCTTCTTTCCCTCTCAGCTGGTCCCAGTCCTCCCCTCGGAAAGCTAATTACTGATGTAGGGCACGCGGAAGCTGGCCATACAGCGTTAACTCTGGGACCCTAATGAGGCAGAGTGGCAGATGCTGGGGTTATTCAGAGGTTATGGGTGACCCTCAGCCCTGTGCTGGGGGTGGGGTCACTACGACCTCATGCAGGGAGTGTGCTTGGGGATATCTTCAAGCCAACCAACAAAGCAGCAGACAGAAGGGTTAATGCTGCTCAATAAATGAACCAGCATCAAACAAGAGAGGCTTGAATCTTTCTCCCCCTGTAATATAATTTGTTGGCTGCTAGAAGCCTCCCCTCATTTAACTGGGGCTTTTCTCTCAGGCAAGTCAGGGTGGGTGCTGCTTGCACAGCTGCAACATTGATTTCCAGTTTGGGGCAGAAAAGGAGTTATTTTCTCCTCCTTTGTGTCATCCCAGAATGAAAAGGAGACAAATAAATAAAAATCCCCTCTGTGCAGAATATGACACTGAGAGACTGTTGTGCATGGCACAGGCCCCTCCTCCACCCACCCCTCACCCTCAGCATACAATGCCCCCTCATTAACTGGACTTTTCATTCAGAGGCTGTTGCCCAACTTAATTTGGAATAATTTATTGGATCAGATTCATATCAACTTAATAAGGCTTTAGTTGAGTGCAGATAATCCATTTTTCACCAGCAGTAATTGCAAGTGATGTTAGAAGGCACTGACAGGCTTGCAATGCCACAGTGCACCGCTTTCCAAGGCATCACTGGAAGCGAGATGGGATATCTCAAAGGCTAAACTCCAAACACCACAATGCTTGTCCCCCCATCTATCCCTCCTCCCCACATCCTGATGACCTCTGTTGCCCACTTCTTAGTGGGCTTCTCCTCCAGCTCCTGCTTCTCAGCTCCGTATTGACCCCCCAGCTCTGCCCAGTCTTGCACCTTGTCAGACCTTCCCCTGCACCCATCCTGCCTCTCAAAACTGAGTCTTCCTCTCCCACTTCACTGCCTGTACAGCCCTTTCCCCTTTTGTGTCTGGCCCTCCCAAATGACCAGTTTCATGCATGCCAACGTTGAGGGGGAGACACCATTGCTAGCCGGTGAGGAGTGGGTATCAACTCTGCCGTGAAAAAGAAGTGGCCACAGTTCACTACAATCCCATGCCTGCTGCTCTCCTTGAGGCCCCTGGAATTTGGAGAAGGGGGTAGAACTCTGCTACAAAGTACTTTTGAACACGGTAATTCCCTCTCTTACCCACTTGCAAATAATTACAGCCAGGCCAAAGCAGCACCCCTGAAGAAGAGGGGGAGCAGGGCCCATCCCTCTGGGCACAGCAGCAGGAACGCTCAGCAGTGAGCTAGTACCTTCATCTCACCATACCACCTGAAGCGTCACCAGCACCAAGGAGGAAGGAGCAAAGTCTCCCAAGGGATTATCTCCTCCCACGGCTGCCTGGCTGCCTGCAGTCACCACCTGCTCTGGCAATTCAGTCTGCAGCAGCAACTCCCTTTCATGCCCCAATCTGTCAGCCTGGGGAGGGGTTAAAGGGAGAGGCTGGCCTCCCCATATGCCAGGGGCTTTTCAGTGTGTAACCCTGGAGCTGCTCAGCTGCTGTGCCTTAGCAGTGCTGAGGGACAACGCTTCCATTTCAGCCGGGCATCTGGACAATTGTTCACATATGCCACCGACCGCACCGGCCAAAGCTCCTCACACAAACCGGTTTTTCCTCAAGGTACATCTGTCATGGAAAGGTTTTGGATGGACACATGCACATAGCAGGCTCACCTCTCCACTGTGTGCACCTGCCTTCCCTGGTGTTCCTTTCTTCCCACAGTGTATTTATTTTAGAGGCCTGACATGTGTAATGCCTGATGGGTAGATTTGCTGTGGTGGGGTTACTCTCTGCCCCACTGCCATGCCAGCTCGCTCCTGTCAGGTCACGCTGTGTCTGAAGGCTGCCAGTTATCAGTAGCCACCACTGAAGGTTAAATCACCACTGCAGGGTTAATAGCACCAGGCTGAAGATGGCTTCAGTAGGTTGTGGTCACTGTGGGCTGCTGTCCCGGTGAAGAGCAAGGCCAGGATCAGTGCTCTGCTCTTATGAGGCAGCTTCTGGACACCTCAACGAAGCACAGGCATCACTGCAGTGCAGTTGCTCTGACCGTATCTGGCACAGCCCAAATGAATAGGTGTGATTATGGTTTGGTGGCCAAAATGCACAACTTGTGCCCAGAACAGGTGGGGAAGGCAGAGAGAGGCTGTGAAGACTGTGGCTTCTTCCCAGTGTTCCCAGCACCGATACATACTCTGCTTCCACTGCCAATTAAAATGCAGTGGGGAGTGGGAGGTTGACAGAGAACAGTGAGACTTCCTTTCATAACTGCCTGAAGCCCTCTGACCCTTTATTTGAAAAATTAGCATCATAATACCTGGCAGTATTGCTGTGCTGTTAATTCTTCTCCCATTGTCCTCCTGAAAGATGCAAATGGCATCACCCATTACTAATTCTCAGCATCAGAGCTCTCTTTAGAAGAAGCTAGGCGATAAGAAAGTAATTCTAAAATGAGCCTAATGGGCTTCTGCAGAACCTGAGTGCAGCTGGGGAGCCTGCCAGTGTGCTCAAACGTTCCTGACACAGCAGTGGGTGAGTGAGTGGGCCAGCTACGCTTGCAGCAGAGCATCTCTATTCCTGATAGAGCAATAGGCTTTACCTGGTGCTCAGAGAGAAGAGAAAAAGTCCTCCTGTATCCCAAAAATGAGTAGCATTAAAGAAAGGCAGTGCAGGAACAGCATCTCCCCTGGTTTTCATAGTCTTTTGTGCAGATAGAGAAGAGATTTTTCAAAAGCCCAAAGCAAACATTGACCTAAGGCTACTCTCTGAAGATAATGGCCACCATGGAGAGCTTTTGCAAATCCTGCTCCCAGGCAGAGAAAAAGCGTTTCATTTGAATAAAGGAAGGGAGTGACTGGAGTCAGAAAATTATAAAGCCGTGAGCTGAACTATTTCTGGAAAAAAACCCTAAAACAAATAATAGAAGGAAATTTTTGAAGCACCTAGATAATAGGGCTGAGAAAATTTTCAGTTAATAGGAATATGTCAAGAATAAGTTGTGTCAACATGATCCAATTTCTTTCCTGAGAGGGTAATAGGGTTTGTGGATGAGGCAGTCAATGTCATGTGTCTTCACTTCAGTAAGGTTTATAACTTTGGGCTTATATGACACACTCATAAACAATTTAGGGTAGCATGGCCCAAAGGCAGCTCCTATAGACTGAGTATAAGGGTAGCTTAAAACTGCTCACATTTAATTGTCAAGTTGGAATGATTCATCAGCTGAGATTTTGCAGTGATCATTCCTGTAGCAGATGTTATTCAATGTTTTCATTAATGGCTCAGATGATGGAATGAGAACAAGCTTATTAAATTTGCAGGTGGCATTAATCTGGGAGGGACTGCAGGCACATTTGATAAAATGAGAATTTAAAATCCTCTTGATAAGTTTAAGAAATAGTCTGAAAATAACAGGAGACACTTTAATAAAGACAAGTACAAAGTAGTATCCTCAGGAAGGAATAATCAGATTCTCAAACGGAAGATGGAGATGGCAGGATGGGTAGTGGGTCTGATGGAGGAAAAGGGCTCATAAAGCACCATGTATGCAGACTTTAGACCATAGGTACATTTTGGTGGAAAAAATCAAAATCATATTAGGATGTATGAATACACTTTTTAAGACAAAGAAAGTGAGTCTTTGCTGGAGCAAGGCAATGATGCTCAGAAGTGGCCCATGAGCCACATGGGTGTCCCTGTCACCAGAGAGCTGGTCTGGAGAGCAGATGAAGAAATGGCTGGGGAAGTCATTCTCCCAGTCAGAACACTTTAACCAAAGGCTAAATGTCTGAAAAAATCCCAAAAGCAAACCTCCCCAGCAGCCTAAACTGTGTAAAATTAGGGCTGCCTTCCTCCATACTTCTCACTTCCACCCCGTGGGGCTCCCCCTGTGTCACATCCTCGGGTGATGGTGTAACCCAAGTGGCTGAAGCACCAGCCCTGCAAAAAGAAGTGTTTCCTTCGCAGTTTTGTCTCAGCAGCTGAACTGCCTGGAAATGAAGCCATCATTTTCTTAGCTTCACAGGGGTAGGATTCTACCCAGCTCAGTTCTCTGAACCCTCTGCACCCAACACCCCACCTGGCTGGGGCAGCAGTCCCACTGGCCACAAGGTAACCAGTTCTCAACAAATAGTTGCAACCCACGGAGATGTTGGCATCACTAAGCAATATGTCCTGTTTTTTAACCAAGCCAAATTTCACAATTCTCCTACACTTGAGCAGGGATCTTCGCCAGCTGCTTCTTGCAGCATAAGTCCAATTAGAGGCTTGCCTGCTTTCCTTAGGGAGCCTGTGACCAGTGATATAATGACAAAGTCTCCCTAAAACAAACTTGTTTGTTTTCCTTCTCTGCTCAGTTCCATTTGCTAATAAACTGCCCACACACATATTTAGTCCCATCTAATCTTATGCCTCACTACAAGTGGAATGAAATTGGTTTTCTCTCTTGTATTATGTGGAAAAAACAGATGCAACCTACGTTGTTTCTAAAAGTCAAGGACCCATTGGAATTCAAGCTGTTTTATATTGTTCTTTCTGTCTCCTACTCTGTTTCCTCAGAATAAAAACATCTTTTCCTCCAAAGCAAACACCCTGGAGCATACCCAAGCCCAGCTATACCACCTGGGTTTTGCCACAAATTTCTCCAGGAGACAGTTTCAGGTGCAACAGAGGAAATCCAGCTGTTCCCTACCCTGAGAAGAAAGTTCCTACTCACTCCCCTCCCATATCCCTGTTCCCCTCCTTTCTGCTCTAGCTCCAGAGATGTGCTCTGGCCGCCTCCTTGCTTGGTTTGATTCCAAGGTGAGCCCAGCTGCTGGGGTGCTGGAGCTACCCAGTCCATACAATGGCACTTTGTCCTTGGTTAGTTTGAGCAAAAGGCTCTTTTTGGTGGTTTGTTCCAGGGGACAGTCCTACAGCCTGTTCCACCAAGGTGGCAGCAGCGGGGGTCTGTCATGCTGGGATACCACACCTCCAAAAGCAACACGCCACGGAAAAACAACACATGTGAGCTTAGATCTCATTCAACTCCTCCCAAATTCCTTTTATAGGATTAAAGTAGGTAGGCTTTAGCTAATTCATTGTCAGTCTCCTGGCTGTCCTCTTGGGGAACCTGGCAGTCACTTGCACCAGGAGGCTTAGAACAGCCCTAATGAGCTCACGTGTGCAAAATGTGAACCCACTGTTTATGCTGGGCACATTGTGCAGAAGAATGTGAGACTTAGCAAGTGCTCAGAAATGCTCACAAAGCCAGTTCAAACACTCATTTTTTACCTTAAGATACACATTTCCTTAGATAGCTTAAAATGCCATGGTGACTGCTGTTTGTTATAACACAGACAAAGGCTCTCTTGAGTGCCTAGAGGGTTTTTTGGCCAATTAAGCAAAGACCTTTTGTAACCAGAGGGGTCATTTCACTGGTACAAGTCCACCTAAAGACATATGTACAGGTATTACTATAACCTGCTAAAAGACTAGGGGAAAACAAAACTGCAAAATTGAATGTAGAGCTTTGGGAGGGGCACAGGTCCTTCTGTGCCCTCTGTATGCACTTGTATACTCCTTCTTAAATCATCCTTCAGTGAGAGCAGGAATGTCTCTCGGGAGTTGCCCTGAGCAGCAGCCTCAATGTTAGTGCTGTTGCTGGGCTCCTGTCTCCAAAACTCTGCTCACTCAAGTGCATGAAGAGTTGGTACAATTATCCCAAAGCCTGTCCTGTTTAGATCTGTTTAGATCTCAGGCTGAGATCTCCAGATAGGGGTTTTTGCTGTGGGTATTTTTTTAAAACTACCTTACTGCCCTGCAACATCCTTTTTGTGGGGAGTGGGATGCTCTGCAGCCAGCATTGGAGGCGTGTGCCTGTGGGTCAGAGCACACAGCACCAATAATGCTGGAAAAGGGCACGTGCCCACAGCCCGGGGCACCACTCACTGCAGAGCGGCTGCCATCACAGCACAGACCCGGCTGAACGTCTGTTGGCATGCTGTTACCCAAAAAGGGCAAAGGAAATCTCTGTTGATAAGTGAGAGCTACGCAGATGTGGAGTTTTGCCAAGTGAAGGTGTTTGGGCTGTTGGCAAGAGCTGTTTCTGCTGAATAAGGAAGTGCAAGGCTGCTTCGCCGTAATAAAGCATGCTGAGGAAATGATTTGTATAATCAAAAAGAACTCTGCATGAATGCACAGAGTAGGTAAAGAAGTGCTCAGATAATTACCACAGACAGTACAAGGGTTAAAAAAGATAAGGGGGAACCTTGCATGGGGTTTAGGTTCCTGGACACCAAGCTAATATGCTTCCACTAGTTTGTGCTGAAGCTACCAAAGCAAATAGCTTTTGGGCTTCAGGAACAGAGTGTGAATAATGTGGACTTTTTATTTCCCCAGAAAGACATTTCTTAATAAAATGAATGAGATTTGTCAAATGTGACCCTAGAAAATCTAACTTCTACTTACTTTAAATGCTGTCTGGGAGTGCACAGCCTTGGTGGATCCATGCCCAAACACAAACTGGAATTCCCATTTGTGATAAGCAAAGTCAAATTGAAATGATGAACATCCCCTTTTTTCCCAATATGTCCTTCCCACAAAAGTAAAGCTCTAAACTGCTAACTGCACTCAAAGTAGTTCCCAGTATTTCCTGTAGATTCTCACCTCTCTGATAGTGTTGGGGTTTATCAGATTTCATGCCATTTGTCTCCTTGGCCACCTGGCCCTGCTCACCTCCCAGCACCCCAGGCAAATTGTATTTTGCCCTTCTTTTTAAAACTATCATTGTAATTTTATTAGGAAGTGTGGGCTGAGGCCAGTTTGCATCTCAGCAAGGTGAACATTGGGTAAGAGTCAGAGGCACCTCTGATGACGAGGATACACTGGAGAAGTGTGTGAAGCCTGGGCCTTGCCCTGCCTGGACCCCTGCCGATCTGACCAGCCCTTGACTATGTCCGAGCTCTGCCTAGCCTAGGGGCTGACCCAGATCTGAAAAGAAGAGCTGTTTGCTGCAGGCCTGCTGCCAGCTGATACAGGATTTAACTTCTCTAGCTCTTTGTGCGGGGAATAAAAATATGGTATATAAAACTTAGACCAAGTCTGCCATAGGTCAAGGCTAGGAGTGAAAGCCTGAGCTGATCATGAACAACAGACGTTGTCAGAGACTTGACCTCTTGTGGTGAGGTACCTCCAGTGATAAAACTGACCCTTTCTGGCTGTGGAGAGAAATTTCAGGAAGAGGGTGATGGAAACGTGGCCACATCTAAGCTTTATTTCAAGCCTGGTTATTGTTGTTACTATTAATTTGCATTTAAATCCTTATTTTAATTATTAGAAAGCAAGGTGACTTGTCGCCATTTGTGCTGCTTGCTTACATCTTATATCACTTCAGGTTAAAACTTATTAGACAGAAGGACTCACTACAGAGAGCATCCTATTGCAATCCTAGTTAGCATGGAAGTGGTTCACAGGCTTTGGACTGGCTCTTGGCACAGAGGGGAACTGCAGTTTTGGTCCAGAGCTATGATGGACAGCTTCTCTTGCTGTTAACACCTGCTGCCTCGGAGGTGTCTGCACATCCCTGAATGTGGGGATGCAGGGACAAGCAGGATCAGGATAAAGTCTGTGTCACTTATAGATGAAGAACATGCATCCATTCTTGTTCCTTCCTTGGAAGTTTCTTCTCCCCAAACCTACCCATGACTACCCACGGGAAGTGAATCCCACTTTTAAGACGTGCATTTCCCTTCAGCCATGCTTCTGAGAAATGTTGCTATTTATCCTTGCTCCCTGAGAGGAAAAGAGGCTCCAGGAACAGCTGCATTGGGAGCTGGCCTCACTTTTGGCATGAGGGGAGCTGTCAGAGTGCCCAGAGACACAAAGAGGCCAGATGCAGGAAGCTTTCTATTTACCCTAATAGGACTGAAAACATGTTTAGTAAATTGGCAAAATATACTGAGAACAGAACTGAGCACACTGGAAAACGTGGGAGTTGGCAAAGGCATTCATGGCATTAAAAGTATATATGCAAAGATGCCAACCATTATATTTACATAACTAGCAGGCAGTGGAACATTCCCATCCCGATAGATGGTCACCAAGGCCCTGCTCTCCAAGGGAAAGGGGCCCTCAGGGTCCCACCATGAGTTACAAGTGCTCTCAGCTACACACTCAGTGTCCAACAGGTCAGGCAGAATGCCCCAAGGCCAGGACAGAGGTCAGCCCAGCAGCCTGGTGGCAAAAAAACCCCAAGTGACCCTCCAGGCTGGCAACGAAAGAAGCAGAAGTGACTGAAGAAGAAGCAAGAGCTCTGTCCCTTTGGTATGAAGACCAGATCCTCCCTCTCATCCAATGCCAATCCAATGGCTGAGGAATTTAACTTTTCCCTGCTCGGTCACCAGGGGAAAGCTGCATAAATTTTTTTGCCTCTTTTACACTTTCCCATGTTTACTCTGACTGAGCTCATACCATTTACCCACCCTTATTTTGGTGCTTGCCACGTGCCAAGCTACAACGTTCACTGCTGTAGTTTTGAGCACTCCCAGTCAGCAGGGAAAGAGGGAGCTGGCAAGCCTCAGCCAGCACTGCCTGATGCAAAGCAGGGACCCTGCAAATCCTGGCACCTGGCTGGGGGCAGCAGGGCACAGGTCTCCCCACAAGGGACTGGCTAATGCCACCGTGCTGTGTCCCCACCGCGTACCCCACGCAGAGCAGACTGTCAGGTGCTGCTGCACGACACCAGCCCTGGGTCCTGCTGACCCTGAGCAGCTCCTGCTAACTTCCACTTCTCTTACAATGTGCTTTCCCTTTCTCTTGGTTCTTCCTGCGTCAGACTCCTTGTGGGCAGCATTCTGTGGCTGCCAGTGGCTCCTTGCTGCCCAGTTCACATTGACTCAGTAGGGTATGGCAGGATGCTGGGACAGGTTATTTCCCAGGAACTCGTCGTGTTTTCCCTAAAAGAATCTTTCCTGCCGATACTACAGTCAGGTGCAGGACAGCCTGTTGCAGCCTACCCCTAACAAGCACCATTTTGCTTGCAGGGAGGTGCTCCAGTGCACTTCAGGCACCAAGGGACACGGAAGAGTGATTTTTTTTTTAATGTAAATCTTAGCTTCCAGTGAGAAAAGGTGCTCCCTTTCCCAAAGTGCAGTTGTTAAAGAAGCCTTGGGTTTAGTTCACTGTTTATGAATTTTTTTCTGCATTTCTGTCAAATAAACCACTACCATCAGGAGGAAATCTGTCGCTGGTGTATGAACACATCCTGGTTTCTTCTGGGAGAGCAACTGGGTGCTTGTGAGCTTGGTGTCAGCAAGAATGTGGGAGAGGGGAGCTAGACAGCCCAGAGCACATGGCCACAGGCCAGGGAGATAAACACCAGCAGTGATGGTTGAGCAGGGGACACCCATCTCTGGCAGAGACTGTTCCCCTGAGGTGTTGCTGCAGAGGGAGTGGTGGACTAGTGACCACCCTAGAGGGTGACCCCATCGAAAACTTTACTGTCACCAGCAGGAAACTCTGAATTTGAGCTTTTGAGATGGGGAGACAAGGTGGGCATGTTCTGGGTGAGGGTCTGCTAACCCTGCTGTAGCTGTGCTGGTACCCAGGCCAGGAGTGGCTACAGGCAGACAGCAATGGTCTGTTGTGTGTGACCAACCAAAAACTCAGCAGAGCGCAGGAGCTTTCTTGGCAGCAGCCTTGCTGTGGCCGAGATCACAACCAGTGACACGAGTGCCTCTGAGAAGGGCACAGATGTTGATCAGGGAAACCACACCTGCAGCAAATCACCAGCCCCAGCTCTAGTGGGGTCCTGCTTTGCATATTCATCTTTGTGGTCACACAGAGTGTTGTCCTGCATGGCTGTGACTCTGACACTGCCATGTAGACAAAGAGGTCTGTGGTGGATGCTCTGTCCATTCTGCTGGAGCCTTCCAGCTGTTGGCAGCTGCCTGGCTTTGTCCAGGGGCTGAAGCAGTTAACTACAGAAACAGCTGAAATGTTAAACTAGGTGGCCTATATATGCCAAGAAACATTCACAACTGCTCTTTGATGTTAAATTTAATCTGTAGTATGCTGTGCTAGTACGGTTGGCTGTGCATCTCGTATAAATTAATTACAAAGACCTCGTCATGCATGCAGAGAACAGCGGGCAGCACTACAAACACTGCGTGCAGTCATTTAAGGTCGCAGGGGGAAATCCTGCTGCGAGGCTCTGCCAAGGGGGCTTTCCCCCTCTTTGGGAGGACACCCTGGGCACCACAGCTTCTCTGACTGGTGAGCTGTGGTTAGAGCACATGAGTTTCTCCCTCCATCTCCATCCTTGTCAACTCCAGTGGGAGGCACAGAGCCCCTTCCTCAGTCACCAGCACCCTGGGATGATTCAAAGATGAGGCATGCACTTGGTCTGTATTCTGGGGATACACTTACTCTTTAACAAAAAGATGAAAACTAGTATATCTGGGAGCTGTTCCAGAAAGGGGCCATCCAGATTAGAGGGAGGCTGTAATGGGGTCACTCTTTGGAGAGCGGGTGATCAGGACCTGGGCTGGTGTGTGCTGCTTTGGGCAAAGGTAAATGAGAGACCTTCTTAAGACACCTGAGCTTGTCAGTGGCACTTGGTTTGGTCTTCTTGCAATCTTTTGTTCTCAGTCTTGTACCAACAAGCTCTGAAGTCTTTACTTTGCATCTTAAAAAGTAAATTGCTGCTTAGCTGTTGTTGGGATGCAGGGAACACACATTCCATCTGTACCATGTGTACATACCAGGGATATCCCAGCCCCCAGATCTGGCTCATGAGGGGCCCCAGCAGCACCTTGATCCCCTGCTTTACAAAAAGAGACAGGCAATGTCATTTTCAGAAGGGAGAAGTCAACTCCTTTCTTTCTCCCACCCTTCTGACCTGGAACTTTGGCAGCGGAAATCAACACAAAGGAGAAGCATCTCACATCCTCTCAGAGATCAAGCCAAGGAAATCTTAGCCCACAAGGTGAGAAAAGAAAAGCAACAAGAAGTTAGAAGAGAAAAGCTCATGCAGTCTCATATTTTCTGGTGAAAAACTGCTGCAGTGCCTACCCCAACATCTGGTGTTGATTATCTACCCGTCCTTCTCACAGCATTTTGTAATCGTTAGCTAAATCAGCCTACTTGAACATGGAAAAGGGAGCAGGAGTATGCAGGCACCAAGGCTGCTGAGGGGTGCAGGGCACAGTGTGGGGAGCACTGGGGCTAGCCTGGGGTGCAGCTTGGGCAGCCTGGCTGCCCCTTCCCTGCCTCTGCGGTTTGAAAATACCCTCATGAGCTGGCACCTGGGCTTTCCCTCCCCACCAGAAACCCTCAGCAGCAAATGGCTGGGAGATGGCTGGGGCTGTCCAGGCAGGGAAGGAAGCTCCTTACTCCTGGTTTCATTGGTCTGGCAGCACGGCCGCTCTGCAGTGAGAGAATGCAATGTCTGCAACTGGAATACGCAGCACAGCTGACCTTGGAAGAAAGGGCTCCAAACAAGGCTTAGTCACTAATTTTCCAGCTCAAATCAAAGAGAACAGGGCTGGGAAGGAGCTCTGTCCTTGTTTCTATATGTTCCTTTATAGCTTCTATTTTTGCAGCTCCTCAGAAACATTCACAGCCTTACAGATGGGCAAGAGCATTACCAGACCCCACTGTGCTGCCTAGGTTTTGGGGAAATCCCACTTTGCCCCATTAGTTCTATATAGACAGCAGCTATAGGGTAACAGCAAAACTTTTGCATAACTGCTCTCCACAGCCCTCTTCGCCTTTCCCACTGCTCCCTCCTCCCTGTTTTTGGCCAGGAGACCCACTCATTAGGGTGTAAGCCAGGCTCCCTCAGGTACAGAGGGCAGGCAGCTTGCCTGTGTTATCAGCCTCACCTTTGCCCTGTACCTGTAAAACAAATCACAGGCAGCTCTTCTCCTGTGGGCAGCTCTCCATTAGCTTTGCTTTCCCCAAGGAAAAGCCACAGCAGGTGCCAAAGATGTCAGAGGGGCTGAAGTGGCCTCCCCTGATTGCAGCTCACATCCCTCCCTGCTGCCTTCCCCTGCTGGGGAGAGAGGATGGCAGATGCCTTTTCCCACTTTGCAGCAGCCACAGTCCCACGATAAAGCCATTGTGGTTTCCAGCTGTGGGTGAGGAGCCCAGTGGGGGAGGAGACAGCAGGGGCTGCCGGGCTCTGGACAGGAGGGAAGCAGCAGGGGCAGGAGCTGCAGCCCCCACAGTCCACTGCCCACCTGCCCACTCTCCTCACCACCACAAGGAAGCAGAACCACAGCACAAGGTATAATCATGGACCATTGCAAGTGGCAGTCATGCAGAAATCTAATCCCAGGTATAATCACTGCGCTGCTGTCACTGCCACAGCACCTGGGATTGCCAGCAGGCAACAAAGCCTGCTGGGATGATATCTGCTGACTCTTAATGTTGCCACACTTTGACAGTCAAGTCTCCAAAACCAACTCTCTCCATTCAAGATTCACACTTCTCTCATTTCCCACACATGGCTTGTTCATTTTTCTTGCTGCGAATCAGGTTGCTCTGCATTTGCTGAGCACCAAGGAGAGACTGGGAGGTAAATTGCCCAGGGTGGGAAGCTTGACACAAATGCAGAATGCTGATCCAAGAGATGACCCTGTGGTGTCTCATCTATTAATAGGAGATGTAAAATAGATATGCTTCCTAAGCAGCTCCCTGTGAAAACCGAATGTAAGACCTTTTGATACAGAAGCCACAAAGCTGCTACTGCTGGGGTTAAGGAAGATGCTTGCTGTCAAAAAAAAGATGTCCACGATGAAGAAAATACACGGAGAAACTTTGAGGTGCCACAGCTTCAAATTATACATTGTCCAGCAAAACTGCTCCACATATTTCCTTCACCACAAGCCCAGCATCGCTGAGGAGAGCATGTCACCCTTTCCTTCCAGAGGTGCCATGCCCTTCAAGCCATCAGTACAGGGTACAGAAACCTTCAGTCACCTGGGAAGGATGCCAAGCAAACTTCAATGCCAAATTAGATATGTTTTTCCCACAAGGCTGATTAAACACCACAACATGTTTCTGGAAGGGGAAAGGCACTTGACTGCCTGTCCTACCAGGTTTTTGTGCCCAGGGGGAGGCTGTGCCCACCCTGTAGATTGGCTCTTGGTTTCAAGATGCTTCCTGTAGGACGTGCACAACAGGATGGCTTTTGCCCCTGCCAGCCAGGTGCCTTCTGGAAGGCTGTGTGAGGGACAGCAAGGTGACCTGTGGGTTGAGACACAGGGTCAAACTGTGTTGACTGTAGTCCTTCAGCATTCAGGAAGGTAACTTCTGCAAAGCAGCTTCAGGGTAAAAGCTAGTCCTGACTGTCTTTCCGGGAAATATGCTATAGCTACAGAACTCAGTAAGCGGTGATGGGTAGAAGAGCTTGGACTACATAGTCTAACCATCTTCTCTAACCTTACAGCTTACAAGTCTACCACTCAGCACATTTTCTGCAGCATCTTTGAAAAGAAACAGTAGGAAGTATTTCTGAGTGTGAGAAAATGACAACCAAAAGGGTGAAAATTGAAGTCAACAACTATCTCAACATGCTGTAGGGACAACAAGACAATCTCAGATGCACAGCATAAAAGGACTGAAAAAAGGACTCTCATGGAGGCTCAGAGGAGCTCAGTTGCTGGGGTGAGTAGCTGGGGGCAAAAGCAGATATAGGGTAACAGCAAAACAGCATTGTAGAATTCTGAAAAATAAAGGTGGCAAGCCAAAGGGGTGTGGGAGTCTGCTGAGGTGCAGGAAAAAGAGGGAAAAAAATACTGCTTTGTTCTGATGTGACCTTCTTTCACAGGGGATGGAGTCTGTGCCCAACCTACTGAGATAACAAAGCTTCTGCAAGTACTGGAGCCCCTTTCAGTGACACTGGGTACACACAAGCCTTCCTCTGCCTCCTTCAGATGACAGATAAAGCTGGCAATAGCATTTTCACTTTAATTTTTGTGGTTCAGATTGCTTTGGTGGTTTTTTTCTCCTAAAAATGCTATTTCAGCAAAGACATTGAGTATGTCTTATTCTGCTTCAGATAAAATTTGCAGAGATTGCTTTTAAAGTTTGTATTCCAATGACAATTTTTCTACTTAATTGTGTATATGCAAAATTATTTAAAAGACAGAGATTCAAATGCAACCCTTTGCAGGCCCTGAATCAAAATGCCTTGACCTGAAACAAGTTTTTGAGATTTCCTTGGGAGAAGAGCAAAAATTTTGTGCCGATGTGGAACCTACTTTTTCCTCTTTCTAGGCCTTGCCACTTTCACAGATCAGATAACACAATTTTCACAACAGCTTTTTTCTCCCTGAAAGCCTGTCCATCTGACTATGCAGCACCCTCCAAGAGCTGCCTGGGGACACAGACCCTGCACCAGATCTCTGTGCTCCCTTCCCAAGACAAAGGCTGCCTTGCTGTTAAAGCAGCTTGTGTCTTGTTCCTGGTGAAGAAAATGTCCCATCATCACCTTCACACCCCAGCCCAACCTCAGGGGCAGAATCAGTTCCTCTCATGGGATGTGATCCTAGCCCAAATGGTACATGCTGTCTTGCAGGACCTGCAGAACTGGGGTCACACCCGGCAGGAACCAGGGGACAGATGGCCAGCACTGTGAAAGGTGCTAATAGAAAACCAGAGACATCAACAGAGTATTGATTATTTTGGCTCTTTCACAGGTGCAGACAGGTGCCTGCTCCATGCCAGCCTGCTGCCTCTCTTCCCTGGACTCAGAGGGACATGCTGCCCTCTCCAAGTCCTTTCCACCCAACACCTCACAATGTAACTAACCAAAGCAGGTCTGGCACCATCAGGTGCCACATAGGCAAAGGGGCTTGAAGATGGCTCCAGCCTCTGGCTGGACAGGGACCACCTTCACTTGCTGGGGCCCAGGAATTACATCTGAGGAAGCAGCACGCCCCACTGCCAGCTCTGGCCCCTCACAGCAGCCTGCTATCCCTCTCTTTCCTCTCCATACATTGCCTCACAGGCAGGACACACTCACTCAAAACCCTCATGGGACTTGGCTCTCACAGAGATGATGGAAGGGGCCAGGCCCCCAGGGAAGAGCAGGAGGCAATGCCACCCACCGTCTTTACCTGTCCTCTCCAAGGTTCCAGTTGACCTGGGAGAAAAACTAAGACTCAGCATTGCCTGAGGAAAAACCAAATCCTCTCTGTCAGCATTGCGGGGGCTCGCTCCACGCACGGTCTAACAGAATTGAGTCTCTGTGCTCTAGCCTGCCTTGCATCCTCTCAGCATGTATTTTAATGTGTTCAACACTGCATATAACAAATCCTACCGATGTAGCTGCCTTAGCACATTTCAGAGGCATCGTGTTTAACAGACTGTCCTATTTGGAGATGCAGAAAGCAGGCTGGTGTTTCTCCAGCCCAGGACTATGAAAAACAGGGCTCTGCTGTGCCTTTGATCTACACAAAAGGCTTTCTCCCCCGCAGTGGGGGAGGCTGCTAGACCCTTCTCCTTTGCAGATGCTCCTCCACCAGACATTCATGAGCACTGCTTGGGAGGGACTCCGAACCAGACTCTCCCTTCCCCACTGGAGCCTGGGGCCTCTGAGCCCCCATCTCTCTGTGTCCCACTCTCTGTGCGTCATTGTCTCTGTCCATGGGCTCTTAGAGTGCAGGACATTCCTTAGGGATAGTTCACAAATTCTTCCTTTCCTTTTCTCCTTTCATTCAAAGGCCAGGCTCTGGCTGGATTGTGCACTTTCCAGTGGCAGGTGCAGCCCTCTCCCTGCTCCCCTCTCCACTCCGGTTTCCAATGCCCCTTCCCCCAGGCCCACAGCGTGGGGTTTATTTTACATCCTTCCCTCTCTCCTGCCTGATTAAGGGCCTTAGCCGAAGCTCCTGGGCCCCAGCAAGCAGGGGACTCTGAACCACTTTATTTCCTTGGTCCTGTGGTACAATGCTGCACGTCAGTGTCAGCCCCAGGCCATCGGTGCCTGCTAGAGATGCTGCAGTGAGGGTTTGATTGCACACATACTACAGCTGCTGTGAAGGAAACTAAAGCCTGTTCGGACCCGTGTAACACAGCAGCGTGGCGCAGGTGAAAGCCTCCCGCAGACCAGCTGCTGCCTTTTGTACATCTTCTCACAAGTGCCTCCTGCTGCAGAGAGCTGCTGATCCCCCTTGTGAGCTGTGTCGCACCCTACGCCTGCCTGCAAGGAGTCAGGAGAGATCTGTCTGCACCCATCCATCTGCCTGTTGCTGGGGGAGCCAGGAAAAATCATGCTTGAAAGCCTGAGGTTACTTATCAAATGTGGTCACACAGACCAGTACTAATGCTGTGACAATCTGCTCTGGCCAAACAGCATCAAAGAGAGAGGGGAGAGGGGCAGAGCTGAAAGCACATCCTGCGGCAGTTGTCTTGCCATTGAGACACTCAGCAGGGAGGACAAAGGCTTGACCCAGGCTTCGGAATTAATGAAAGGTGGGTGGGTGGGTGGGTGATCTAGGCAGTCTCAAACAATGCGGTTGCTGCAGAAGGCCTCTGGCTCTTGTTTATGAATTCAAATCTTGGCTGAGGGTAATATTTTCAAAAGCACATTTGTACGTGCCAGAAATAACCCCAGAGTTCCTTGTGACATCAGATGACACAACTATTTGAATGACAAACATTGACAAGAAACACTTACTACTTCTGAAACTCTTACCCTGATGCAGCAGCCTGAGCTATCCTTGGAAAACTGCTCACTACTTCTTTGAAACAATTTTGAGAGATCTTCTTGAATGCAAATTTCTCTTTAAAAAAAAGCCAGCATGACATATTTTGACTTTCCTTGTTTGACAATATCATAGTTATTTCATCTCAATAATGTAAAACGGGATTGTTTCGGCTGTGCCTTCTCATTTTGCTCCGTGTGCTTTTGTATTTCATTATCATATTTCAATGCCACAAAGCCCAGATGGAGTATGTATAATATTTCATCTCTTGTACATGTTCTGGCACAATCACACTGAAAATTTTGAACTTTATCACAGTAAAATGTTTGACTAGCTTCAAGGCAGGATTGAATTTGTTTCAGAACTTGGATTTAAAAAAAAATAATTCAGATTTTCCCCCCTGTTCTGCAGCAAAACCAGCTACTGAAATGTCAGATGGTCCTTCTGAAGAAATGTTCTATTTCCCAAAGATTCATTACTTGGCCTCTGTGAAATGATACATTTCAGCCCAGTTCCCAGTGGGTAAGTCTTCAGTTTCTCAAAGGACACCCTTGTGTTTGCAATGACCTCATCACACTGTTTGTTTGAGGATGTGGTTCTCCGCTAGGGTTTATCCATGGGGTTAAAGTGAGTTCAAAGGTTCCCACCCGATCCCACTCTCTGTACTTCCCTTTCCCTCACGCAGGCGTGGTCCTCTTCTGTACCTTCAAACTATATCAGTGAAACGAGATCATTTGAGGTGGGTCAAATGAACGCACCGGAAACCTCCATTGGAAAGAGGAATTGCATCAGGATAGGGACAGAGATGCCGCCAGCTCCTCTGCCACTCCTCTGTGTGCTAACTGCCCCTGATGTTTGCCCTTTACCATGCTGTCATTCTCTTTCGTTACAATCTTATCTGCTCTGAGACAACTGCAACACTGAAATGCCGGCACGCCCGATTTGGTCTCCGAGCATCCTTCCAGAGGGACCCGGTGATGTGAGCCTCGCTCCAGGGCAGGCTCAGGCGAGGCTGGTGGTGGGAGCTGGCCTTGCAGCTCTCTGTGCAGCCAGGCTCTTCCCCTGCATCAACTCACTTGGAAAAAATATGCGCGTTCCCCTGCGCCCACGTTTATTCCCTTTTGCCTTTCGCAGGGAATTGTAAAGCAGTCCTCGAAACCACGCTGCCGTGACCACCACGATCGTGGCCCCATTTGTATCGCAGAGAAAGACTGGGACAGTCTCGCTGCCGACCCTCGGTAGCTCTAACCCGTCGGACGTGAAGCGATGAGATACCCTCCGGCAGCTCCCCGACGGGCCGGGTGGGACAGGAGCCTTTTGCTGCTCCCGGGGGTTTATTTCCATGGGCGCCCCCGCCCCTCCTTCCCTGGCAGGAGCCCGGCCCCGGGACGCCGCTCTTTGTTCCCACGCGCCCAGAGGCGGTCACAGGTGTCCCAGGTGTAACCCGCACAGAAGCCACACGGGACCCCGGCGCAGCCCGCAGGTAACCCGGCACCGGTCTGCCCCGCCCGGGCGTGCGGCCGCGGCGCTCCTGCGCAGCGGGCGGGGGTGGCGGTGC
>VZTN01018155.1:254723-398855 GCA_013400515.1 Erpornis zantholeuca
CGGCCGTGCGCCCTGCGGGAGCCCGCTGCTGGCAGCCGCCCCCGCTCCCGGGCGTCCCGTCGCGGTCAGCGCGGACGGGGGAGGGATGGATGGACCGACGGACGGGCAGGGGCGGCAGGAGAGGGATCAGCCCTTGTGGGGCTGGCTGCGCATGGCCGCGATGGGACCGTCTCCGTCCTGGCCGTGCCTAGTCCGGGTGGGCTGTTGGAGGAGGAGGTGGTGGAGCGTTGTATCCTGGTGGGAGGGTGGCAGGTTACTGCGAGCGTTGGAGGGACAGCAGCCGTGCCGTGTCGCCTTGCGAGGTGATGCGCAGGCGGTCCCTTGGCTTTGTGGCGAGGGCTTTCTCCAGGCTGTTACTCGACTCAAAGGCAGGGGTCCGATGTCACTTCTTTCTTGGAAGTGCCCCGTCCTTTTCCGTGTGCTCGGGAAACGTCACAGGAGGACCACGGTCCCCAAAAGAGTACCTCGGGTGCCTGAGAGGGGAGGCTGAGTCCTGACCACTGCACAGGCTAGGAGGTCAGCCTCGACGGCTGAGCATTGCGTCGAGCTGGGATGAGGGAAGCTAGCATCGCTGTGCTCCCCGTGGGATGCCCTGCCTGCAAGTAGGGCTTGGCCATGGTGTACGGGGAGGTGCTTGGGCTGGAGATGGAGGGAGAGCAGCAGGGGAAGGGAGCCTCGATGCAGGAGGGAGCCGGGACAGACCCCCTGCCATCACAGAGTGGAAGGTGAGGAAAGCCAGCTCTCAGCGGGCTCTGCCTCCCCGCCTGACCTTACACATTCCTGCGTGCTGAGCGGTCTGCCGTGCCTCTTGCAAGGTCTGGCTATCCCATCTGAGCAGGTGTCTAGAGCAGCAGCAGCAGCTATTAGGCTCTCCTGTTGAGTACAGCTCCGGCAGAACAAACCAGATTGAGCAATAAGCAGCACCTTATTCAGCACCTGCTCCTTGCCCTTTCCTCAGCATTGCTTGGCATTGGAGTTCAGTGAGCGTTTTTCTTGCCTGAGCAATGAACCTGACCCTCTTGCAGCTGCCTGAGCATCAGGTACCCATTTAATCTCCTCTGTCTGCAAAGGCTGGGAGTTACAAGTGCCAGCAGCAACCAAAGCCTTGTTGACATTAGGGTACCACTAGCACAGCTGAGCCATGAGAAAATACAGAGTATGCAAGAGCCCAGGCTATTCTGGACTTGGCATGAATAACTTGTTCAGTAACTCTATCTGCAGTAGAGCAGTCTGCTGAATAATGGCGTTCAGGGCCTGTGGATGAGGAAAGTGATTTTTAAACAAATAAATAGTAGTTACAATTCAAGCAGGGGAGTCCACCCAGGGAGGAAGTTTTCTTAGAAAGGTTTTGGCACAACCCCCGGATAAAGAAAGTCTTAAGACTCAGCATGAAGGCATCTCAACTAGCCCTAGCTGTGTCTCAGCTAGGTTGCATAAATACACACCTGATGCATGCAGAGCAGAGTGCGAGGGACACCATGAACCCGTGGTGTCCTTGTGCCTTCAGCAGTGAGGGGCTGGATAGTGATGGCAGCTGGGAAAAGGGGGACTTGGTTGCTTTAGTATGTGTGCGTTCTTGTTTTTTGACTGCAGTGTGGAGCAAGGTCAAGGGAGCTCCTCTTTGGGTAGGTGGTTGTCCCAACCAGGTGGGTGAGAAGGTGAGATCTGCTCTACAGTCTCAAGAGAAGTTGGTCCTTTCTGCTTGCAGTCCTGTAGTGAGGTTTTGTTGTAGAGATACGAACACGAGCATCTCCAGAGATGTACATCAAGGCGAGGCTTGGGGTGGCCATTGATATCTTGGAGAATAAACCACAGACATGCCCTCCCCTGAGGTTTTCAGTCCATTTGGAGCTGCTTGGAGACTGGGGTATGATCCAAAGGGAAATGTTTTCCTATTGTTCTCATTGAGCATTGAGTGCTGAAGCGTGCAGAATGCCAGGAGTACATCTGCAGCTGGTGTTCACTTGTCCTGCAGCTCTCTGAAGGTCAACATGTTGAATAGTAGGCACTGGGAGGGATGGTACCACATGCTGCTTACAAGAATCACTTTGAGCTGTTTAGGTCGTGAAGTGTCCTGTGCGATGAGTGTGTTTGGTCCTCATCCAGCAAGTCCCCAAATTTCTAACAAAAACTGCTAAATGCCATTTGAACACAAAGAATATCTCCCTCTGACGCAGGCAGGATTGGCTGCCTTCCCACCGGGCTGCCCAGGAGGCTGCACGTTGACCTGGGTGGAGCTGTGCATGAGGCTGGGGTGTCTGTCTTCTTCGTGCTACGTTTCTGGCAACAAGCTTTCTCTTGGCACATGATAAAAGCACACGTGAACCAGAAAGATGTTGAGATTGTTTATGTTTGACTTCTGGCCTGGTGCCAGAGGGAACAGCTTGGTGACCTTGGCACTATTGGGACATTATTTATAGAACATAGATCTTCTGGGTTTTGTTTTTTTGATGTAGGAATGTGAAAATAATTCTCGGGAGGAAAAGACCCAATGCTGGCCACAAAATACATTTGGACTTTTTCCAGACCAGGAAAAACAACACTTAAGGGGTAACCAGGTGTTCCCTGTTCACATTGCTTTCTGCCTTCCCTAGGAAAATATGGATTTGGTGCTGTTGTGGAGATCGCAGGCTACCATGAGTTCACTCCATGTTTGAAAAGCTCGTGTTCAAGATGCTAAAAGATGTTCACAAAGAAATCCGGCTATAACCAAAGACACTCACAGTAGTTTAGACATGAATGGAAAGCATAAATGACTCCCTGGCCTTCTCGGGTTTCTTCTGTTTGTGAAGCTCTGTGTCATCTCAAGGCTTAATGCATGTCCATGTGTTTCAGTGCCCATCTCTGGTGCTGATTAATGTGGCTGACCTCCAATGACATATGGAGAAGAAGAGGCTTGGAGATGCACAGGGTTTTACTGGAAGGCCCAGCTCAAAGTGCTGGCCCCACAGCTCTTCCTCCCAGGGCTCTGGTGAAACCCCGGTGGCAAACTTTCCTTCTGGTTTTCACAATGGGCATAAATCTCCCATCCTCATTCTGTGCAGTGGATATGCCTTCCAATTACTTAAATCTGTAAATGTCTTTCTATCCCTCTGTATGTAAAGTAAGAACTTATTCAATGTATTTGCACTTTGGTTTTGATGGGGAAGTCCTTGCCTAGGCTGTACCTGACTCATTTATACCCAGACTTTGCTTTGCCTTACCCAGCTCATCTTACCAGGCAAAGCCAAGGGCCAACATCTGTAAGAAAGCTCTAGTCCAAATTTATACTGACTGATGCTGCTGTTATGGGGAGGAGAGATCCATCACCAAAACAAGGAAATTATCGAAACCATTGCAAGTGGGTTTAGTGAGCAGCTTCTGCTGATGGTGGTCAGGAACCGTGTGCTCACTTTCTGAACCTATGGGGCCAAGATCAGAAGCCCAAGCGTAGGTACTGGTAGCTGGCTCCATTGCTGCAGAGTTTCCTAGAAGTTTTTGTTAGGGATTTGGATTAACATAATTTAAGTCAAAGGCACAGAGGAGAGCACGGGGAGAAAAGCAGTTGGGAAGAAATCTGTGGTTCGGTACTCTGGTCTCCTGAGGAGTGGTATTACAGGATGAGTTGGTGTAGCAGGAGATGCACACAGAGGAGTGTCAGATAACACCGGCCACCTAATTATTTGTTTGGAGGGGTGTTCTGTGTTTTAGAGGGAGAGTAGTGCACAGTCCCCTCTGCAGCTGCCTGCTGCTGCAAACCAGAGAGGAATCCCTCCTTTTGATACTAAAATTAGGCAGCGACACTTTGACTGCGTGGCCCAGAGGGGCAGGTGCAGGCAGAGAAGCACACAAAGGCTTGCAACCCTCTTGTTTTTAGCTGTATCCTGCCTGGGCTGAGAAAGTACACAGTGTGAGGCTGTGTCAGCAGCCAAACAAGAGACCTACAGAGAAAACCCACAAGTCTTCAGGAAACTCTGTGGGTGACTCAGATGGTGTTTCTGTTCATTTAGGAACCCATGATGGCAGCATTTGTATTGGTGGCACCTTATGAGTGAAATACATGTCTCTGGTGTCAGATGTTTGTGGTCATATAAAGACTTGAGAATCCCTTCCAGCCAACAGATGTTCCAGGAATTCCACTGCTGAGCCTGAAAATAATCCCAGCCCATGCTGGGCCCTGCAATCTCTTTCTGGGCTTCCAGCTAGGGCTGCTGTAGATGGAGATAGATGTGACAAAGAGCAGGCAGTTTCCCAAGGACACCTGTGCTTCCTGTCCTTCCTGACAGCCAAGAAGGTGCCTTTCCTGGCTGTCTGGCCCTGCCTTGCTGTGTGTGACATGCACCCAGCCAGGCAGCAGCCTCACTAGTGTCCCATACTGAGTTTCTGCAAAGCTGTGAGAGATGTGTGGGCAATTCTGGAGCACAGCCTGGGTGCAGACACTCTGCCATGTTGTGTGGAGTCCTCAGGAAGAACTTGCCAGGGTTAACCTGAGATCCAGGAAGCAGGCTATTTTCTGAAGAAACAAGATACCATAAAGGTCTGTGGTCTTTCTCTTGGACATTTAATTTTAGCTGCCTGGCACACCATTCATGGTAGATGTTGGGTGTATTCCAAGTAGATAGAAACATAAGCCACCTCCTTGCAGAGGGGAGAGGGGAAACTCAAAAGTCACAGTACTGAATCCAGGGGAGCAGGGTAGTATTGTCTTTCACCAACGTTTTCGTTGTGGCCTAGGAAGAAAAGTTTCTGTAGAAGCTGCTTAATAAAGAGCATCCAAACATTACTCCCCAGAAAGCAGAAATCTACCAGGAGTCAGAGGTTGCACTGAACAGGACCAAAGAACATGGACCATCTGCCTGTGTTTCCCCAGGCTGTTTTATTGGTAAAGTGGGAATAAAATTCAGCGTTGCTGGTGGAGTCTCTGTAAGTGCTGACCACAAACCTGGTGTGCTTCTGAACAGCAGGCACCTATGGTACATCCTTCCAGCCTCCTGCCCTACTGCTCTGCCCAGAGCAACCGTTTTCTTCTTGGGTTGTATGAATGTGTTCTTGTCTTCTCTGCTGGCAAAAACCCATCAGGATTTCATCCAGTGCCTTCCATGAACTGTGACAACGCCCACTATTTAAATCTCTAGACAAGTAGAATGCATTGAGAATTTATGGATGGAGGAATAATAAAGCAGTTGAGCTTATCCCCTCCAGCCAATTTATTCCCTGCATCACATCACCACACAAACCGAGTGCCTGTCATTAGTGCTTACAGAGAACATGGAGGAGAAGAGGTCAGCCTGAAACCCCCAGAGCCCTGGCTGTATGGAAATGACATTACAGTGAGAGGTAATGAGGAAGGTGTTGACTAAAACGTGACACTTCTGTGTCATGAGCTCTTCTAAGCAGGAGGCTGTGCTCTGTGTTTGCTGACAGATGTATACACACACACACAGAGTAGCAAAGCACCGTGTGTGTACACACACATACACAGTCCTGATGGATGATCCTGATATTACCAGAACTTGTGGTACCCAAGTGTCTGAGACTTAAAACTGTAAAAGAAGGGAAGGTCCTTAAACAACCCCTGATAGTAGAGATGGGACATCTGGCAATGCTGCGTTTTCCATGGTTACTTGAGGCCTTGATTTGTCAGCGCTGATGCTGCTATCGCTTGGATGCCTGCATCTCTCTGTTGTCTCCTTGTCCCTCGGTAGAGGAATCAAACAAAAGTAAAGAGAAGAACTAGTCTGTACTAGCTTTATCAATTTATTTCCTAAGACTTCCCTTGCACATACCAGGCAAGATGGAGAGAGAGCTCCTGTGGGACCTCTCAGATAGCCTTTGTCACCAAGGCTATTTATGCCACATACTGGTGTCCACCCCTTTGCCTCCTCTCTGCTATAAAAAGAGAAATCCTGCATTAGTTCTTTAGGCTGATGTGGGTCCTCTGTGGATGGGACTAATAAGAGCTACCTAGGGCATAGCATCTCCATACCCTTTCATTGCTCATTGTTGTCTAGTTTTTTTATAATCCCAAAGTGTGTATCCATGCTGTGAGATGGGCAAAAGTGATCCAGAGTTTGCCTAGAATCAGGTAGTGAAAAGCTCACTGCAAGGATCTTGATCTTGTCCATCCATATAAAAGCAATCAAAAGCCTAGTCTTGCTTATGACCTAGGCTCTTCCTGTGGTGTGTGGAAAGAGGTGAACCATTGCAGGGGATGATGCATCTTGTCATAAAATGGACACCTCTGGGGGTTGGCTCACCCTGCCTATTTCTCAGGGAGCCTAAAAGAGGGAGCTGAGGAGACGTACAGATTCAAGTTATAGTTGATGCTTCCAAACTCCATTCTCTCCACCCATGAAGTGCTTTTATTTTGGGCTGGGGGCAGACTGACTCTGCGTGCTCCTCACAGTACACATTCACTGGCCTTTTGTGGAAGCTGGAGAACCTGTCATACATCAGAGACATTGTCTCTTTCAGTCTCCTTTATATGAGTTCCTTTTTCTGATGAAAGCTTTCTAAAGGGTACTTGTGTGCTGAATAGCCATTGTTGATAATGCATGATATAAAATCCAAAAGGAAGGCTGAGATGAAATGTCATGCACTTCACAGTTGGGGAATTCAAAGAGCCTTGTTGATTTGTGCATAATTTGGGGGTTGACAGCTCATGCATAAGCAAACATGTGCACATCCACATACATGGGTGCGTGCAGAGTTTTCCCCTGACTCAGCAGCACATAAAAGCAAAGTCAGGTGGGTGTAAATTCCAGAGGGGTGGGTCCTGTGTTTGTGGGGAAAGCCTGTGGGTTCCTCAGGACTGATTGAGAACCACACAGGCAAATGCAGTCACTTGTTGTTAGTGTGGTGGGCTTCCTTCTGCCCTCCTCCCCTGTGCAGCTCTGTGCTGAGCTGTGGCTGCTTTGATTTTCTGCATCTAGGTTTAATCTGACCATGGGAATCTTCCAAGAGCTTCTGGTGTAGAGCACTATCGATGTGAGGTTCACCCCAAGGTTTCCACAGTGTTTCCTCCCACCAGCAGTGAAGACAGAAAAAATCGATGTCATGCCAGGAAGGGCATTTCTGCCTCTGACATGGGTGTAATGAACCAAGGGCTGCACAGGAGTCCACAGAGCAACCCTGGGTGAAATGAGCTGGCACTGGTGGGGTACAGTGGCTGGGCCATTGCTTGTGAAATGTTTTACCTCCTGCACATGAGCCATGTGGACTTCTGTGGTAGGTTTACTTTTCATATACAACTGGGAAAACTGAGGTCTCAGAGGTTTAATGACCCAGTCTTGATTTTATGAAAGGAGAAGCAGCACTGCCAAACCTATAATTCAATAGTTTGGCTTTCAGCCTTCCTACTCTGCATGCTGCGCTGTAGTCCTATTTCTAAAAACCACTGGTTTCACTTTCAAGTGCCTCATTGCAGGAGGGGGGCATACTTGGCTCCTCCTTGTTCTGGGGGATGCTGTGGGGCAGTGCTCCACAGACATGTCCCTATGCACCATGTGCTCCACCTCTAGTGGGTTGCTAGGAATTTCTTTTAAGTTGTTTCACCACTGACTTGTGAATTAGCAGAGCCTGTGCTAGCTCTGGCAGTAGCTATTTAGAAGTTTTCCTCTTCTAAATCTGTCCTCCTAGCTCCTGTTTGCCCAACATGGGGAATTTTGCATCTGACATTTTTAGCAGTAACCTGTTGCTATAGAAACTGCTAAGGTGTCAGAGGGAGATTTTTGCCACGTTGGGATAGGCTACCAAGTAGTTGAAGTATGTGTTTTGGTAGGAGGCCTTCTCCATCATGTTTTTGCTAAGCAACTCCCTGAGCCTGTCTGCATGTCTCGGCTTATTTCATATCTAAGGAGTCATGAGGATAAACCCAGAGTTCTAATTGTGTGTGAATGAACAGGAAGTACTGGCAAATTGTTTAGGGAAGATGTGAGAAGGTGTTCCCAAGAGGCAGTGATGGGTCCAAGTGGTATGTAGGGTGGTAGTCCAGGGCTGAGATAACAGGTGGTATCAGTCTTCAGGGCAGTAAATGACCTAGAAGCAGGAGTTGAGACTCTCAATGACATCTCCCAGGAAGGAGTCTGGGACAAGCTGCTCCTCTGACCCTTGAGACCAAAATATAGGTGAATGCTGACATATTTGTCTTGTCTTATAGTCTGAATTCTGTTTACTAACCAGCCAAGAGGTCATGCAGTGGGACCCAAAGTAAGTCTACACAAATCAACCCATGTTATATATTTGTTATTTGTTAATATATAACTTGTTATTATTTATAAGTTAAATGTGTTTATATAAATAATAACCTCTTACAGAATGTGCATGTATATGGGAAATGCTCTATAACAGGGTTGTTGACAGCTCAGCTGTTGACTGGTAGTCACTTGGGCCATTTCATATCAGGCCTGATTTACAGGACTTCTGTGTCATAGAAGGAAACTTTATTCCTCGTACAATGAGAAGTGTGAGTCCTGTGAGTGCCTATGTGCCTGGGACTCAGGAAATATCCTGGCTAGACCAAAAGGCAATCTTGCTTCTTAATGCAAATTTATTCGTCTGCCCCTTTTCCTCCCTATTGTGTGTGCCTAGACTGCACATCTGGTCATATCATGACAGACTGTGGAGATGAGAAACCCTTTGTTTTCTACACAAATGGAGGGAAATAATCTGATGCTGCTGGGGCATCCTGCAGGAGTTGTTCTCAGGCTGGGGTTGCAAACTGGCCCATGAAACTGGTTGGGAATCTGCTTTTGTGCTTCTGGAGTGGAACAGACTCATTTTGTCTTCCATGTCATGGATGTAGACATGTTGGTGCTGTATAAATCACAGTGGTTGCATTGTGCTGAATAAGTTCCAGGACTGCAGATAGAGAACTAATGTTGCTGGAGGTGTAGATTATTGTCTTTGGGGAAGGAATCCATCGAGAATGGCTTTGAAATCACTATTTTGGTGACATTATACAGATGGATGTTGTGCCTGTGTGTGGCTCAGGGGACTTAATGTCCCAAATTGTAGTTTCTTAACAATCTTCTTTTGAGTTCTGGAAAAAGACAGGGGTGCGGGGAATTGTTAAGAAGAAAAAGCAGTGGCTTCCTGGAGCATTTATGAAAGTCTCTTGTCAGGTGCTTGGGGACGCAGTGGAAATAAAATCTGTGGAGGTTTGAGGTTGTCAGGAAAAGAGGTGCCAAGAAGCCCCATGTTACTGTGAAGATTCAATGTCCAGCGGTGTTGAGGATAAGCAGACTCCTCCCTGCTCCTCCCAGAGTCTTTCCATAGAGTTCCTTAGAGCCTCTGTTATGCCTCAGGCGTGAGGCAGAGGAGATGAAATGCAGAGTTGCATTATACTTTCTGTAAAACTGATGTGTATTACCCTGTTTGGTTGAAGGGCTTTGCTAGCTTTTTAAGCTCTTCTTTTTCGGTAGCAAGGGTTGATTTACTCGGCTGGGGTTTTTTTGTGTTTCTCTGTGTGTGCGTATGGGTTTTATTTTTCCTTCTAATGTTTCCCTGTAGAAATCATCTGCAGGACAGATGGCCCGTTAAGCTTCTGGGGCTGTCTCTCACAAACACCTGTCTAAGGCAGCTGGGAATCAACAAGGAATTCTCCTCTTTTAATGCCCACAAGAAAAAACAGCACCTGATCCTAATATGTCCTATTTCCCTCTCTCTCTCCATCATCCCAGCTTCCTGGGAAACTTAACTGCTTGGCTGTGGCCATCTGTTGAGACAGAGAGGGGCTGGGTGGGAGATGGCAGCCTGAGCCTTTGGGGAGAGCAAGGGCAGCTTTGGGGTGATGGATTGCTGTGGCTCGCTGGGCTGAGAGCCTCGGTGGCAGCGAGGAGGATGATGCAGGGGGTGGACTTTTATGTAAGTAACACAGATGAGAGCTGCTGAAGCAGCTGTTGTACGATGTTGTGCTCGTACCTCGCATCCTTTGTATTTGCAGCCAAAACACACCTCAGCAGCCAGGGATGGGCTAGTTGAGAAGGCAGGGTAGCATGGCCAGATCTGCTTGTGGGGAGTGAGTCTGTTTGCTCCCTGTGGTGGGAGCCCATACAGAGGGGCCGCAGTAGGGCCAGGTGGGCACGCGTGGGGAGTCCCGTGTAGCATGCCGGTCACCACAGCTGCGTGGGGCGCCTGCCCGAGCACATTCAGGGTGTCACAGGCTGCCCCCCCAGCTGCTGCGAGATGCAAACAGGCATTTCCCCCCTCAGGTGCTGCCCAGGCTCGCATGGAGGGGTCAGCGAGTTGCTACAGGTGCTGCATGGCAGGCCAGCAGGAGTGAGGTTGCTGTGTTTAATTATAACTCCTGTTTGAGAAACTAGTAGAGCAACAGAGCTTTTTTATTTTGTTCTGGGGAAACTGAGCACTTTACAGGTTTTGATTGCTGTATAACACATCCTGTGACACAGACAGAAACTTTCCTGTGGTTTCTGCAAAAGGAAATTTGAAACCTGTGGGCAATAAAATTCTGGAGGTGGGCCGTACCTCCCAGATGTTATGGGATATAGCCAATAGTTGTTTGTCTTGGGGCAGGATGTTTGTACAGCCACTGGGAGCTTGGGGACAGGAGCTGCTGCACCCAGGGGCTGCAGAGGAGCAGTGGCGACGAGGGTGCAGGGGCTGAGCCTGCTTGGGCTAAAGCAACCCTGAGGCAGACAGAGGAGAGGATGCATGGAAAAGGCTTTGGATGTCCTTTTTTTTGTGAAGTGGTAAGGAAGTAACTGAGTGACTGAGTAAGCAACACAAGTTAACTCTTTCCTCCCCAGCAGGCTGCAAAGACTCATTGTCCCCTTTTGTGGGTGATGCTTGCCATATCCATTATGTCTGAGTTTGCCAGAGCTGTTGTAGGCACTGGGTGCTGCTGCCTTGAGAGTGGAGGCTTTGTGGTCATGGGCAGCTCTGCACCTCTCACAAACAGCATTGGAGGGCATCCAACAGTGTCTGTCCATGAGATGTGCCCAGCCTGAAGGGTGAGCTTTAGATGTGCCTGAGACTCTTGGTGTGTTCCAGGTGATTTGGGAGACGACCTGGAGACACCCAGTGAAGATGTCCTTTGACCTAAGGATCTTGCTTTACACTGCCAGTGTGTGTAGGGGCAGGAAATCTCCTGCCTAGGTTTGTAGGTGTTCCCTAGGGATGCCACAGTGTCCCTGTGCCTCTTGGAGTCGCTTAAGGAAGGAGGAGGGCTGTGGCAGGGCTGGGGATGAGGCTTTGACAAGACATGCTTCCTGCTGGTATTACAAAGAGCCTTCTGTGCTGAAAGGGCTGGTGTTTATGTGGGAACAGAGTCCTGTGACTGGCCTCTTACAGGTGAGCAATCTGAAGTCTCCCTGTTGCTTAGGTGTACAGACTGTGCCAGACGGAGCAGGAGCAGCCGCTGCATTCTGCTGCTGTGGTGGCTGAGTGCTAATTGTTCTTACTGCCTGAGCATCAGGTTATTTTTGGCTTGATCAAGTTTCATTCCCAGCTGGCTGGTGGTAGAGAGGTCCTAATAGTCTAAATCTCTACGCTTGATAGAAATCTAGGCAGGGAGCTGGTTTGGTCACTGTGGGTTTGTTTGGGATGTGCAGTCACAGAAGTACAGCTTGGATATAGCTATGTCTTGGTAGTTACGTGGGACACGGGGAGTTCTGGCTCAGGGTCTGCTGCACCATCGGCTTCCGGGGGGAAACTCTTGTTAGGCTATTTAGGCCTAACAAGGATGCACAAAGATGTTTTGTGGCTCTCAGGTGTGGTTTTGGGTTAGACACAGGGAATTTACCTCATCCCTCAGAATTTCAGAGTCCTGAAGTCTCTGAGGTTGTTTACCAACAGATTTTAAGCATGTAAAAGTGAGCAGACTGAGCCTTCACATGTGGTGGGAAAAAAGGAGTCTTGGGTCCCATGGAATTAGGAACAGTGTAACGTTTGCAAGGACCAAGGTACTTGGCAGGTCTGTGGATCCTGTCCTTACTCTACTTGTGTTGCCGCTGCCTCTCCTCTTTACCCTGCTGCATGTGTTTGAGCCCAGGCTTTCTCAACAGCTCTGTGGCTGAAGAGGTATAGGGTCCAGAGCAGCTGCTATGGACCCAGTACTGTTCTCACCAGCAGAGACAGAACTGCCACAGCCTGAAGGAGCATTAGAAGAGCTGGACAAATCCATTAAAGCTGCCGGCCCTTGCAAGAGAAATGCTGTGGGCATTAGCCCATCTATGAGGGCCAGGTACAGCTCAGTTGCCATGGTGGATGCCCCTCTCATGTACACACTCCCTTGTGCTGCTGCAGTGCTGGAGAACTCCCCTGGGCTCTGCAAGATTGCTTCCAGAGAACTCCTGTATTGGAAAGGGACACTGCCTCTGCTTCATACTTAGTATTGGTTCTCAACCCTCTGTAGAAGGTGCTGAGGCCTGGCAAGTGCCCTGTTAGGCTGTTACAAAGGACATGCAACCACTGTACCTTCTTGGTTAATTCAGAGGTGTAACAAATCAAAGCGGGCTTTGAGATGTTGAGTTGTCTCACTGGCCTGAACGTGATAGAGCTGGACAAACTTATGTCCAGCTTAAATGTATAAACATTTCCATTGTCCCAGCTTGACTCCAGTTTCATACTCTCTTCCCCCACCTGGAGATTGCCCTCAAACCCTTGGAGTGAGACATTCTGCAGTGCCACCTCTTTAATTCAAGCACCATGCTTTGTCAGGTAGAAGGCTGCACTGTGATGGCAGTGCAACTTAGCAATAGGCAGCATCCCTGTCCCCAGGGCCCTGGGGAGCCATGTGCTCCCAGGCAGGCAGGTTGCCACCCACGAGTGGCTTGGGGGAGCCATAGGCAGTCACCTCCAGGCACTGCAGGAGCGGGGTCCAGTTCTGCACCTCACCGAGGGTGCACAGCTCTGGCTGCTGCAGCACCATGGCGTGTGCAGTTGAGTCTCCTCTCTCCCACGCTGCAGAGCTCTCCTCTCCAGACGCTGGGAGGGAAGCAGAGACGTTGGGGGAAGAGCTGTGGAGGTGGGGAGAGATTGAGCTATCATTAGTGTGGCACCAGTGAGGTTCCTTTGCACCACTAAGCAGTAGCTATCAAAATTGAATGCAGTATGCTGAACAGCTGAGCAAGGGAGCAGACACTGAAAAGAGCCTGCGAAGAAAAGGGATCTGTGAGGAAAAAACCCTCTTTCAGCTGCACATAGGCACTGCCCACCACAGAGGGCTGTGGCTGGGAGTAGGAATTGCCTGTTTATGGTGGTTAATCTGCACAGTCCCTGGGATGCTTGGAAAAACGATTAAGGAGGAGAGAATCGCAGGAGAAAAAGGAGGTGGAGGTTTCCCTTTGCAAAGTCACAGGCTAAGAGAAACCATCCTCTAAATTGTCAGTGTGTCAGGATACATTAATGTAAGTATAATGTTTTCAAATCCTCAGCATCTTCTATCTGAATGTCACTGAATTACCGCTAATTGCATTCATTAGCTTGTTAGCCATTAATATTCAGCATTTATTAGGCTGGCTCTGTCTCTGGACGCTGGGGGTAATGAGATGTGGGACTGGCTGTGGGGCCATGCCATAGCTGTGCTGTAGAAGCATGGGTTTATGTACCAGATTGTTTTATTGGCATTTGTGTCCAGCCTGTGTTGTCCTGGCTCTTGGCCAGTGGCTTACCACAAATTAGTGGAAACTTTTAATGGGAGAGCAGTGTTAATGATGATGTGGATACATTTCCACCAACTCCTGCCCTGAAAGCAACTGCCGAGACAAATGATGAAGGCAAATTTTGATCTTTTGGCCTTGAGCCAGTTGCAAAACTGCCTCTGTAATCACAAAGCTCTTCAGTGCAGTCTTCATTGGTGAGTCATGGAGTCCCACTTTCTTTGCTGCTTGCTCTCAGGAGAAATCCTCTATTCCTTTTTTTTTCTTCCTTTTTTTTTTTTTTCTTCTTCCTTCTTTTGTCTTCCTTCCTTTTTTTTTGTTTTCCCCATCCCATCTTCCCTTCCTCTAGCATTTCTGACCATGAGGCCAGAGCAGGAGGTGTGGGCATCAGGCTTTCCCTAACAATAAACTAGGAAGGATCCAGAAGTGCCAGGATGGCATTGCCTGCACACTCAGCACCCCAAGTCCTGTCAAGACCAGAAAGCCTCAGGTCTCTTATCCCTGAGGAGAGCCAGTAGGATGCTCCTACTGGCAGCTGTTCTGCCAAGACTTTTCCCTCACTTTAGAGATGTGGGATGGCCTCAGAGTGGTCCTCAGGCTCAGAGTCAGAGAGAGGAGCATTCACCACAGGGGTGTTACTTCAGAATTGGAATGGATGGCTTTGATCAAAACACGCTGGGCTAGAAGTACCACAGCAACATGTCTTCACTGGTTTCAGCAGTTCTGGTGGGAAACCACTCAGCATCCACCCTGGTGAGTCTGGGTCGGCCAGGAGCAGAAAAATTGCGAAAACTGTAGCTAGTTAAAGAGGTTGAGCTTTTCTTTTAGGTGCATCACTCTGGCTTTGGGGTGGATTTTGTGTGCAGATTATCTAGATTTGAATACACACAATTTGTTGTGACAGTTTAGGTTGGCAAACCCCAGACATGATAAATCTTTCAAACTTTTCTACTGTCAGCTACCATTTGAGCTTCCTGCCTTGTGCTCAAGGGTAGGCCTGAGTATACAGCTTCTACCTTCCTCCTGAGTGTTTTTTTTTTCCACTGTGCCACTTCTGAAATATTTCTAGACCCTGACTGCTGCATCTGGCTTTGTGCTGTCTTTCCAGGAATCTGGGCTTAGCTATTCAATGGCATAAGAGCAAAAAACCCACAACCAAACAAGCCCTGCTACAATCCAAAAGAAGCACCTCCAAAGCACTGAGTAGTTCAACTGGCTCACTGAAAAGCATTTTGCCTGGTCTGCTGAAAGTATCTTATTAAACACTTCATCATGGGGTTCACCTTTTGCACCATCCCAGCAAGACCTCTTAACTTTGCCTTAAAGAAAGAGTTATGTTGGGCACTTGCAGGCAGGACTGGCTGTTCTTGCCTGAACCACCACAGGGAAGGGTTTTCCTTTGAGAGGGAAATCCCTCACGAGGCACTGGGACAACGTTCGCATGCACAGTGCCAAAATAATTGTACCTCAATTTATTACTCCCCAGAGACTTGTGAAATATTTAGGCATCAGCATAAATTGTCTCCTCCTGGGGCAGCTCTGGGAAGGCTTGGCTGGGGCACGAGGCTGCTGGTGCTTGAGCCTGACACTTGGATAAGCTGTGCTTGGTGCCTGGGGGGAATTTCTGTGGGTCTCTGGGAGGATGAAGTGGCAAATGGGAAAAAGTGTTTGTGTTCAGCTGAGCCAAGGTGAAATGAAGACAAATTGGAAGAAAAGGCTTTCCGAACTGAGGGTTTCCAGGGTTTTATGGCTGTGGGATGAGACAGAGTGATTTCGTGGGCCTCACTACCGGTACCTTTATACCCATGCCACGGCAGAAGTTATCCTTTTCAATTCTCTCAGTTCCATATATTTACTTATCCCAGATAGTATTTGTAGTTTCTAATTGCTGTCATTTTTCAGAAAGCAATGTGTCTTCAGGGAAAATCATGCTTCTGGCTTCTTGTTGTTCAGGAGCTGATATGTTCTCACACAACATGGGGGCTGCAGCATTTGAGGGGAGACATGCAAATAAATACCTGATACTTGTTTGGGGTTTGAGCTGAAATGGCAGCTGAAGAATGTGATGTATTGCATGGGAAAAGAAAAAAGGCCAAGTATTACTTAATGACTTTAATTCCCCTAGTCTGAGAAGCACTTAATTCCCCTAATCTGAAAAACAGCAAAGAGGTACTATTGGACATTGCCTCATGCTGGGATAGACAAGATTATGGTTTGCAGGTCAAAAGCATTTATAACTAAATGTCCATGCTAAAGCCACTCTGCTCTGAGTTTTTTCTTTCCCCCCATGGCAGATCCCGGCGAGGACAGGATCATCCTGAGATGAGCCACCTGTAACTGGGGCCGGCCTTGTAGCCAGGGCTCCCTGCCCCGCGAGGATGAGGAGCCGTCTGCCAGCCTAACAGAAAGATTCTGTGGCAGTGGTTGTTTTATTTTTGCCCAAACCTTGTGAAATTTCATGTGACAGCAGAGCCGCTTCCTGCACCTTCCTTGGGCCACCTCGCAGCCAAGGGCTCGGGGGGCAGGGCCACCACCATGGCGGCGAAGCAGCCCCCGCCGCTGATGAAGAAGCACAGCCAGACTGACCTGGTGAGCAGGCTGAAGACACGCAAGATCCTGGGCGTCGGCGGGGAGGATGATGACGGTGAAGTCCATCGCTCAAAGGTGAGGGCTGCAGAGAGGGAAGCCTGTGTGTAGTAATGATGGAAAAAGGACCTTCTGCTGGGCAAACCAGGGTTTGCCTGTCCATGTGGATTGGGGTAGTCAGAACCAGGCACTGTGAACAGGAGCATGTTCACATGAACATGAACAGCTCTGGGCAGTGTGCACATGAGGGCAGGAGAGATACTGTGACACCCCCAAGGGCTCTGTAGGAGCCTGTTCTCCATCAGGATGTGACATGCAGGTGAAGTGTGTGAGGAGTTAGTTCCCTTCTTACATGGGTAAGAGGAAACCAGAGTTAGTGTTGACCCTTCCCCAGCTGCATGCTGCAGGTGGCTGGTCCCAGTAAGGGAGTAGTAGAGGCTGTAGCTCCTGATGGAAATCCAGGCAGGTGTTGGGACCAAGGAATCACAGATTAATCCCTTCTCCTCCTCCTCCTTCCCACCCTCTCAGAGAGAAACTCCCACATGGGATTACATATGTGGTTTTGGGCTGGTGAGTACTACCTAAAGACTGGGAAAGGATCTGCTTAGATTGTGCCTTTCATTTGAATTTGAATTTCAGATTAGCCAAGTACTGGGAAATGAAATCAAGTTTGCAGTCCGGGAACCACTGGGACTCAGGTAAGATATTGGATTCCCTTGGAGCTGGGTCATCTGAGGACCCTCGGCCGCAGCATTCCTGCCAGCTCTGGTTTCTGACACCAACTCTGCTGCTCTGCCAGCATCCCAGCTCCCTGCTGGGGCTTCTTGGAGGCTGTGGAACCAGCTCTGCCTTCTTCCTGCATAAATGAGCCCAAGGCCCTCAAGTTCTTGTCTCATTGCATGTGCAGAGAACTACAAGGGCTATGTGAGACTGGAGGAGCTCCAGTTCTACTGTGTGACAGGGTGGTGTGTCCTGCAGGGACCTTGCTCTGCACCATCCTCTTGGCAGGGTCACTTCCTTCCTTTGCTTGGGCAAGGGAGAGTCTGGCTCTGTCTCACCAGCAAGTCTAGTGTGCATGCTGAGGCTGGAGCTAGCGGGATGTGGAAAGCTGAGTCCTTCCATGGGAGGTTTCTGGCTGCCTCGCTCTTGCATGGGGAAAGGATGAAGGCTGATGAATTAGCAGGCAGCCAGAAATGCTTTGTGAAGTATGAGTGATGGGGTCATCTCCAAGCTCATGCTGGGTCCTCTGTCTTCCCTCTCGTGCAGGGTCTGGCAGCTGGTTTCCGCCGTCATGTTTTCCGGGGTCGCCATCATGGTGAGTGAGGGTTGTTGTCCTGAAAGAACCAGCTCCTGACTGCCAAAGGGGTGCCCCAGCATGGCTCTTCGGTCCCTGGCATTTGTCTTCTTCCCCTGCCTCCAGCAGCTCCTACCACTTTCTCCTGCGAGGCCTTTGCCCTCATTGTGTCTCAGTAACAGGCTGTGCCAGCAGTGTCCTTTGGCAGTTTGTTCCCATCACCAGAGCCTATTTTCATTAGCAGGGCCCATAAACCAGGGAATGGCAGCCTTGGCCACAGAAACCAGCCATGCAGCCGATAGCTGATATGGTGATATTTCTTGTGCCTCCTTAATTTCCAAGTTCTTCGCCAGTGGTTCCAATCCCACAAAAGGCATGATGCTGGAGCACTGCTGCCCAAGAGGACATGCTTTGGTGGCCCCAGTGAGGTCAGGTTGCTGAGTTTCTCTCTTGCCTCTGCCAGGCCCTCGCTTTCCCTGACCAGCTCTTTGATGCCATCTTTGAGGAGGAAGCGGTGAGCAGCAAGACTCCCATCCGACTCTATGGAGGAGCCCTCCTCAGTGAGTGCCATACCACTGTACTGGGGCATGCTGCTGCCCCACAGAGTAGGGGACAGGAGGCCAAAAGGGCAGCAGGGAACAGAGTCAGATACCTGCAGCTGGAGAGCAGAACATCTGCTGTTAGAAAAGAAATTGATGACAGGTATTTTGAAAAGCTTGGCTACTGGTGCTTTTTCCTAGCAGGGATTCAGGTGTGCTGCAGGTAGGGTAAGAAGAGCTGTGCATGCTGTGAATCCCTGGGGGAGCACCCCATGTACCCCAGCGAAGGGAGCCTGCAGGGGCCCCGGGGAGGGGCGCTGGGCTGCGGCTGGGGCTCCGTGGGAGCGGCGGGGGAGATGGTGCAGGCCCAGGAGGAGCGGGGCGAAGGCCGAGGAGGCGAGGGGAGCTGTCAGAAATGGTGCGGGAAGGAGNCCTCCGCTGTCCCGGCCCTCGGGCAGCGCGCCCCGCTCTCCCCGCAGGCATCGCGCTCATCATGTGGAACGCCCTGTACACCGCCGAGAAGGCCATCATCCGCTGGAGCCTGCTGGCCGAGGCCTGCTACTTCGCCGTGCAGTTCCTGGGTGAGTGCCCACGGGCCGGCCGGGACGAGGAGGGGCTTGCAAAAACTGCACCCGCGGGGATCGGCGGTGGGCAGGGCAGTGGTGGAGCATCTCCCCTGCCACCCGCTTGCCGTTTTTCTTCCCCATGGAATAGCCTCTGCCCCGAGCTGCTCCTTGAAAGGTTAAACATCACCCTCTGACAATTCATTTATTTTCATCCCTGAAAATGTCCTGGGCTTCATAGCCAGCACAGGTCATTGCTGGAGCAGCCTGCCTAGATACAAGGGTCTAACAAGAAAAGATTATAGCAACCTAGACTGAAAAGGGGGATGTTCAGTGTTACCAAAACAGAGCATAACAGTTGAGCTTGTTTCTAGGGAGCTTATCTATATTTAACAATGAAGGGGGTTCTTATATGTGTGTCTTGGTAGCTCAATGTGTGGCTGGTTTAGGTATGAGCTATGTGTTGGTGGCCAAAAAAGAGAGGTATTCGATAGAGGTGATGTGTGTGGACTGCGCACATTTTGTAGATGCTCCTAAAGTTGAGAAATATTTATCAGAACTGAAGTGTTCAAGCCACAAAGCAAACTTTGTGGGAGGATGTGGCTCCCACATCAACACCTGAGCGTAATGGAAACTCGCATCTGCTTGAGTGACTGTTTCAGGCTGCCTGAATGTGGGGCTGTCTTGACAGCAGGGTTTTTGTAAGGACTCTGGGGTCCATGGAAAGCTTCAAGGCTGTGAAAAGAAGCTAGTGAAGAGCCTCTGCCATGGGTTCTCTGCATGTGAATTAGCCTGTGCTGAAAGCTCCTGCGCTCGCAAGGCTCAGCAGTTCTTGCTGAAGCTCTGCGTTAGAGGGCAGCAGAAAACAGTTTTATGCTATTTGTCTCCTTTTGATTTTGCATCACCAACCTCTGCCTTGTCTCTCTCCTTCTCCTCCAGTTACCACTGTCTCCCTGGTTGAGAGCAGCCGGATAGCTACAGGTGCCGTGCTCCTTCTGGTCAGCCGAGCCCTCTTCATCCTCATCAGCATTTATTATTATTACCAAGTTGGACGTCGTCCCAAGAAAGTCTAATTCCTGGGCTTTTTGTTATGGGAAAGGTGGGAGGGGGGAGTTTGTGTCGGTAATTTTGCATTATAATTACAATTTTTTAAATTTTTTTTTTGTTAGCCCTTTTGGTTTTAAAGTAGTTTCCTTCTTTACCGGCATGAATCGGTGTGTAACCCAGTGCTGGTGGCATTGCCAGGTGAAATGGGGGGAGCAACATTGGCGGGACCCCCCAGCCCCTCTGCAGGAGGTGAGGAGCAGCAGGAGGAAGGCTCAGGGAAGTGTGTGGGCCTGGCAGGCTCAGGGAAAAAAGCCAGTTTTCTAGGGGGAACTGGCTGATGGGATCACAGGCTCTGAACCCGCTGGAACAAAGCACAAAATAAGGCCAGCATATTGAAACCAAAGCCCTGAGGAGACAGGGCAGTAAGACAACCAACAAAGGACTTGGCTACTCTGCTTGGTAAGCCTTGCACCTCCCCTGGTTTACAGCCCATTCCCCTTTTAGCAAGTACTGATTCTCTAGGTAGCTGGGAGCTGGATGGGGTCTAGTTAAGTGCTTTGCAAACAGCTCTTCTTTCCTCGCTGCCAGAGGTGCATTTTTGTGTAGTTTGGCACCAGATGCTGTGCAGAGCTTGGCAGGAGATACAGCAAAAGAAGAGGGAGAACCCTGGCTTGTTCCCTCTGCAGGGACAGCACTGGGAACAGTGGAGCAATTTGAATTACAAGATGTGAGAAGTGAAGGAAGCTATTGGAAATAGCCCATTGAGCACAAAGACATCCCCTTGTTTGGGGTGTTTCATGAAGTTTCTAGGCTGGGGTGCTGTCCCCTTCACCCCAGAACACTTCCTACAGTTGAAGCTTTACTGATGGTAGTAGCAGTGATGGGTGTGCAGCAGCACCTGATGCTTTAGTAGAGCAGGGTGCTCTACTAAGTAGAGAGAGTGCTGCTGCAGTTAGCACTAGTAAAAGCAGAGGACTGTCATAGTAAGACCATCTGCACAGATGGTTGGGTCAGGGAGCAGCCTGTAGACACAGGCCCTGGCTGTGGGAGATGGTGTTCCAACTCTGCTAATACCTGCAGGCATCACATCTCTTCTGACCTTGAGAAGAGAGGACCAAAGTTTGTAGCATTAAGATATTTAATATTTAACTGGGATGAAGAACAGCAAGGAGCGGAGCATATGAAGGCAAGGACAGACTAAATGTGCTTTAGTACTCACTGGCCAGTTTCTCCAACACCTCCTGGGCATAACAGTGTTGACTGCCCAGCTTCCTAGTGCTTTCCTTGTGGATTATCCCTGTCCACAGCTTGAGGCAGCATTTTTTATTCTCCATGGGACTCAAGCCAGAAGGTCTGTGTACAGGATACGGACTTCTTACTCGTGCACTACTGTTGACTGGATCAAAGCATGCCCTGGAATATAGCTGGCATTCCAAAATCCCAGTAGAAAGATTTCTACACAAACAGAACTGCTTGTGTGAACAACAGTCCTCAAGCCACTGGTAAGATTGGGATCTACAGCTATTGCTATTTAATATCTTAGTAGAGTTAGAAGAAGGTAGTGGGTAGTTATTGTATGTTGTGTTAGTGCTTTTGGCATTTAGAAGCAGTTGCATAAGCTTGGGACACTGTGTGCATTGTACTTACTGGCCATGCAAAATGTCTGTCACCTAAGAATATTGGAAACTGCTGAATCGGGAAACATCACAACTGTAACTTAGTTTTTTGCCTAATAAGTAAATCAAATGGAGAGGCAACATCCAACAGCAGGCTAGAGCCTCACAACAATACATGCTTGTCAAGCTGCTTTCAGCATGTCCAAATGATACTGAGCAACTAAAACTTTCAATTAAGAGGAGTGTTCCTGTTCAGATGGAAGAATAGGGCTCTAAGAGGCAAATCTTTCCCTGTGAGGCAGATGCAGGCTGGAGAGTATTAGAAATTCAGATCAAGCGGTGCAGCATGCAGGAGCTGGAGCATGGCATGCTGTGGCTGTTGCTCTCCCCCTGTGCATTACCTGCATGGGCAGCTGCAATGGCCTCAGTGTGGCACTTCGGCTGTAGTTGTGGGTATAGGTACGTGAAGCTTGATTCTTTGTGTTTTGGGGTGTCACATGAATGTATACACAGATTGATGGTTGGTTTTTGGGGGGGTGGGAAATTATGTTACTAGGATAGACAAGTAAAACCTACCACAGCAAAAGCAATCTTAGAGAAGAAGGAAATGGAGAGTCTTCTTCATGCTGCCTCCCATCGGTGTTGGCCACAGGTCCTATGAACTTATGACTTGGGTCTGATTAGAGTACCTTAAAATGTCATCCCATAGGTGAGAGAAATTAGTTACTGCACTATGTGAGAGCAGTACTCCAAAGACTTCTTGATGGTTAGATCAGGTGTGAGGGTGGGGGAAGCGGTTACAGCTTTCCAGGGTAGCTTTAAATGAGGTGAGATCAGAATCCTCTGGTCCCCTGATTACCAGCTGCCTCTGCAAAATTTGAAACAGTCAGCCTTTTCTAGGTTTGCCAGTCTTTTTCTGCTCCAGCCTAGAACCAAGCCTGGGGGGAGTGGCCACTTGAAAGACTTCATGCTACTTGGTACCTAGTCCTGAAAGTGGAGAGATGAAGTTGTTTTATTTCGATGCTTCTTGCTCCATCTTGCTGTAAGCGGACCATGTACAAAATATGGAGCTCTACACCTCTTCTACAGCTCAGCTGTGGTTCCTGGCATGTCCCTTCCCAGCAGCAAGGTGCTGCAGGAGAAACATTGCCAGGCCCATGGGAGATGGTGAATGTGTAGGAGGTGAGGCCTAGGAGGGAGTTTCTCAGGGTGGCTTGAGGATGGAGCCCAGCCAGAGTAGCTGCAGCACTGCCAGGAACCAACTGCACCTGGTTGTCTTCACTCTGTTGTGAATGGGGAGAAAGGGAGGATGCCAAAGCCTTTGTACAGAACTGTGTCCCCAAGGACAGAAGTGCTGACATCACAGCTGCAGGTGGCAGATGAGAACATAATTTGGGATCAAAAGCCTGAGGGTGTCACTTCAGGCTCTGCTGCTGATCTGCTGACAAAAAAACTCCATCTCCACAGGCCTCAGTTTCCTTATCTGTTACATTGTGATGGAGGCCTTGGGCCAATGTCATCTCCCAAGGGAGACTGCAGTGAACTTCCTGCGTGTGTACAATGCTGTGCAGGAGTGGGGGTCTGTTCCCCAGGGCATTGTGCTCCAAGCAGGCACAGTCCAGGACCTAAAGCTGACCCCTTTTCTCTGCCAGGGATGAACCCAAACCGCTGCATTCACAGAGCCCTCACTTTGGAGGGTGAAGAAAACTCATCACTCACATAACTCCCTACATCATCTTATTGCCTAACCAATATCTGGCAAACTGGAGCTGGTGACACAGGAGAGGCTCTGTCTGTCCTAAGCTGGCCTCTTTTCTGGTCAAGGGTTTTTACTTGGGAGGGTGTGGGTGGGGGGTGTTGGTGCAGGGGAGAATGGGACACTTCAATTTATACCTCATTTTAGCTGCTGTACCTGAGTTTATTTCTCCTCTGGTAAGAAAGTGACTGTACTTAACACCAAGCAAATAGTGAAAATTAAAGCTGTTTCACTTCACTGTCACAATATCCTTCTTTTATTTTTTGCGGGGTTTTTTTTTTAAGAAATGCACACAAAAACCGTGCAGAGAGTGCTTCAGGCTTGTGTTCTGGTTCATATTACCAAAAAAAATTTCATTTCAATATAAAAAAGCATTACAGTTGGGAATACAGGATAAATTAGCTCCACTATCTAATAAAAAGAACATTTACATTTTTTTAAAATAGATTTCAAACATTATTTCACACGCAGCCCTTTTCCCAGGCATTTGTGACAGTCATTGGAGCATTAAATAGCAACCAGGAGGCATAGATGCTGAGAGGGGCTGGGGGCTTGGTCTCTACTACTCCCTCCAAGGTGCTTAGGCCATGGTCACAGTGCTACAGCAAAGGAGATGGCAGCTCCTTCTGCTCTCCAGCCTGCCCAGAGTTCTCCAGCCAGCAGTGACTCCAGCTTGAGCCCCTGACCCCAAAATACTCACCAGAGCTGTTAAAAACAAATACAAAAGTACAATTGCTTCTCCTGCCTACAGTTCTGAAAACTACTGTACAACAGAGAGGGCAGCCACAAAACCAAGGGACAAAACCAACAAATTCACGTGCTTTGCCATACAGTGGGAGTCTGCTTTCTGGGCTTGCTTGTTCGTTAAATTCCCCCAAGGAAAATTCCTTCTGCATGTTACCAACTGCCACAGATCCTCTCAGGCTTGCATGTATCTTTGCAGCTATCTCCAGTTCTTGTTTGGAATTGCTGCTTGGCCTTTTGAGCTGTGTTCCCAGCGGCACGTGAGCCAGCCTGCAGAGAGGATTTGAAATCTTCACACAGCAAAGACCAGTGGGGGATCAGAAAAGGTAGAAGAGGAGAAACAGCTGTGCACAGCCCAGAATAACAGATGAAGAAGAGATCCTTTTGAAGATACAGGGACTGCCATTAGGGAGAGAGGGAAAGCAAGAAATCTAAAAACAGACAAAGCAATGAGTACAGAATTAGGAAAGCCAGAGAGAAACAAGCCAGCAGAGATCATACATTAGTACATGTACATTAGTACTTTGTGCTCTGGCTGCTTTGGTCCGGTTCCCCCAGCTCTAACAGGATTTTTCCCCCATGCCACTGGTGGCAAAAAAAGGCTTTAAGGCTTTTTTTCCCCTTCAGCCACCCACCGTGCACAAATGAGGATATTTGCCAGATAGGCTCTGACCTGAGAACTCTGCATAATAAACTGAGGGGAAAGGAAGAAACTGGAGACAGGGGGAGGCAGTGCTTCTTCTTTCAATCACCTCCAGCCAAATTACCAACTCTGCTGACAGTTTTGTTCCTTCCCTGGGAATTGCTCTCCCAGAACAGTCACTGACACCAGCTCCTGAGGCAGAAGGAGAACAGATAAACTCACTTTCTGCTCAGCCCATTCCCTACAAGACTGGTAGATGGAACAGATTTTTCTTATCTTAAGTGCAGCACCTGCTGTCCAGTACAAATACTGCTGTATTTTGGCTAACAAAACTATTTTCCTTTATTAAACAACAGACCAGAGTTTAATGGTAAAATGCCTCATTACAAGAAGGTCCAGTGGGAAATACTTCAGAACAGCTTTCCACAAGGTTTAATGCAACATCTGATGCTGCTCACCGGCCCTGGCCACATATTTGGTTGCTGGAATATGCTGACTGCAGCATGGGGGGGCTGCAGTTCTACCTGCACAGCCTTCTCCTGCCAATGAACAAATTGTTCTTAAATGAAGCTTGGAAAAGCTCCTAATGCCTCCTTCCTGTTCCTCAGTATCCTGATTCCCCAACCTAGATGTTTAGCCATGGTCTTTGTCTGTCATGGCCCAGGCTTTCTGCTGCTTTCCTTCCTTGCCTGTAGCCTGTGCAGTGCCACTGGGAGAGCTCAGGGGCCACAACCCCAGGGGTCTGAGGGAACAGCCACAGGATAAACATGCTGCTGTTGCAAAACCTGGGCACAAAGTTTAATGCTCTGCTCCTTCCTTGCCATAGATTACAGCTTTCAGAGGAGCTGGCTTGAGCCTATATAAAAGTGCTCCCATAATCTGAGCCTATAAAATCTGTAAAAAGACCTCATCTAAACAAGAAACACATCCCCTTCTGTCATTCCCCAGGTAAAACGAGTTTGGGGTCAGGGAATAACTGACCAGATGAACAATTAAGGCAACAGGGATTGATGATTGCAGATGAGAGAAACCAGTCACCACCACAGGAGCAGCAGCTGGAGCAGTTTGGCTGCACACTGGGTGCTCTTGGAGCCCACCTGGGGGCTCAGCAGCTCCAGCTTAATCTCTGACCGAGGTACAGTCCCAAGCATCTTTCTCAAGTTCACTTCCAGATGTTTGAGTGGATGACATGTTAGTTAAATACCAAACTATCTCAAGGAAGGAAACACTATCAACTAAAACAATTCTGACTTGATGATTACTTTCATCATGACCCCATGGGAGAATCTCAGGGGAAATTCTCTGACCAGAAATGATTCCACCATACTGGTCCAGGGAAACAGCATGGGAGTGGTTGACAAACTTCAGTGTCTAATCCAGCACCATGTCTAGACCTCCCCTTAGGGCTGGAAAAGCATGCAGGAACCACTGCAAATACTTATGCTAACAGAGCACCACAAACGTTTTTTTTTGCAAGTATCAGAGGAAAGGCAAAGGCTGCCAAGATTTAAACATTATATCCTCCCCTTCTCAGGAAGGCAGCAGTATCAATGATGCTTGACCAGAACCATTATTTTTCCCAGGAGATGGGAACACAGCAAGGAACCATTTGGTCTCTTTCACAACAATGAACAATAAATCTTTGTAAAAACAGAAAGGTAGGCACCAAACTCTTGACCCTCAGCCAGCCTTAGCTGAGTCCCATTGCTAAGTTAGATCACGCTGCTTGGAGTTCCAGAGAAAAGCCAGCCTCACTGAAGTGCTTGACTTCTCTAACAATTTTCACGTCACAGGGGCAAAGCTTCCACTGAAGAATCTGTGTTTTCATCCCGTGGCTGGAAATTAAAGCCAGAATCACACAAATGTTGACTACACGTGCTTAGACAAGCCACCGCTGCTTGTTTCAAACCCACCTGGATAATCAAGGCCAACCTGTTGCCTTATCCAGCCCCTGCATGTCTGTTCTTGAGTCCTTTGTTGTCTGAAGCATGGTAAAGTGGTGAATGGTAGGCTCAGCCTGGTGTGAGAGGCAGCTGTGCTCGTCCTCCCGCACCCCCACCAGCTCTGTCCATCTCTAGTGCAATCGGCCATGCTGGCTCCTGCTCCACGGCTGCTGCGGGAGGCTCTGGGCAAGGGTCCGGTGTACAGTGTAGTGCACATCACCTCAAAGTTCCAGCCCCTGAAGTACAATCCTTTTGGTCATTCATATATTACAACCCTCTTTTTTTCTTTTCATTTTTTCTCCCTGTCCCATTTTGTTAAAAAAAATAAAGTTTTTTGGGTGTTTTCAGGTTTTGTTTCTTCAGATTTTCCTTCTTTCTTCTCAGCATGTGGGGAACATGGTGGTTCATGGGCCACTTCTTACTGGATCCCTCGAAAGAGACACATAGCAAAGATCATGGCAAACAGCTGGGAGGAGGAGGGGGGAAGAAGAAAAACAAAACAGAGAATAAATGTCAGCTGCATCTTCCAGAAGACTGGCAAAGCCCTCCCTGGCCCTGGGACCACCCCCATTGCTCCCTCTTGCCCAGTTCTCAGTGATGCAGAGAGGGGGACCCTTACTGCCCAGGGGAGGCTGTGACAAAACTCTTTCCCCTGCCCGTCCCTCCTCCCCAAACTCTTAGTGGCTCCAGCAGCAGCCTGGCCTCATTCCCAATCTGCCCTTGGTGTCACTGGGGCACAGTCCCTGCTCTGCACATCATGGCTGCTGCCTGGGATGGGCACGGCACAGCCTTTGTGGGAGGCTGCTGGGCCTCTCTGCCCAGACCTCTCTCCTTTGCACAAGATGGGGGGCTCTAAAAGTACCCAGCCTTTTCCCTGCAATGCCACAGGGACATCTTTTCTGGGCTGAAACCATGTCTGGTGGGTGGATGGATGTTCCTCAGAGACATCGCCAAAGAAGTGGGTACTAATGCAGGGCAGCGAACGTGCTCTGGAGCCGATACAGTTTCAGGCTCTAAGCAGAAGGTTTTAAAGCACAGGCAGGGTTTGAGCACACTAACCAGGCGACAGCTCAGCCAGCTTGCCGGGGCACTGCGGCAGGGGAGCAGGGACCGTGCAGGGCCCCGTGGCGAGCGCTGGATGCCCAAAGGCCCTGTGGCCAGCGTGGCAGGGCACGAGCTCTGTGCAGGCCCGGCACGAGGTGGCACTGCAGGCGTGTGGCATTTCCCAGCCTTTGGTGTCAGGGGATCGAGGGCCCTCTTTCCAGGCAATTAAAACCACAAGTTGATCGCCTGCTTGCACTTTGCTAGAGCAGCTTCCCCTGGCGAGGGGGAGCCCTGCCTGTCTGCCTCGCTGCTGGACGTGTTACTGAGGCTGCTTTTGCTCCAGCCACACAACACTAAGTACCTCGATAGCCAGCACTCCGATGGCCAGGGCTCCTGCCAGGTACACGTATGTCTCAAAGGAGTTCAGGATCACGGTGTAGCAGCCCTAGGAGAGACAAAACGTGGTGAGACACACCTGAGCAGTACATTTTGTTGTTCTCACAGCAGAGCCCTCACTAGGACGCGAGGTGCTCTCTGACCCAGGCACCACAAGCACGGCTCTATCTCACCACCTCACGCAGGGCACAGGAGGGAGAGATCCACGGGACACTGCTGGGGAGAGAGAGGCTTTGCTTTAGTGTGGGGGCAGTGGTTCACACCCCTCACTGACCGTGAGGAACTGTGAGTACTTGCAGGGTGAAGAGGAGCAGCACAGAGAGGAATGCTATCTGCAAAGGGCAGAGACTAAGCACAGAGGGAAGGTCACTCACTGCAGGTGACAGACATCCCAGACTGGTTGGAGAAAAGGATGATTTATTTAAAACCAAGGAGATTCTTGATTCATCTCTCACAGTCAGCAGCTCTTTAGCAGCCCAGGACCTTTTCTCTGTGATTTGCCCCAAAAGAGGCTGGCTGAACACCTGCTGATCTCACTATTGAAGAAGAATTTCATTAAGAACTCAGGGCCATGCACTATGGCAATTATTCCACTTACGAAGCATAGCCACCATCATCCTTAATTAAATTTATTCTTGCTAATACAATTAACAGCAGGTAGATCTTTAGGCAAAGGTTTCAGGATGTTTCTGGAAATCACCAGCTTACTCTGGCCTCAGTTTTCCCAGCCTAAAATTTCAATCCACTGGGAAATTTCTGCAAACACGTAACACATAAAGAGAAAAGTAGATTGGAGTTTGTCCAATATGAAAAGTAGCTTCCTCTCCACTGAGAATATACTTCACACATACATTTTAATCCTATCCATACTGCTAGGATCTTTCAATTGCCTGTTTTTTTCCTTCCACTCATAATGAAAGTGCTGGAACTGCAAAGACAGCACAATAGTTATGCATCTGTGTCCATGCCAGACCCTGCTCACTGCAATAAGGCACAACCAGCGAAGAGTGAGGGAGGGAGGGGAGAGGATCCACTCATGAGGCCGACCCAGGGAACCCAGACTGCTGGGGCAGTAACCAAGCTGTTAAAATAATGCTCTTGTCAACATGAGACTGCTCAGCATCAGCTCTCTTCCAGCCATGTTTCAGCCAAATTTTCAGAGGAAAGCATCCAGCCCAGCAACAAATGTTTGTGTGCTTGCCAGACCTCCAACCTTAACCCAGCCTCCAGCATGCTCTGCTCAGCTGGCTACAGACAGGGGTGAGCACAAGTGTGGTCAGCACTGTCCTACCAGCATGGTGTCCCAAGAGCGTGACTTTGCTCCAGCAATGCCTCAGTTCAGCTCTCAGCTGTTTGGGGTTGTCTCTCCTGCTTTACAGAAGTGCACCACTCTGTGCTTGATGGCATTCGCTGTGCACACAGCTTCTCCCACCGACACTCTGTGGGGACATGGGCTTGCAGGAAACCTTCCCTTTCAATGGAAGTTGTAAGCCTCAGCATCGCCACTCGGGGAAAACTTTAACCCTCTTTCTCAAAAAGCATTTCTCTTTCCCTCCCTGCTCTCTGTCATCTCTCTCCTCCCTGTCTATTCCCAGCAATCAGACCTGGCAGAAGCAGCACGGTGCTGTCTGCTATGATCTCTCACCCAGAGTGCCTTTGCCAACCATTCCCAGCTGCCAGTCGAGGAATGGTTCACATGCTGCTTCCAAACTCCTTTCCCCTCTTTCTCAATCTGCTCTTAAGCACTGAAAAGAGGACCACTGCCTAGTTGGGAGGGAGAAGGAGGCTTGTACATTTGGTCACTAGAGAGCTCGGTTGGTTTAACTAATGCTGTGGTGAACATGCTCAGGAACTTTGCTGGGAAGTTTCATAAACATCACGTCTTGGTGACATTGAAGGAAACTTGACCCAGTGTCAATGGGATGAACTGTCTTGTCCCAGTCCAGTATTGAAAAAAATTGCCAAGTTGAGAGGCCTGACAAAAGAAGCATAGAATAGAAGTATAGAATGGTTTGGGTTGGGCAGGACCTTAAATATCACGTTCTTCCAACCCCTCTGCTACAGTCAGGAACACCTGTCACTAGACCAGGATGCTCAAAGCCTCATCCAACATGGCCATGAACATTTCTAGTGATCAGGCATCCACAACTTCTCTGGACTACATTTTTCAGCTCTCACCACCCTCACACTCAATAATTTCTTCCGTAATATCTGGACTAAAACTACACTCTTTCAGTTTAAGGCCATTCCTCCTTGTCCTATCACTACACTTATAAAAAGTCCCTCTCCAGCTTTCTCGTTGGCTTCCTATAGGTACTGCAAGACAACTATAAGAAATGCCCTTTTTCTAATGTAAAGATAAAAGAAGCAGAGAAACGCAGCTTTCTAATACTTCTCTTCCTTAGGAAGCAGACATGGCACTCTGTGGCTGTTTAACCCTTGATATTTTGATTGTATATACTGATTAGGAGTATTTGTGAAATAAATTGGAACCACTCCTGCAGCCAGTAAGAGTCAGCTCTATCTCATCCTACCTGACCTGTGCTGGCTTGCTAATTAACTTCTCAGAGGTAGTTCTAACCCTCAGAAACACAACGGAACTTGATCTAAATTTCCGCCTTACTTCTCAATCCCTTCTTATTTCTGATGATAAAGCACAACATGGACTTACCACTGTATGCAAGGAAAGGGGATTTTCAAAATCAGCCATATGCCATCACTTCAAAAGCTGTCAGCAGTAGTGTAACCAGGATGTGAGGTCCTGACTGTCTGGGACCTGCCAGATTCCCTAGCTACTCATGGCCACTGCAGCCATCTCTCTGCCCATTGTGAAGCTCCTTTTCCGAGCATTCAGCCTCCCGTACCTGCCGGTTCTGAAACCTCTCGATGCCTGATAGACAAGCTTCCTTGTTGACAAATGTCCCTTCCCGGCTCTGCAGCTCTCGCTGGCAACAAGCCTCCGGTGTCGCCTTTTCCAAAGAGGAGTATGGAAGATGAGGGATAGCTTCGAAATCCTCTGGTCCGTTCACTCCACAGCAGGCAAACTAGGGAGAGGCACAGAGAAAAAAGGAAGGCAAAATTGACACCTTTCCCTGAAAGCAGACATGAGAAATCTAACTAAGACCTATTCTCGTAGGGATCAAAGCTTTAGTCAAAGCAGAAACAAAATAACAATTTTTTCCATAGTGGGTCGTTGTACCTCAGAGCTTCTGTTTCATTGACTTTTTTATGAAGTCCCACTGTTCCTATGTCATTCTGTAGATTCTAAGGTACTACTGGGAATACTGCTGCAAACTACTTGGGGCTTTGGGGCATATCCAAAATGACTTGCTTGAGATCACCCAGCAGTACAATCCAGGTTCCCAACCACCCCTTCTCCCTACAGCTAATGGCCAGGATTGCTGCTGCTCAAAGGCACTGCTGGGTGATTCAAGTAAGGTTCCTCTTTAGGATTCCAGTCAGATGCTTTTTAAGGATTCAAGTCATATTCTGACTCCGTTTGCTTTCAGTGAGCAAAAGGAAATGTCTTTATTGACGTCCTGAATCAGCATGAAGGGCAGCAATCATCCTTTCCTTTTAAGATTAAAATTGACTTGTCATCTGCAGAGGCTGAGGTCCTGCTTTTCACTCCTGAAGGGATACACCATGGGGTGTACGGGCACTAACACATGTATACACACACACACACACAGACAGACAGACTGAACTTCTTGAGGTAGGTAATAACAACTGCAGTTCCAATGACAGCCGACTTGTAACCTGCCCGATTAGGGGTGTAATGACTAAGTCAATTTTGATGGCTAATATTTCTATAGTGAAAATATATCATTGGGCACACTCCTGCCTAAGGTGCTGTTAACAAAAAAAAAATAATTAATGCCAGCTTTTTGCTGCTGTTGGCTGGGAGTAATTCTGAAGCAGACTGCAAGGTGGAAGGCCCAGAGTAAATATATGCAGTGATACCCAGTTGCAGGCACTTCCACAGCCGTTTGTGCCGGATATTTGAAAACGAGGGGTACCCATTTAAGGTGCAGTGCCCCAGATTTTGGCAAATCATGTAACCCTGATGCAGTCACTAAGAGTGTCTTTCTCAGAACTAGCAGCTCCATTTGAGAGACTGACTGCCAGCCAAAATCTCACCTCCCTTCAACCACAAGCCCTGGTGCTAGGCTGGACACAGCAGGATGACCCTGGGAGAGCTGAGGGTGTGGGCTGAGCAACGTGTTGGTGGCCACTGACCACAGGCAGAATGGGACTGGGGCTGTCTGACTTACTGTGATCATAACAGAGTTCCAGGTGGAAGAGAAGACATCCGTGTCATTGTTCCTCTGGTAATGCTTCTTCAGCTCCTTGGTGAAAAACTCTCTGGTCAGCTGAAATGCAGACAGATGGAAATTTAAAGACACCTTTAAAGACAATTTTGCCAACACCTTTCCCAAACATTTCCCAAAGCTCCCTTTTTTGAATGGTGGGGAGCAAAAACCAAGAAATTTGGTTTTTGGGGTTTGTTCTTTTTTTTGCAGACCTCCGAGAAGAAACGTGAAAAGCCACTGGCTGAGCCATATCTATGTACAGGGCAAAGGGTGCTTGTTGAATAAAACTGTCACTCATTAAAATCAGGGACTGAACTATATCTATACTTCTAAGATAATGTTTACACTTAAATGTTAATTGGTTTTAGTTGCTGTTGCTTGGTTTTTTTTTTTTAATTTTCAGCATTATTTGAAAGTATTTCATAAATTGAAACAGGCCTCAATCAGATTTTAGAAAGATTGTCAAATCCACACCCAAACTGTATTTTCACTTGCTGTGCTTCATGAGGTTCCCAAGAAAAGCATGATTTTCCACTACACTTTTCATTCAAACCAGTTAACTTCCTATAAACAACAGGGGAGCTGCTCTGAATTTGCTGTCATGTGTGAGGAAACAGAATGAAGCCCTAACACGAAACCTTCTGTAAAAGAAAAAGAAGTAAAAAACATATAACGAATAGAAAATAGTCAAGTCAGATTACGGATCAGAAAAAAACACTATTTCCTTGACAGTGCTTTAGATTATCTAAACTAACCTGCATACTAGAAGGAAAAAAATCCTCTTTATATTTGTGTTTAGCTAATTTAAACATTTTTCCAAAGGTCAAAAGTACAAATTATTGGAATTTCATTTACCCTTGTATATATTTAAAGTAAAAGAGAAAAAATGCACAAATTTGTCTCAGAGTCTTCTGGAGAAGTTAGACACCTTGAAATTACATTTACTTAGGATGCTCTCTGGAGTAATAGTAAACATACAATCCTAATAATCTTGTTAAACTGAACATGCCAGTTCAATCTTTCTGCCTTTCTGTCACTTCAGGACAAAAACTTCAAGAAATCCTCTTTTCATGTTCCCAACAGGTCTTGACCTCTGTTGTCCCTTCTCCAAAATACCTTGTGATTTGTGATCCACACGGGCAAAATCTTATGCCACTGCAAAAGCCACAGCGAAGGGGGTTGGACTTGGCTGACTACAGCACTGCTGTGATGTTGCATATTTGCAAGATCAGGAATTAAGCTGCCTGAAAAATACCCTTTTTATTCCCCCCTGTTGTTCATACAGCACTGCTGACGCAGTAACAGAGACTGCTACAAGCTGCTTTCAGGTTCTTGATATGCAACGTGAAATATCGCACATACACATACATATGTATGAGCTCTATGGGTGGGCACAAAAGCACAAACTGTTTGTTTCATTTGTAACTGTATGACAAAATTTAAGGACAAAAAAGAAAAAAAAAGCTGTGGTGGCTTTTTTAAAGACCCTGAATACCACGTAACATTGGCTTCTCTTTTACAAATACAAACAAAGGCCAATTGTAATTACTTAATCCAGTAATGGGTAAAACTTTTTCACGAGTACTTGAATCATGCAGTTAGCTCAGTGTCACTACCTTTAATTAGTTAAACTGTTAAATTCCTAAATTACTTTTTTTGGACAGATATTAACTCATTGTTTTGCTTTTGAATAGAAAATACCAGAGCACATGGCATTTTTCTTTGGGAATTTGGTGCATTGAGGGAAGGTGAGGTTAGATGATGCTGAAATAAGTCCTCAGTGTTCTCCTTTCCTTCCCTTTCTCTGCATACTTTATCCGTGCAGGATCCAACCCTGCAGACAGCAGCACATTTTTTTGATGCTCATCTGTTCCCGAAGCACAGACTTTGAAACTGATATTACTGATGGTAATAATCCCAGCCAGCTGCCTTTGTTGGGGTCTAAAACAAAAGAGTAATTTAAATATAAAGTGAAACCTTTATTTTGACACCTGCAATCCCAGGGGAAATTGTTCAGAGTTTGTGTGTGATTTTTACAACACTTGGCCTAAAACAAAGCCTAGAGCTGGAAGGGTGCATTTGCCAGGAAAATAACTGATTCCATTTTATTGGTCTTAAACTGCTTATCCTGAGCATCTCAAGTTCAGAAAAATGGGGCCAAAAGCCCTCAATTTTTTCTTTTAAAAAATTGCTGACAAAGGAGGATGAAATAAGACAGTCCTACTGCCATTCCCATGGCCCTCCAGCTGAAACATGTATCGGCCCTGATAAGGTCTGTGCACGTTGGATTTTTGTGGCAAGAACAATTAGGAAGGGAGCAAAGGACCTACTGATAAAACTAGAGCTTCACATACACTCAGACAATGCAGCTGTGGCAGCCACAGCCACAAACAATAAGGAGCTGCTCAGCTGTGTTTTGGGCGGGGCACCTCCAGTGCAGCACATGCATGCATACATTTACATGTCAGTGAATAAGTGAGACTGTTTTGTCACACCGGTTCAAAAAATAGCTTTGCTGGGATCAGTGCAGCCAGATAAAAGGGGTTTAGAAAGAGGAGGGCATTTCTGCCCAACATGGGCATGCTGGCACTGCCCAGGAAGGTCACAGCCTTCTCATGCTGCGCTGTGCTCGAGGATACTGAGTGCTGTGCAAGAAGCTGCCTTCATGGTTGGAAAAGAGGACACACTCCTACCCACCTACTATGGTCTGGAGCATTCTGATGGGTCTGTCACAGTACAGGGCATGGAGGTGCAGTCACCAGTGCTGCACTTCCCACTCCTGCAGTGCCTTCCACCTGAGAGACCTCTGTCCACTCAGCTGAGGAAGGTTCATGTTCTTTAGCTTTTGCCTTTTGTCTGAGCAAATAGAGGCACCAGCATCCAAAGTGACTTGCTTATTAAGTGTTAGAACTGGGACTAAAATCCAAACCTCCTGACTCCATCCAAAGCCCTGCCACTTGTGTTCCGACCATCCTGCTTTCTTGCTTGCTAAGACAGCTCCCTAAGAGTCAAATATCCCTCCTGGGTTTTTCCCACCCAGACCTCTGATGGGTGTATAAAGAGCAATTCCTATTGCTTTTTCACAGTCTCTCTCTAGTCTTCATTAAAGTAATTATTTTATGGGGGATCTTCTTGGTGAAAAAGGGTTCTTCACCCCCCATACCTTCTTTTCAAAGGAAGAGAAACTCTGATAATCCCATAGCTGATTAACAGCAGCCTCCCTCTTCAGACACTGCTTTTAAATATCTCTTTGGTAGTGCAGCTGGACTTGCAGGTCACAGTTGCTCAGCTTTGTCAACATTACCTTCACTTACCCTACCACATCACTCTGCTTCACTGACTCTTCCTCTCATGTCAAATCTCAGCAGAAAACATCTCTTTTCTCCCTTATTTTTGTCTGTTGGTTTCTCCCACTCCCTTAGCTGCTAATAATTTAACCCCATTGAATGTTTGGGAGCTGGTTTGGATGTAAAACTATACCTGAGAAAGCTGCACTGAACATTATCTGTAAAGCAAAAGATAAAGTGTATCTTGTGTCTCATTTTACACACCAGAGAGGCCACAGCCACGTGGACTGGTGGAGTGACCATCACAGAATCCTGCTTGGTAAGCTTTGAAGAAACTTAGGTTGGCTAAGTGTGTGTTTGTCACCCCATGCCTTAAAAGTAAGTTGTTTCACAAGTAAGAGAAAAGCACATCTGATATTGACCTTAAATGGCTACTGTGAATAATTCTTCCCGACATGGGGTCACTGAAAGACCACCTCTGTCCCCATGGACATCCTGTCCAGCCATCCAGCTCACCCTAACCCAAAGGTGACAGCAAAACTGACTGCAAGTAGTTTCCAATCCAGACAAGCTACCACTGCAAAACACAGCAACACCAAAACAACATTTTTTTGGAAGAAACCTGAGGAGAGAACAAACCACAAGAACTCGCAGATCAAGTTTGAGTTCTGCATAAAGCCATCTCCAGCTATGCTGGGATCTGATGTTCTTCATTCCTTCCCATTTAAGCCCTTCCTGTCAATCATTCTGACAGAGTGGGAAGCTGGTGATACAAACAAGGAGACAAGCTCAAGAAAGATAGAAGTTTGTTCCCCTTCAAGTTTTATCTCACAAAACACTGCCAGATGCCACAGAAGTCTAGAATAACCACTGCGACCTTATCTTGCAAGATAACATGACCTTATGTGTCCCGCAGCTCCCATGGGAGTGGAACGTGCTGATGCTTTGCCCAGAAGCAAGCTGTAAGCGAGGAGGACACGTCAGTGGTGCAGTCACCCCACACCCGGGACTTGCAGCAAGCCTGGGCAGTTTCTTGTGCCTTTTACAGGTTTCCCACAGAGAAGGGGGGAGATGGGAGGCATGAGCTGACTGCTGCTTGCCCAGCCCCTGCTCCCCAGGGACCGTGTTCATACCTGAGTCTGCAGGGCAGTGTCTATGTGTGCAGTCTGCTCCTTGTGCTGAACCAAAGGAATTCTCTAAAAACCCCTAACAGCAGAGCTGTAATGACCAGAAGACACCAGACCCCCCATGCTGCAATCTTTTATAGGTATTTCCATGAGGGCATGGTCTCCAAGCCTAAACTGGAATGGGGCACCCATTCTGTGTGCAGTGCCATCCTTTCCCACTGCCTTCAGATCTGAGGCAAAGACAAAAGATCACCAGCTCATAAACTCTAACTTCCTCCCACCAAGCCCATCCTACTATACAAGCACCACACTGTCTTGCCATGAGCTTCCTAAGTTTTGATTATTTTCTATCAAAAGCTTTTAAAAATGATTAAAATTAAAAGTATATCCTGGTTTAAGAAAATCATCATTATACATGGCCCTTCTTTGCTCATGCCACATTTCTCTCATGTTCAGTACAGCAAATGTGCTGTATGTTCTCTTGCTACTGCCAGAGGCAAAATAAGCAAAATAAATACTAACAATCACTGGTAACTACCTCTACCAGCCAATGTTTTTTCACAGCCATCACTCAGAGAAGGATGGACCTACTTCAGTCAGGCTCTCCTTTGCACATGTGTGAACATGCAAAAAAATGCTGTTTAGAGAAAGAAATGAGAAAGAAATTACTACCGCAGTAATTACTACTAGCACTGGGGAGGGATGATGGCCATATAATAATATTCACTGCAGAAGAAGAGAGAAAGGCTACATCATGTGAAGCTTTGGAGAGAAGAACAAAACTAAGCAGGGCAATAAGTGGAGGGATATTTGCTTAGGGGATGTCTTACAAGCAGCATTGGTAGGAGTCTGATGAGCAGCAGAACATGGAAGTTCAAGCATGAATATGAATATTCATAAGAGATTTTTTGCACTGCAAAACAAGCATTGGCTCTGTTCAGAAAATTGGAGTTTTCAACTAATAATATTAAACACGTTTTATACTGAAAAAGGAAAATACTTGCTTTTAATCATAGTGTGACTTTATTATAAAACTTCTCTCTGATGGAATGTGCAGCTAGTTTGGCTGCAAGAGAGTCAGGAAGACTTTAAGAGACTCTAAAAACTTCAGGAATAAGTAGCCCCACCCTGTGTCCCCATAAACTATCCATCCTGCACTTGTCAGGTTAGCTAGCACTCCCTGACGCGCTGGCAGTTCTGCAGACTGGGGGTAGGAATGAAGGAGGTTTGCTGATATTTGAAACAGTCACTCTACAGACAAATCAGCCACTGTCTAAGACCCTGCTCCAGCTGTGTAAAAACCCACTGGGGTCCAGAGCTCGCCCACCATCAGATACTTACATTTTCTCTGAATATAAAAGCCAGGATTGCAGCCGAAAGCTCCGCCAGGAAGATTAACAAAATAAACATGAAGAACTGGAAGAGAGAAGGTAAAAAACACAGACATTGCATTAATAGTAAAGCCTACTTTGGTGGGAAAAGTTATATAATTGTGGACATGCTCACACAGGGTTAAACTGTCCAGACACAGATATAGGTATCACATGCAAATGCACACACACCCCTGATCTCAATACAAACAACACAATTCTACTGTGATATAATCACACCCGATTTTGTGTGGAAGGAGATAGTGGGATATACACTCAAATATTTATACCTCTGACCAAAAATGGACTGTTTTCATTTCAGGACAAAAGTAGCCTTGGTTAATATCCCCCTCCACACAATGGGGTTGCACTGAGTTAAGTACTAACCATACAGGACCTCTACAGAAAGTTGATAACACACCATAACAATTTGATTTGATTATGCAAGTATTATCCCTGTCTTGTATGGTATCCAAAGTGTGCATATTCACATCCTTAAGATAAGGACACACTGGAAAATTGACAGAAAGCCTGCAGATTAAGTGATAGTAAAAGGGAAACAGGCATCCAGGTTGAAGTTAAATCCTCACACTTATGACATCATAAGTTTAGGAAAAGGGAAGGAAAGCAAAACAGAGAGACACATGGCTGTTCAATCTAAGGTGGAATTGTGTTTCATCCTGTTGCTTTCTTCAATCTAAATGTTTGGTTTTCAGTCTTACTAGAGGCACCTTGTTTCAGTGATGTTACCAAGGCAGAGTGATCCACTGTGCCTTTACCCTCCCACCCCACAGAAATAAATCAGATGCAGTCAAGAGGTCTCATCCCCAGAGACTAACATCCTGCTGTGAGGGTGCTGTTCCTGGGACCTTGTCTACCCAGAGCCCTCAGGCACTTGGTGGTGTTTCCAGCCCAGAATGAGTGATGGGACTCCTGCAGGCTCCCACTTCAAATTCCACCTGTTCTTGTGACCAGTTCTTGTGATCAGTTCTTGTGACCTGTTCTGTGATCAGTTACATTGATTCCTCGTGCTGCTTTGATGCTGCTTCAGTCCATATGAAACAGTAGAAAGAACCAACAGGGATGTGCCCTTTAACATCCTTAAAACAACGAACGCTGGTGTGGAGGAACAGCTATGGCAACAGAGCAGAAATGGCTAGATTCACACTCTCTCCTGAAATGGCATTTATTTCCATTCTTTTAGACAAAATAGTGGGCTTGAGAAACCATAAGTCTGAACTACAGGGAAATTTTTTAGATCCTTATTGCCATAAAGAGAAATTATTTTTTGAATCAGCCTGTCTAAAATTCAAACAAGAACTAGTCCACAGACTCTGAGATGATTTTACAGAACTGAGCAAATGTTGAGACATTGACTCAGATTTTGGCATTGTATGAGAAAGGCCAAAGTGAACGTAGAACCGTGTAAGACCACATCATGTGGAAGGTAATAAACTTGGTACATGTTACCAGTGAAGGTAGATAAAACAACAAGTAAAAATAAACACAAGAGAACTCTGGATGGGAATTTTTTGTCTGTGAGAAGTTTATAGAAGGTCTTTCTGAAACAGAAAACAGGCAAGCAGGGCCAGAAGAACTATTGTGATCTCCAAGCAATGATTTATAAACAGCGTCTGAAAGGCTGTGCATTGTGCACTTCAATAATGGAGAGAGAATTCAAACTACCTGCTTGGAATGGGCAAAACGTTGTTTTGTTGTAAATTATCAGAGCTGTAAATGGTTTTTCCCCACTGGAAAAGCACATGCACCACCCTATTATATTTGTCTTCCTGCTTCTGCAGTGGAAACAAAAGAAAAGGAGACTGGGCTCCAATGACAAAACAAGAAAAGTCAGATGAGCAGGGGTTTTTGTTTCTAAGACAATGCTGTTGCTCAATTTTGCTGAACTAGTTAACTCTCTAATTTATTCTTACTGCTGGAGTTTTCTGTGTGGCTTCTTTTTTTTTTTTTTTCTGCTCAAAGATGTTTTAATTTCACCACAGGAGGGCAAAGAACAAGTGATGAGAATGAACGATGCTTTGCAAATTCACATCATCATCCATCAAGGGACCTCAGCATAGTCACTGAGGTCTAAGGTGGTGATCAAGTGATTAATCCCATCACCCTGCTAATTGCATTTCATTTACTGATTACCAGGAGACACATGTTCACCAGAGCTCCAGCACAGGTCTGTGCAGAAGTGGAAGCAGTTGTTCCCAGATTATCTGTGATAAGCTTCATTATCATTCTCAAACTGATTTACACTTATATCGTGCACTCTGCATTACAGATTTGTGAGCTACAGTAGAAAAAAACCCACAAGCAGCCATTAGGGTTGATGAGAAAAAGATGGATCATCAGTGTTTCAGAACTTGCTCCCATTCTGCATTTGAAGGAGAGAAAATATCTGCTTCGTTGTGTTTTCCTTCCAAAAATTAAATTGATTACTGATATATGAGATCACGAAGGAGCCAGGTGGTTAATGCATGGGACACAGTAACCTCACATTCAAATTCAAGCTTGATACCCAACGTTTGAACACAGATACTGCCCACATCCAAGGTGAACATTCTGAGAAATGGTCAAACATGATTTCATATTGGTCAAAAATCTTGCCTCAGCTCCAGGTGATGGCTACAGGAGTTTTCACAGAAGTGGTTTATCAGAAGTTTCCACAAATTAATGCTTCATGTTTATTTTTCATAACTCATCCAGTGTTCCAGTTTCAGAACTGCTGTTCCAAAAAGAGCAGCAACCTCCTTTAACTCAAAGGACATGCATTTTCGTGCTGAGGAGTTTGAGGGGCTACTACATCCATTTCACAGGAGTGCAAAACAGGATGTCTGCATTTGAAACTAAGCCAAATGAGGCTAATGTGGGCTGTTCTTCCAAAAAAACTGAATTCAGTTCCTTGGTACAATGTTGTATGTTCAACAGTACTTTGGGTTCTGATTTTTACAGTGTTGCTTTGCAGTCAGTGGGCCTTTAGGACAAGTTATTGAATATTTGCATGCCACTGTTTGTTCCTTTTTTATTGTGACCCAGGTCCAAATGCTGGGAAAGGTAGAAATACTTCACAGCCTTGTGCTTAATGCAACATGTTAGGTTCCATAGTGAGGGGGTTATTTTTTACCAAAAGACAAGCAGCTTAATGAAAAATAAAAAGTCCTTGCAAACATTGAAACCAGAACCTAGAGAACATGTATCTGTCTTGTCCCTTCTATCTTCTGTTTACATTTGGACTAAAAGCTTCAGACATACATTATGCATCACTGTGAAATCTCTCTCAAGCAGCTCTCTGGCTCATCAATTCTTTAACAACTTTGTAAGTGGACTTGATTTGATCTAGCAACTTCTCCCCAGGCACCACCCCCACAAAGACTTACACTCTCTGTTTTGCAAGTCTTCCCAGTCTCTCCGGCATACAGTCATGAATCTTTTGCCTATTCAATGTCTAAAACATACTCCTATCAGACTTCAGGTTTCACAGATGTTTTAAGATCAGCTGATTTTAACATCAGCTGGTGTGGCCCCAAAAAAGAAGTTAGCAACATATTTCTTCTCCCTTGGTATCAGCATAGGTCTTTGTCCAAGCATTTCACACTGCTGAACATGAGATGTTTAGCAGTGTTGGTGTTGATAAAAAGCCCTTGAAGATCTGACTGATCAAATGGAACAATAAATCCTTATCCAGTAATTACTTTTAGAGTTTCTCCTAGTCTAGGGCATTATTTCCAGCCCATATTTTTCTCATATTTCATTCAAAATAAAATAATAATAAAGGTAAATAAATTAAGCAGCAAGGCTCAGAACTATCTCTAGGAGTAAGAAAAGTAACAACCACAAAATTAAGTATGCTGGAGTACAACTAAAACACATAGATAAACATTCAAACCCACAACTGATGTTAAATCAGGAAAGAACCTGGCCCAGAGCTTCCTTTCTCCAGCTAAGTCACCGGTCTGTATGCAGCAGACACAGTCCAGACTGAAAATATTACTCTCCCATTCACTTACAACAACATTTCTCATCAAACTTAACTTTTAGTTTCTTAATCTGACAGGAGCAGGCTCTGAAGTAACCTCACACTCATTGTGCCTGATCCTTTCCATTTTGTTAGGTTCCTCTGGGCATATCTCCACAGACTTCACAGGTGACACATTTGTTTTCCTGATTTACTTTTGAGATGAATCACCAGAAATCAAACCCACAGTGGCTTCCCAGAAAGGGCTCTCATTTGCAGGCTATGACTTCAAGGCATATGGGAGCCAAGGGCTCTCCCACTTCTCTCCCACTGAGAGAATTTATCTCAGTGAAGCCATGCTCATCTTTAGGACAAGATGGGTTTGTATTCAAGAGAAAAGACTTTCCTGTCCTGTTTAGAGACAAGTCTTATTTAGGAACCATGAAGCAGGACACAATCCTAACAAAATACAGCAGGATCAAGATTTAAAAAAAAAGAAAATAAAAAAACCAAATCAAAAACCACAACAATCCCAAAGTGCCACCAGACTCATAGGAGAAACAAAAGTTCACATTTCACAAAAAAAAAAAAAAAGAAAAAAAGAAAAAGAAAACTAATGGTATTTGTCTTTCAATACACAACTGGCAATGCCTTTCAGGAGGAGATAATGGCCAGAAATCCTGCAGGATCAGAACTTGGGAGGAGTCGGGGGGCAAGGGAAAAAGTGATTTACTTTAGCTCTTTGTAATTATTGATGACCACCATGGGCTGAGATTTAATCGTGTTTCAGGGGAAAATTTGCCCAAAGGTAACCAATCTGGTTCACTTTAAGAGCAGAGTAGGGTGCATCAGGAAGTGACCAGCTCTTGAGAGCAGCAATGACTGCAATGATGCAGTTCTGAGCTGGGCATTTCTGCTGGCATGTGGGGGCTTCCTCGCACAAGGGCTGTGCTCCTGTGTTCCCTCCTTTGTTGTGAATCCTGAGGAATGAATCTACAAGTGGAACAGTGGGTTTTGAGTAGCCAAGAAAGGACCGGTTTTGGTCACTTTATAAATGTAGAAAAAGCCCAAACAACCAAATGGGGTAAATTAGAATGAAAGCATAAAAAGTCAAAATACACTCCCAGACTGGGCTCAAATCTATATAGGTGAAAAAGCAAGTTATTTGTATTTCTAGCGGTGTGTAAAAGTATCCTAAGCCTACTTATTATCTAAAGGAATAATGGCTACAACAACAGGCACCCATTCCTGCCCTTATCACAGCATCAGCTGTCCCTTCAGCCCTACTCTTGGGAAGCACCAGGAGGCCAACAGAAATTGCAAGGACACTTACAAAGAGCAGAAGGCATTTGTTCTCACGGATGGCACCACAGCAGCCGAGGAAGCCCAGCAGGAAGAGCATTGCTCCCATGGCCAGCATGATGTACGCTCCCGTGAACAGCAGGGGATTGGCAGCCACTATCTCTCGAAAACCTGTGGGATCCACAATGACCCAGATTCCCAGTCCCAGCAGGCAGGCTCCTCCCAGCTGTCACAGCACAAGGAAAGGAGAGAGAGGGAGATAGGTCAACATAAAACAACTGCTGCAGAAAAATGGGATTCGTTGTTATCTTTTGGCCAAATGTGTTAATTTGGAGAATTTGGAGAAAGAATGTTTCTCCAAGGCATATATACTCTGCTGTGCAGGTGACTTCTGACATGCTGCTCTTAGTATCTCTTGCTCAATAAATGAATCATTTGCAGCAAAAACCACCTTTCTTTCTTGACATATCACTCTACCAACTGTTTACTCTCCCTGCTGCTGAGAGACAGCCTTGATCTGCTGCTGCATCTGTAGAGGACAGCCCAGTGAGGGGGCTCACGCAAACCACACCTGCCACAGAGGCCAGGGTGGCTGGGCACCCCCAGCCTTCCTTTCAAAAACAAGAACAACTAAGAATGATTCCACACGTGGTAGGAAAATTACTACTTCTAAGTGAAAACCTCAGCAGGGCACCCAGGACTAGAAAACAATTTCTTCTGCCTTTCAAGGATAAACCATGCACACTATTAGTTACAGCTTTCCCTGTGGTTTCCCCTGTCAAGGACAGCAATAACTCAGACAACAATGACCACTGTGCTACCTTGCTGAATGTCTGAGCATCTTTGGATGCTGCAAAACACTCAGTGATTGCTAGTGCAAAGCAGAGGGGATATTCTGTATTGTGGCAACTTTGCCACACTATAGCCTATCCTGCTGGGCAACAGCAGGCTGCTGGAAACAGGGGATACAAAAAAGAGTGAATTCCAAATACTTACAAATATGAAGAAATTGAAAAGAAACATCAGGTATTTCATGCAGCTCAGACAGTCTCCCTCCATGGTCTTCGGGGTCCTTTGTCCAATTCCTCCTGCAAAACAACAGCACTTTCTTACCACACTCATTTTTATTGGAATGACACAATCCTATCTCCAATCTATTTGTATTTCCCCAAGACCCTGTGGAGTTCATTATACAGAAGAGCTCTTTTCTTACCTGAGCAGGGAACACAGCACAGGTTAGTAGGAGATAATGATTGCTGCTAGGTCCCTTTGCATTCCTTAAGGTCTGAAGGCAAACACAAAAGTGAAGGGAAAGGTTGCAGGAGAGGAAAGGTCTAGCTTTACTTGCAGAGTGAGATACTGGGGAAAAAATACCCCTCCTGCACATGAACAATTTTTTTTCCCCACTCCTTAAAGCTTGTCAAGTCTAAGAATCACTGAATGTACCTGTCAATTTCACACTGAGAAAAGGTCATATTGAAACAGGAGACAGAACAAGCTGTGCCCAGTTACAAGACACACAAAATGTGTTGGGGACAGCTATCTTCATACAAGCTTCCTCTACAGAATGAATGCCACACAAACATGGACAACAGCTTCAGGGAAGCTTGTAGACATTTGGGCTTGGAATGACAGCAGTGTGTGGACATGGCAGGGCCCAAGGAGGACATGGTTGCTGAGCCTGGGGCAGAACACCTCCTTACCAGGCAGTGTGAGATTTTCCTGTGCCAGTGAAGTCTTGCTGCCCTACTCCCCACCCTGCACAGGTCTTTTGCAAGAAGAACCCATGGATCAATACTGGAAAGCTTTTGAGGCCAGGAAAAAGGAGCGTTAACCTGTTCTGAAACTCAATTTCTGATATAGACAACTGCTTGGGCAATGCTTCCATTGGAATACCAGCAATAAATCTTGACTGGTGAGTCTACACTGGAGGAAAGTTCCTGTTTGCTGTTTAATGAAGTGACTATGTTTCCTAATATGCCATTATATCACCAAGTACCCTAGAGGGACGGACAAATAAATACATGAAATGGTGAAACTTCCACTGAAACAGAGAACAATGCAGTCATGGCACAGTGCACAGATGGATCTGTACCTTTGCAAACACAGAGGCACAGCTTTGCTTGGCTCCCCAGAGGAGCCTTCCCAAAGCCCACATGCTTCTTAATGCATCTCATTCCCTTTCACCACTGCAAATGCCATTCCCTAAACAGACCTGCACCCGATGATAGGCTATGTTAGCAAAGTCCATTTTATTCACTTAAAAGAAAAAATGGAAATTTTCCAAGATTTTCACCAGGCTGGAAATAAAACCGCCTCTCGCTCCATTGTTTCTGTTAAACCACAAAATGCCTGAGTGCTGTAGAGCCTCATGAGGTGCTTTCCTCTGTGACCATAGGAACTGCTCTGCTTTAGCCAAAGAGCTGAAAAAACCCATGGCAGGCTGAGCTCCCAGCACGGGGCTGCCTGAGGTAAGAGGCAGATTTTTGTTGCACAGTGTGTGTCTGGTGCACCCCTTTCACTTGATTTTAAAATCAGACCAATTCCTTCTTAGTGATAAAACAGGCTGAGACACGAATGGCGTGACACAGATGCTCACGCGGACGTGAAGTTTCTTTCCCTTGGCATCTACCTGTACTTGGGGCAGCATGCCTCTGCTGGCTGGGTACTGCCCAGGAAACCCCCTTTGCTAGAGGAATCCTGAGAAGATCCATCTTGCTTCTGGAGAAACACAAACATGAATCTAAACCTGAGTGCGAGGGCAATATTTTTATCTTTATAGTATTTATTTTCTTAGACTTCTGCTACATGATTGTTCTGCCCAGAGAGATTCAAAGGCAAGATGGTGACTGCAGGAGATGGGGTAGGGCAGAGAGCTCTAATGTGGGCCTGCAGGAAATGCCCACAGCCTCCTGACACTATTTAAATCCATGTCTGCCAATCTCACAGGGAAAAGAGACCTTAAAGTCCAGAAGGCTAAGGAGCTGGGCACCTTTCCCTCGTTTCATGGGAAAGGTGAATCTTCAGCTCCACTAACACATGAGTTGGACACTAGAGAGGGATATGGAAATACAGACAAATCAATAGGATACTGGTGTTTCAAGAGTCCCACAATTAGTGTCTCATAGATTAAAAATTCGTGCTCCAATGAAACAAAGGATGGCTAAATCTTAGTATATTAGCTGAAGTCTTAGAGTTATCTGAGAAAATTCAAACTCCTGTGCTCCTTGAGCACCCTCCTGTGTGTTCCATATTATAGTAGCCTTTGTCAAAAAAAACCTCATAAAACAGCCAAGAGTTTAGCCTTGTTGTGCCACTATACATCATTCCCACACCCCACTACAGTCACCCACATGGAAAACAATGCCTGTGGTCCAAGAAGCAGCAGCTCCTAAGCCTAATACTGTCTTGCTGCTTTGTAGCATTGATAAATCACATTCCTGCCTTAGTTTCCTTTCCATGTCTGGGACTTCTCCCTCTGTAAGGTAAGCAAGGTCCCTTGGAACTGCTCTGGTTTACATGAGCTGAACACAGGTCCAAATTTATTTTCAAAGACAAATATAGGCTGTGACTCTTTGCATTGCTCCTGCCTGCCCCTCCACTCAGTATGTTAACAGGTTTTCCAGGCATAAGCAGGGAAGGAAGATTGTAAATCCATTGAGCAATCAGATCCTGAAAACTTCACTGTCCGGAAGAACCAGTCAGTCACAATAACCTGGGAGTAGCACAAACACATGCATGCTCAGCTTTGACAAACAAGGACTCCCTTCTTTGTTTGGGCACAAATCTGTCCCCAGCAGTGGTACTGGGCTCAGATTTGTAATTTCTAAACCTGCCACACCTTGTTGCACGCAGCAAAGCAACAACTAAATGCAATTCTACTCATTGTGCTGAGCTTCAGCTCAAGACCACACCCCTCTGGGGCTTTCAGATTCCAAAATTCTTCCACTCAGGATGTGCAAACGAAGCTCAGGGGCAGTAATGTGAGGTCTGGGCTGGTAAAGCAAAGAACGAAGCATATCAGAGTTTCCACATCAGAAGAACTCAGTGCAAGCTTCCAAAAAATGCCAACCCACTGACCTGATCTGAGAAACAGGAGCTCTGGGCAGCTGTCGCACTGCTGGAACTTAGAACTTGGAGAGACCCACAAACACAAGCACAACACACACTTTCCAGTTTCTGCTGGGTACCCAGATTTCCAAACAGCACATGCAAGGCCACCCTTTGGATCCTGTTATTGCACTGATTCAAACAGGGCAAATCAACCAAAAGCATGATCTGACCTCTTATGAGGCACTTAAAACATTTTGGTGTCAGAGCCTGGGCACTCTAGCATTTAATACCATCCAGCTCATATCTGCTGTGGTGCTCCAGACTTTGATGAGTATGTAAGCAATGCTATTTACAAACCATGCAAGCAAAATGCAGATAATATGACTTACAAATCATGTCATTATGAATGCATTTGTGCCAACTACTGTCCTGCTAATTAACTGAAGGTACCTGGAGTCCCTGATGTCAGGCTTCAAGGCATTAAAGGAAAATCCTGACCCACAGAGATGGGCTTTCCTTCTACTTTTTTTTTTTAGCTGTACACACAAAATGCAAATTATCTGAGTTACTCCCACTACACACTGATACAAGCGTGATAAAAACTGAATGCATATGTCTTAATCTACCTTTTAAAAATACCTTCACTCCCCTCCTCCAGGCCCCAAATCTGTGAGAGATTAAGTTCTTCTCTGCAGGAGACATTTAATGCTAAGCAAACATTAACAGTCAGAACTGCAGAAGACAGAGGCTGACAGACTCTCTCCCTGGCTTGTCCCATCTCAGACCTGTGAGACATATGAGATGCATTTGTTTTTGTCTGAAATGTAGCTATAAATGTTCAGCTTTTTCTTAGGCACATTATTCTACATTTCTCTCTCCCTTGTATCTCCCATGAATTTTATCTTACACAGTGATGGGGAGGCTAAAAATCCCCAGCAGTGTAGCCAGGAAACATGGCCCAGCTGCTGTAATCAGTCAGGAATAAAATCTAGGTTTTTTATGCATTACATTTTTTTGTTCTCCAGCCACTTCCTTCCTTCTGTCATTTGCTTTGCAAGCCTTGCAGCTGCCTTGAACTTCACATTTCTAGAGGCAGCTGCTCAACCACACCCCTCAAAAAAGCTTCCAATTTTCTGTTTGCTGCCCCTGACATTTCCCTCAAGCCCCATTTCCCTTTAACACTGGATTGAAACCCATGGATTCACTCTGATTGCTCCTTTACCTTTGGTTTGAAGGTGGAATCACTGACACACTTAGGTTGGACAGGACCTCTGGATGTCACAGACTACAAACACCCACTGCCTCCAACCTGGGCCAATTCCAAATCTGATCCAACTTCAAAGTTAGAGCACACTGCTTAGTTTAGTTTTGAATATATCCAAGTGTGGAAGCCCCCCTGGGAAGAGAGGACCCTGAGAGGCATTCCCCAGGTTAGGGAGAACAAGAGGCTTCTCTCACAAGATGCCCTGTTCTGTGATGCTGTGTACCCCTGCTCGGCTCCCTCAGCCAGCTCCATTTGTCCCCCACCATAGCCCTCTGTCCCTCAGCCACCCCCCTTTATTTCCCCATTGGCTCCTGTACCCTAACCCCACCTGTGTGCTGTGCCCATGCTCCCTGAGGGTTGGTCCCTGGTGCTCTCTCCACCCCTACCACCCCATACTTAACCCTGGACATTCCCATGAGTCTTGGTTTCATCACTGAACCCTCCACGAGCGCGGCTGGAATTAACATCTCTGTGGACTCAAAGAAAGATCCTTCCTGCCTCTTTGCCATCGACCATACTAGCAGTTATCTCGGCATGCTACATCCAAGGACTGAGATTCCCCAGTCTCCCTGGACACCTCTTCCAGTGTTTGATGAACCTCCCCAGTAAAAAGATTTTTCAGAGGAGCTGCCCAAGGTGTGCTGAGTTACCCTGTGGCAAGTGAAACGAGAGTATCTCATGGATGTGCCAGACTATCAGAACTGTCAGGGGCACCTTACATTCACCAGTCTTAACCCTCACATCTTTTGTTTCTTATCACTCCTACCCTCTACTGAAAACAAGTGTGTGAACCATTTTCCTTGCCCACTCATTCCATGGCAGACAATTCATGTTTCAGCACATAAAATTCAGACAGACTTCCCAATTGTTCATCACAGTCTTCCCTTCTCAAATACTTGATAGAAAACAGAGAATAACTGAGATTGAGAGAGATATCTACAGGTCCTCTTGCCCAACCCTCATGCAAATCACTTTTTAAGTCACTGCTCTTCTATCACATGATCCATGTATATCTTCTTTTAACATAAATATCTCTTTGCTGTCAACATGCATGAAGAACTTGTTCACTGAACTGATGCTGAACTGTTACTTCCTCTAAAACCTAAGAACCAGTCCTGTAGTGCTTCCTACAAAATATTAGCCTGTGGTTTGAGGAGCAAATGAGGCCAACTCACACCTGCTTTCATATTCATGCACAATGTACCCAGTAAAAGCAGAGGATGTGTTTGGACTTCTCCAGAACCAGTACCAGGCAGCCTTTAAAGGTATTAGAAAATATGGACTAGATTCTCTTTCAAGTAAATGTACTGATTTCTAGAGGCTGTCCCAGATAAGATGTCACTGGAAGTATCCCTGAAGCTCTAAGCTGCACCAAGTGGCAAAGGATCACCACCACTTGGCATTGCTCCATTGCATCCTCTCCCCAGCAGTGTGGCAGACCACCCTTTGGCTTGCAGGTGTGGAGACTTGGCTCAGCATGCTTGCCTTCCTTCCCAAGTACATCTCCCATGAGAGGGTTTCTGTGTTCACTCTCTGCGAGCAGTATTCAACTTTAAACCAAAGTGGTGGGATTTCCTAAGAGAATATATCTAACAGGAAGGGTCTTCCAGAAAATCATCTTGGAGTATTATTTTCACACAGTCTGCTCCTCTAGATACAACAGAGATTAGGGGCAGTTTCATAAGGGGTTTCATAAGGAAGGATGACTTTCTGCAGTACCTTGCTGGGGATAGAGTGGCAGATGAGCTGTGTATTTCTTACCCCCTCCAGCACACCATAATTACACTTAACCTGCCTTGACAGGGATAGAGAGAAAGTACCTGGCATACAGGAAGAGCAAGCCATTAACAGCTCTCACCTTTACTAATCTTGGGACTTGAAGCACAGTGCCTCTTCCAGTGTTTAGTTGTCTGTGTGTCCCATGTATCTCCTTCTATCCAAGCTTGTCCTGTAAGAGAAAAATATGCAATTACTGAAGAAGTCAGTAAAATGTAATCATCTTAAGTACACAATTTATTAAAACACAACATCCTGATGAATATTCTCAGTCTAATTGCCACCTTAATTTAGTGTACATTAGCATTAATGAAGAGCTTTTATTACTCAGTGAGGGATTCAGTTCCTCAGAATCTCTTTAACAATCTTTGGGGTGTTTTAAATGCCCACAGACCACACGTAAATCTATAGCCCCATTACACATGCACTTCATACCACGAGAGGACTAGATTAATACCAGCTGCACCTTCAATATTTTATAGGAGCTTTAGACAAACTTTAATCTGCTGTGACTTTACAGCCCATTTACTGGGAAAATGGAAAAGGCAGGAAGGAAGATGGAATGCATCTTTGGGAAGCCCAGCCATTAGGAGCAGCAGTGTGAAATGTTGGGTGCTATCCCTTGTTCTTCCAGCCAGCTGTCATGCCAAGCCGAGCAAAGTATTTCCTCTTCCTCTGCCTTGTTGTCACTGCCTGGGAAGCAATGACAGAGAGGAACAGCAAAGCCACAGCCCTGTCCACCCAAAAGCATTGGATATGTGGGTGCAGGCAGAGGGACTCAGGTTCAGACTGCCACTGCCCTCAAGCTAACAATCACAATTTTCTCAGTAAGTTTTAATTTCTGCCCACGCAATGCTGATGACAGCCTTTGACTAGGCAAAGGTGAGGTGAGACTACAGACTAACCTGCAAGGCACACAGGTTTGACTTGCTTTTTCAGGGCACCCTCTCCTAGATTGCTTTTTCCACCTATCTGGCACAACCCCAAGCCCATATTGCAGGGCCTGTGGGGAAGGGGCAGTCTTTAACTCTTCAAAGAGCACCCCATGCCATAAGAGTCCAATATTCACATAGGGCTCAGCACTGTAACTCACTCACTCCCTCATCCTTCACAAATGCTTTTGGCATACTCACAGCTTTGCTGAGGCCGCTTCTTCCCTGTGAGGCACCAGATAAGTCACCTGGGTCTCTCCCTGCTCTCTCACTGCCAACATTTCATCATGATTTCTGGAGTGGGTGCATTTAACATCTGTTTCCCACAAACATTTGTAAATGCGCCTTTGAAAATTGCCTCCCATTAAGACTTCTGTGAGTAAAAGTCTATCATTTGTTGTTGGCAGGAAGCGAACAAGGAGTTTCAAGGTGGCTGAAACTATTACAACATAAAAACATATAATGAATATTCATAGACCTTTTGTTTTGCATTAATCCCTCACATTTAATGTCCTTTTTCTGTCACTGTAAACCTACATCTCTAGATGAAGAGCAAGGATGGCTTCCCCTTTGAAATCTGGAGGGTACAAACATCTCTTGCCAATCCACCTGTCTCTGCTATGAAGTGGCTGAACTGCCCTAGATAACAATGCTGGGCACAGGGGCTGCCCCGGACCAGTAGAGCTTTTCCACCAGTGCCAAAGCTCAGAGGGTGCTGTGTGCCTGGCTGGGGGATGGCTGCAGCAGGTTCAGCATGTCTGAAGAGGGCTTTGGAGAGTGTACAGCCAGGACAAGGGACAGTGCCTCACAGCAGAGCCCCTGTTCGGCAGTCAGAGCCCAGTGTCCACCCTGACCTTCATAACTATATCTTTGGTGTGTAGGGACACTTCATCCAGTGTTTTTCACGTGTAATTGAGAGACAATTTCTTCAGCTGTCCTGTCCTGTGATGCCACTGTCTTGGGATAGATGCTGCCAAGAGAAGATGGCTCTAATTTTGAAGCAGAGATGACACTGTGCTATACAAACCTATCATTAAGAAAATAACCAGAATGATAGGATTCCTGCTCCTACTGTGTGTGCATATAATTACATCCTCACAAGCCCTCAGAGATCTGCGTGGGAGAGGAATTTAATTTTTTTATCCATCATAAGTCACAATATTTTAAAGAAATTACAGCACCCCAGAGAAGAAGAGTTTAAATGCTTCAGTAGGTACCAGCAGGTACTGTGTCAGAAGGGATGAAAGACTGTATTTGGTGCCAAACAGCAGCAGTGTTCCACCTTACTCTGTGGCCTTAAAGGGGAGGAAGTCCCTGCCAAACAGATTCTCTTTGGTTAATAGCTACGATTTTGTCATTAGGGAGAACTGCACGAAGTGCAAATCCACCATGCCTAATTGTAACTCCAGCAAGCTGATGCCTTTAATTACAGTCTCTGGGGAAACACAGTAGGAGCTGGAACAACAGCTGAGGCCAAGCCTCATCCTTGGGCTGGCCAGCTGTGGCTGGCACATTGTCCACAGCCACCACAACTCTCCTTGGCATTGGCTTCTCTTCACATTCACATTGCAGCCCTTTGAGGAGGGGGCTTTGATGAACAAAAAGCAGCTAAACATGTGCCTCCTGCTGGTATTATGCTGCAAGAAAGACAGACAGAGCTCCAGAGCAAAGAGGGATGGAGCAGAGAGAGGCTGATGCAGACAACAGGCAGTGAGTGAACCAAGAAACGAATGGAGTGTGCAGGATGGAGAAGCAAGGCCTGTCTGTGAGAAATCCAGCCTTCTTCATGTTGGCTAGAGCAGGAAGGGCCACCACATGAATCCCTCACAAGGGCTTCACAAGGGCTTCTAGCTACTGCCAGTCCCCTGTGCTTGTCACATTTGCAGTGTCGAGAGACAGTTAAACACATGCCAGGCCATATATTAAATCAAAGGAGAAGTTGAAGACAGAAGTCATGTCCTGCTGGATCTCTACATCAGGTGAGTGCTTTCACAATGAAGGGTGAGGAGAAACCTCTCTGTGGAAGCAGGATCAGAATAATTTCATTCCCTTGCAATGGGTTCAGAAAAAAATTGAAACACTTTTTGCTTTAGAACTGGACCTTGGCACAAGCAGTCAGCCCCATGTGTTATCCTGTAACTGTTGCTCCTACATGAATAACTAATTGTTCTGGAATTTCATAGCACTTGTGCAGCAGAATCGTTGCTGCCACACAACTACATTACCGCACGTAAATCCAATTAGGTCCCAAAGTGCACTGTGTAAGTGTAATCGGCCCCTGTGGAGCAGCCCTGAGGAGACTTGCACAAGGCCATGCAACTGGATACTAAATTACAGTCAATCTACCTCCTCTTTAGTTGCATTAAAATGCTAATGTCACTGTAACACGGGCCCATTTACCAGCACTGACTGCCTTGCCTTGCAACACTGGAGTGAATGAGGCTGTTGCACTGCCTCAGAGCATTTAATTCCTCTGTACAGTTGAGTGAGCAAAGTCCTTAGGGGCATCTTATACCTTCAAACAGCAACCTGATTGGCTTTTATAACACTAAAAGCATATGAGGCTTGTGACAATGTTTAAATGAATCGGAGCTGCCTCCAAAACTACCCTAAGTTTCCTACACAAGCAGAGCAACTGGGTCCCATCTCATCCTGACTGCTTTTAACGAGAACCCCCTTCTGCCATCTGTGTGCGTAAGAGCACATCAGTCACACTGAGGAGGAAAAAGAGGCCTGAACTGAACCCCCTACATCTTCATATAAATAATGCCAGCTTTGCAACAAAACTACTAATACAACTCTTACCCTCTGTTTTATATTTGCAATTTTGCACAATGTGTGCATAGAACACGTGAGATCATATGGAGGTAAAATCTCCCACACATGCAGAGACATTCAGAATGGAAATTCAGAAGTCCCAGAGCAGAACCAATTCTAAATGTTGTAACGTTTGGAAAAGTGCTAGATTATGTGTTTGAAGTGCCAGCATGGCTTCAGGCCACAGACCATTCCGTTTCAGCTGGTGCAAATGTGCACACTGCACTGTTCGAAACATGAACTGCCTGCTCACTTTGGCCCCTTCCCAAGCAGAGTTCCATAGGTAATCACATCTGGCTCTTTCGTACAGCCTCGCACACACAGGCACCAGCCGTCTCAGAAAAGATCCTGCATTCAGAACCAAAGCATCTGATAGCCTGCAATTTTTTAAGTTCTGTTTCTTTAAAAAAAAAGTCCTCAGATAGCTCACAGGTGTATTTCCCCTCATATTAACCACAGTACAATGGAACCATATGGTACCAATTGTCTGCCTTTCTAAGCAGATGACCCAGAGATTATGTGCACTGATAATATAACAACATTAATTTTGGTTTTTAGATGAGAAAACCAGGGATAAAAGGGGAATGGATGCGCTAAACCTCCTGACCCCCAATATAGCTCTCTGCTCACCAGTCCATACTGAGACCAAACCCATAGAAAAGCTGATGACTTCTGGCTGACAAGTTGCCCTCTTTGCTAGGCATCTTCTGTCCCAGAAAGCTGTTATTTAGCAGACCGAAAGGGAGGCAGCTAACTTTGGCCTCTTATATCTGAAAGGATTTCCCTTCTGGATGGAATAAATGTCACCCTCCTGAGTGGATCATGGAACTGCAACAGAAGCCAAGTGACATTATCCACTGTCATGTCAGATACTGCCGAGTGCTGAAGCACTCCATACGCTTGCACGGCATTCCAGACGCTGAGGGGATTTAACACAAACTCTAAATGCCTGACACTTTTTCCCTGAGCCTGACATATCTCACCTTTACAACAACTGGCTCCTGGGTGCTCTTTTCTGTTCTCTTTTCCTATAGCCTTGCTTTGTTTGCAGCAAATGCCTCAGCAGTTTGTGGCATTCATGATGGTTTTGAGACATGCAGGAATAAATCTCAGGAATACTGGACAGTTGCTGTGGCAACCTTGTCCTCCTCAGACCACAATTTTCAATATTTTAAGGATTTTCCTGATACTTCGCAGGATTCAGGGAAACAAGGCAGAGAAGAAAAATTATTTTAAAATAAGGATGTTACCAAAACGGATTACTATAAGCCACAGGGCTTCATCCTATCAAAAAGGTGATGATGTTGATGTCCTTCACAAGAAAAAGAAGCCCCAGACTGTCTGAGGAGAGGCAGAGGCAAGGGGCCATGGGCAAGGGAATTTGAAATCCCTGCTTGTATCATCTGTTCTAACACAGAATGGAGCTGCAGATCAATAGGTTAACTTCTTTTTATTGTGTTTATTCTCAGTGTTTTATCATAAGGCAGAGGTGTGGGAAAACTAACCCACTGTTTAGGATCATTTAATTGGGGAAGAAATAACTTTAATTCCTTTTAAAAAAGAAATCCCAAACAGAACGTTGAGTGCATTAAATGTTGTACAACCCCCCCCCCCNAACCAGACAAAAACCCCACAAACCCCAGAAAACTAAAAAAATTATCTGTTCAGTGTAAGATCCAATGCAGATATAAAAACAAAACCGTCTGTTTAGTCAGGTTTAGTCAGTCTAGAAAAGTAAAGGCTAGGAAAAACAGCCTCTAAGAAAAGCAGATCTCAAATGGGGGATCTCAGTAATACTAAATAAACCAGAAAATAACATTTCTGGAAATCTAAGAAGTTACATTCTTTATCTGCTTCTGGTCATCTTTTAAATGTTTTAACAAGAAATGTTTTTAACAACGTTAAAAGTGTTATGGAATCTAAACACAATAGGATATTATAGGAAATACATACATTTCAGAAGATATAGGTGTGATATGTGCAACAAAACTTGAATGCAGCAAAAGACATGAGAAATTATGGAAAGAGAGGCAGACCTGAAGTCTAAGTTACCATGCTTATAGTCAAACTGGTACACATCTCATAAATATTCCATGTGCAAATCTAAACTGAGTTTCACTGTAATCAGCACCTTTAGCTTACTCTAACACATAAAATTGCAGCTAATGTGGTTTGAAAGGAAAATGTGACTGATCTCAACCACACCTGCCCCAATTAAGGTACAAACACCCAACTATTCAGCATCTTTTGGTAGAGATATTTTTGATTTCAGATTTAGAGAGAGAACCATGGCCGCAGCCCACAAGAGTGTCAGATATTCTGCAGGAAAATAACTGAGAGTAAATAAATCCCATAATCTTGGCATACATGTTTCTTCTAAAAGTTGTCTCTTTCTCCATAAGATGTATAATCTAAGTGCTCCAGCAACCATCAGGTTCCAGGCAGACAAAAGACCCCAAGCACAATTCATACGTAGATGACAGGAGTAGAGGGACTAAGTGAGATATGAGCCAAGACTCCAAGGCTGGCTCCCAGCTGCTTTTGCTTTCCCAATGGATAACAGACACTGCATCGATACACACAATGTCATGCTAGTGAATTTGCTGCTCTCTTAGCACCTCATTTTTCTCTCCATCTGAACTTATTTCGAAAGCATGCAATTCACCGTCCCCTTCTCCTTTCTCTTTTGTCCTTACTCATGGCATGGGAACCATGAAAGACAGCGTGGCTGGTTATTGTCAATGCATTTGAAAGTGCAGACCTTTAAAAGGGGGTTATTCTGGAACATGCCACGGTTTTCCTTGCTATTTGCACAGGCAGCTAATGATCATCCTAATAGCTTCTCTCTCTGAAGTCGTAATAAGCTTACAAATGAACCCATTCAGCACATATTAAAAAGCAAGGGATGCTCCTTTGATTACAGCCTTTATGGAAATCTCGGAATATTTGTTTTGTTGCTGCACAGCCGCAATGAGGACATGCTGCTGGGAGCCGGCTCAGCTGCCAGAGCCGTGGGGTTTGGAGACACCTCCAGTGCCATAGCAACACAGCCACCTCTCCCCGCATCAGACGCAGGGAGCCTGGCAGCCCTGCCGCCCAGGCGAGCGGCTCCAGCTCCTGCAGAATTTAAGAAACAAAAGGTGCCTAATTAAACTTCCTCTGCCGACGCCTGACCCGCGTTTGTGAAGCAGCAGGGACAGCCCCGTGCGCAGCAGCTCTCGAGAAGGAGCCGTCCTGCGCCCGCCGCGGCCCCGCCACCAGCGCGATGGGTCCCGGCTGCACACCCACCCCCGGGCTGCAGGCACCGCTTCCACACTGCGGGACAACCGCGACACGAGGGGAACAGATCCTGGGAGACCAGAGGAGGCAGGAGCTTTGCTTTGCTGAGGTGCCAGTATGGGGGAACTCGCCTCCATCGCCACTTGTAACCATTCCCCCTCAATAACCTCACCCTTCCACATGTGGGATTGGAACCAAGTAACCTTATGGAAATCTCCTTACCACTTAACTGCTCAGAGGTTGATCTAAATCCCACTTAAATTGCTGACGGACTTAAACTCCGCCAAGGGATGGGAGGGGGGGGAACTAAAGGATGTAAAAACCTGCAAAATGGGGGTTCTAGCTTTCATTAAGATTTGATTAAACATTCCACAACAGCCAAAAGTTAAACGACCATACCCTTTTACCCCTAAAGGAAACACTATGAACAATATACACTCTTTCCCAAAATAACCTTATTCCCTGAGCACAGTTCATCGGTAGAAGTCTTAAGTGTAGATACTTGGGGAGTCATTTATTTTTGCAAACAAAACCAGCAGCTTATGTGCTGATGACATGGATCCAAAGGCTTTCAGACAGCCTCAGTGGGATGACTTTCACCCACAAAAAGTGTAACATCTCCTCTCACAAAGCTGGGACTCTAAACAAACTGCTTCTACTTTGCCTGAAAGCCAAGACCTTTGTATGGAACAGATATTTTCTAAATCTCCAGGAGACTGGCTGAGGTTAAAGCAGGTCAAACCATGTAATACAGATATCTTTGTGTTGATACTACCCATGGTGCCTATTAGGAAGGCCACAATTGTAAGAAACATTTTCTCATCAAGGATATTTAATACAGTGCCAGAGTGTCTCCCCAGGCAGTATTTGTTTTAAGGTTTGTGAGCTTTGGGGGGAAAGGATTAGTGCCTCTGATTGTGAAGTGGTCCAGGTTTTTAGCTCTATTGTAATCTAAATAACACATTACAGCAGCAGTGGAAACTTCACTACCAGCATTGCTTGCCAGAGGCCTGGGTGTAGCCTGGGGCAAAACCTGGAGCACCATCAATCATACACACAGATAAAAACTGGCATGCACTCACAGGGTATCGTGGGGACTCTCAAAACTGAAGCAGCAGAATCAACTATGGAAGTACTCCGGAAGCTGAAGAATTTTCTTTCACTCAGCCTTCACTGCTGTTTTACCCACCAGAAGTCAGGACTTGGAAACTAAAGACATAAAACCTTTTCTAATTCAGATCAGAGGGGCTACAATAATTACAAATGTGTCAGTGAATGATCAAGGCAGAAGCTGTTCCCATGGCCTTAAATCAGTACAAAATCCAATCTATAGATGGACTGCTGAGCACCTTCCTCTTCCCACCCAAAAGAAGCACAAACACAGTCCGGCCCAACTTGGCAATTCTGATTCTGAGAGCATAGGCAACCTTTTTAGGGAGGACAACAGAACACTGTGATAAAACCAGATGTCCTGTCAGGAACAGGACTCCACAGTCTAACTTTCGCATCAGTCAGGACTGGGCTGAATTCTGAACTCAAAATCACACCAGTTTTCAGTGCCTGGAGCTCACTATACCTACACTTTGCTATGTCTCTTTTCTTGATCATCATGCAATTTGAAAGGAGCATTGCATTTCAGCTAAAAATCCCATATTTTGAATTTATCAGAATGAGGTTTGCAGAGCAAAGAGCCAAAGCAGCCCAGGTTAAGGCTGAGAAAACATAGGAAACAGCAGGATGTTCAAGCTATCCTGAGCATGGAGAGGCAATCCTTTGGGGACAATCTCACAGTTAGGGTGCAGGGTTGTTCTGCATTAAGGACAAGAAAAGTTGTCTCAAGAAACACAGCATTTAACAGCTTCTTCTCCCATCCCTGCTGTCAGCATGGGGGAAAGAATTTTCTGAAAACATTGTGGAGCCTTGCTGTGAAAATACATTTGACAACAAATTTTATGACAAATTTCATAAAAAGATTCGTGGTTACCATTCCTCATGTCTGAAGATGCACAAACCACCTTGCATCAGACCACTAATACCATTTAAGCCTTAGATTGCTTTCCACATTAGTCTGAAAGCCCCTTATGAAGCTGTGTCCTTTATAAAGCGGGTGTGGCTTTGCTCTGCGATACCCAGCAAGTGTCCTGGGCATCTGTGGTCCCCTCTCTAGTGCTCAAACCACTTTTACAGTTCCAGTTCTGCTAACATCTCTCACAGAAACCCACAGACATTAGCAAGTGATTTCAAGACGGTGTCCATCATCCTCCTACTCCCCATGTATTTAATATAATTAACAACAACACTTATCTGTCACCCATGGAGTCTTAGAGATTTAGTTCAGTTTACTATGACAGTGCCAGGCTGCCTGTACTGAAAACAGTTGGGAAATGCTGACAATAAAAATATTGTCATTTTTAGATGGAAACAAGTATTTTGAGTGACTGCCACTATTTTTTAAAACTGATCGGGTACAAAAACCCAGGTGAGGTCCTTCATGTGGCTCAAAAGAGGTCAGATGGTTTGTACTCCATCTTTGCCATGCTTCTCACAACGATGTGCTCAAAACTCTAGAAATAACCATTTAGGGCTGATGTCTCCAAAAATGTTCTCTTGCAACCCTCAAACAGACAACCCCTGTAAGTTTTCCTCCACAGGTTCACATCAGGAAATTTCTCACTAGGAGAATCCCAAGTCAATGCTCTCCTGATGAGGAGAGACACAGCAAGATTTGAGCTCTTAGCAGTAGATGCTGTCCACGACTTAGCTGAGGTTCCATATCGACCAGCACCACCAGGGCTCCTGGGCAGTGAGAGATTGGATCATAGGGGTTGTGCATTGGAGGGGATGAGCATTCTGCTTACAATCTGAGGGCTGCTGCCAACTCAATGCACTTTGAAACTCCATGTTCAGCACCACAGGCCACACTCCATCCTCCCTGCTGTTCCCCATTGACAACGCTGTGAACCACCTCTTCCAGGGGCCAGCAGCAACATAGAGCCTTCAGGGCATGTGGGGTCAAGGATCAGTATCCTGGAGGCCCCAGTTACTAATAAGGCATGGGGACTGAATGTGGGGATATTTTTGGAAAATGTAGTTCCTTCAGAAGTAGCTCAGGAACTAAAGTTTTCCAGTCAGCACAGTGTTGATCAGGAATTTGAAGCAGACACTTCCAGTGATCTGATACTCATAGCAGAAAAGCTGCCATGTAAAAGTTCCACCAGTAAGGGATCACCTATTTGGAAAAACAAAAACAAATTTGTTCTTATATCTCTTGGGTGAAGGACAAGGGTGGACACAGCGTGCAGTCATGTAAATTGGCCTTCCAGTATTTCTGTTTATTTGCACCTGCCAGCTCAGAGCCCATACTTAACCTCCATCCTTTCAGGCTGTGCACCCAGGTGCTCTAGAGGTGAGTGCAGTGTGCCTCTGATGAGATGGAAGATGAAGTACCAGAGATGTACAGAGACATATGAGAGGCAGGAGATGTGGTTAGGGATCTATCATTCTGATAGGCCATGCTCCTTTTCTGAGCCTGCACACTCCCTGTGGGCAAGGGGAAAGCAGGTGATGATGCTGGCCCACTGTGGGAAGCCCTACAAAACAGCTTTGTCCTTCACCAGTTCTGCTGTTTAAATGCTGCAAATCATTGGAGCTGAGCACACCTCATCAGCAGAGCCAAGTTCATCCCTCTCACCCCCTCAAGCCCAGAAGAGTGAGCACACTGAAATGTGCAGGCTTTCCCTAAAGTTTTGCAGCTGCTGAAACAAGCATGGGCTCACCTTGCCCTCACTGACTGAACCACCCACCCTCTCCTCCAAGCAAGGGCTTGTCTGTGTTTCTCTTCCTCATCCATTCCACTGTTTCAAATTTTGAGATCCTGTATTTTAACTTTTATGTCCTGACTTTCCTTCTCTTCTGCAATGCATGACACTGTATTAATCTCTTCTGTAATCTGATTTTTGCATAGGACATGTCTTTTAGAAAATCTGATTTTGCTCAGAAGCATCCAAACAAATCTGTGAGTCAAAAAGAATGGATGTGAGAATAAAAGCAAATGCCAAGTAAGCTCCCGTTTGAGCACTTTACATATCGTGTGTGAAATACCAGCTCCTAAAATTCATTTTTTGTTGAGATGGTATCTCATATAATATGCTATCTTTCCATTATCCTGGGGTGACATGGCTCAGGTCTCTCAGCTAACACTTATCTGCTGCTTTCCCTTCTATCCTGGGAAGATTACAAATGAATTAGGTGACTCCAAAGCATTTTGGAGTAAAAGTCAGGATATCCTTCTGGTAAAAATGTGGAGTCAGAGGTGACCAGATAACTACAGTCAATCAGTACCAACCCAGGGAATTCATTTCTGTAAATCAATGAAATACTGCTAAATCTATACCAAACATCCAGAATAATGATTTTCTCACTTCTTAAATTTAAATCTTTGCTATTGGCTCAGTGAATCTGAAATTAGTCCTTTCAACTGGATCATTATTTGATTTAGAGATTTAAAAAAAAATTAATTCTAGGATGGAATATTCCTTTAGTGTCAGATCTCATTCAGCTGTTTAACAAAAAAAATTGATCACACTCATCGGTATCTATTAACCTACAAAATAAACTGATTTTAATTGAGGCACCAATGTGTAAGGGTTTGGCTGAAGATTTTGAATATCTGCTTCAAGAAGTATGATACATTTATATGATTCATAGGCAAGATAGGGAGGAATTTACTTCACATTCTTTTTTTTAAGGACTGAAAATGCAGGATTTAGTTCGTGAAGTTTAAGTTATCACCTGTGGTTACTACCCCAGCTTTGCTTGGAGACCTGCATTTTACAGCCTAGCTGTAGTGGTTCATACAAGCAAGGGAATTCACCTGGGGCAAAGGGTGCTTAACCTCGATGTGTTTGACAATATCTCCAGTCAGACTATGTTTCATTTTTCCAACCACACAACCAGACCATGGCCTCGTTAGGGAAGCAACTTCTGCTCCAAGCAAGGACACATTTTTCTAGCTGAAATAAAATGATATGTCATGACTCTGTTCCCTTTCAGCATCAGTTTCTTTCTACTGTACCTGAAGGCTTAGTGAGAAATTTAATAGAAACTTTATAATGTGGGAGCTTTTTTCCTTTTTAAAGATGATGTATCTATCCTTTTTGCTAACAGATCTAAATTAAAGTACACCAGAAAAAAATTGTCCTTTCCCAAAAACTGGGGTAAGCCATATTGCAGCAGTGGATATTGCTACTTTAACTACGCAGCTAAGTCTTCAATTAGCAACCCTGCATAACACAGGACAAGGTGTTTTAGCATCTGTCCACTTCATCCAATATACAACAAGAGTTCCTTAATCAATAAGCTTACTCCAAACCCCGAAGAAAGACACCATCGAAACCCTTTTTTGCCCCACTGTTTTAGATGCAGGCACTTTAGGCTTTCCATGGCCACTAAAAAGGGTCTGTGGAGGTCTGACCTGTGAATACATTACTCTACATGTTAAATAAAGAAAGTGGTATTAATTACAAAGCTGAACAGATTCTGTGACCACCACAAAATGAAATAGGCCCTTGAACTTTTACTTTTTCCCTTTCCAGTTGGAAAAATAGATAGAAGGATTATGAGCAATGGTTTAAATCAGAGCCTACCAACCTTTCCCCAGCTCATCCTCCAGGTAAACATGAGTAGAGACAGGCCTCCCCCTCAGCCCCAGAAGTCAAGTGCCTTGTCCCAGCCCCAGCTGAGCCCCGGGTGTGAGTGGGAGGATCCTCAGCCAGCACTCACAATGGGGAGTTTCTGCAAAAGGGCAAATGTGAGCCCTGGGCCAAGCACAGATGTGCTTATTCTTGGAATTTCTCCAGGAAAAATGAGAGAGCCACCAAGCTGGAAAGCTGGGGTAACACTGTTTTATGACTTTTCTCTTAAGAACATGCTGCACCCATTGAGATCTGTGACATGTTTCCTTAGAACCTGAAGCTCTACTGAAACCCAAGTGACATTGTAAAGAGTGAACAAAGGAACTTCCAAAGAATGCTCAGGGTGCCTTACACTGGCATCTCTCCAACGCAGCTTTTACAGGACACCATGCTGCAGGAATGCAGCCACTGGCATTTTTACTGGTTTAATGAGAAATGTAGTGTCTGTAGTTCAGAGGGAGTGAGGAATGCACATACTTTTGTGCTCGTTTTTAGTACTATGCAACACGCCAGGAAAGGAGGGAATTTTTTTGTCAAGGACACAACACAACACATCCTTTCTCTTCACAAAGCTCTAACATTATTTTCCAAATCAATTGATAGCACATTCAGTCAATCTAGTGAGAGGAGCTTCTTCCTAGGTGGCTCCAGCCAAGAGGCACCTGGGAGCTACAGGTTGTAAGTAATAAGATTGTAACTAAGCAGTATTCAAAGGGGCACTGCACTGGCAACCCCAGAACTATGTAATAGATCCTCTGGAAGAAAAATGCACTTTTTGCCTGGTACAGTACCTGAGATCAACACATATGTCCATGGCAAAGGAAATGGACCTCAGAGGGGCACACCCTACCCTAATGAGTGTGTGACACCAGCTAAGGCAGGCTCAGGGCTTGCAGGAAGGGTTCCAGGTATCTAAGTCAGTCCTGAAAAGACAGTTTCCATGAGGACAGTGACCTGCTGGGCAGAGATTAGCGTCAGGGAAGGCCATCATTCACAACAGTAGGGTAATAAGACAACCTCTACATTTTGCAGCCTCAATTCTTCAGCTATGCTGGTTTTCAAAATACCAAAGATACCAGGTGCAAGGGGAAGGTCTTTTTTATGTTTACAGCTTCAAATAATAGCACAGTGATAGGAGCTTTACAGACCTTGGATATTACATGACCCACTCAAACACTCAGGCCCTGAGCTCTTTGTCACAAGGTCTCTGTTCAGAACAAAGCCAAGTCCTTTCAGCTCCACTTAAGTGACTCTACTAGCATTCATCAAAAGGACAGTAAAAGGGACAGCAAATGGTTTGCTGATAAAGACTGAAGCTGAGGTGCACTACGAATAGAGGAGAGGTAGCATAATTACATTAGTATAGGTAACTGAGGTCGCTGTTCACTCTTTAATTTAAGCAAAAATAGTGTAAGGTGGCCATAATTGGAGAGAGAAAAAATGAAAAGACAGGAGAAACTGCTCGGCTTTTGGATGAGTCTGACTGCATGATTATAGGATGTTGGTGATGTCTAAGAGGGAGCTGCTGAATATTTAACCTTAGAAATGGAAGCTTGGTTGTCTCTTGTCCTGTTAACATCCACACGTATCTTCCATTAGCTCTAATTAGGGCTAACAGGGTGTTCACTAAGTATCTCCATAATTAATGTTAATAGTAGTTACAGGCAAACGTTGATAGAAGATGAAATGCCAAGGTTCTTCTCCAGGGTTAAATACTCAGCAGTCTGTCTGTCTCTCATTTCCATTTCCTCCTGCAGTGGCTCTTTCATCAATTGCACGGATCCCAGACAGCCTTAGACACGGAGTCTTGCAACAAGAGACACGTGCAGCCATAAGGAACAGCACATGCTGTTATTTATACAAAATATAAATGCAGACACACAATACCTGACACGTATTAGGCTGGTTCACGTCCATATGCTCACTGCCATACAGATATTCCAACCATGTGCTAACAGCACAGACTGACACATCCCTTTTTCCCTCAAGATGCCCAGGCTTCACAGGGAAGAAATATTATTTCTATAATATATTAAGATAAGTAATTTTTAATTAACAAACCAAAGAGCAAACAGGATCATAGGAACAACCTCAATTACCCTTATTAATGCCATTATGCCACCTTTAGTTGACAGACTACACTATATTCCCAAATCAGACGTTATTAACAAACCATTAAATTTGTAAATGAGAACAGTATAATTATCAGCCATAATCAGAACATCTATAATAATGCACCTTCTATTGTGCTTCTGGATCAAGCCCTGAGCAGCAGTTCATGGAAAAAGCGTTAGCAGACTGCTTCCAGCCAGGGGTCATTTGCTAGCACAAAATCTCACTCTCTACTCTCCTATCCCATCATAAGTGGAGAATATTCATTAGAGTTGTGCAATTCTGTGGCTGAGTAGATTTATAAACTGTCTTTAGTCAGGAATGTATTTATAAAGCCTCAGGGAACCAGAGGAGTACTCTGCTGTTTCCCTCAGGAGTTGCAGATACTATTTGTAGAAAACTTAGGATGTTAAAGCCTTGACCAGGGATATCTCAAAGAGGCAAAAAGCATCAGGAACTGGTGGGAGAGCCTTTGCAGGCAGTCAGGAAGGGAGGATGGACCAGGACAAAGTCCCACTGGTGCTGGCTGTTGGAGCCAGACACGGAGCTGCGCTTGTGGAAAATGTGACTCAGGCATCTGAACCCTCCCTGCGCCCTGGTGCTGGCAGTCACTGCTCCTCGTGCACTCTGGGGAGCTCCAGGCACACAACACATGCAGAAGTGAGTCCCACAGAAAGGAATAGGTGTTCTCTGTAGGGTGAGGGAAAAAAAAATCAGTTTGTATATTTATCAACTCATCTATACTGGCCCCATATTACATTAAAGAGGAGATGGCCCCCACCACTCATTTTAAATCAGAACTGGAGAGATTTTGGCTTTGCTGTGTGAAAACAAACTTTTTTTTGCTTGTTTTGTTTTCTGCCCTGGGGAATTATTGACTCAGGCAGGATGCAGAAGACTCAGGGGGATTTATTTTTCATCATGTTTGAGGAGGGTTTTTTTCCTACCAGGCATGCAGGCTTATTAATGCAGCTCCACTCAGTACTACCCTTTAAATAAATCATTTTGCCCCTCCATTTTTCTTCATAAGTTTATGGGGGAACATGTGGAAGTTACTGTTCAGGAAAGCAAGGGTTATGAAGCACAGAAAGTGCCATAAGAGGCATGCTGGCTCCCTGCAACGGGGTCAGAGCCAGCTACCCTTCTGATGTATCTACCTTTGCCATTCCTTTCTCAGCCCTTCTGACACAGGGGAGGATCTCACACGATCCCCAGGATGGGTCCCACTCTGTGCACCCTCGCAATGCTCTTTTGTGGCACTCAGTCCATGTACCACCTCCCTCCTCTTCTGGTTCCCAGTCTCCTCTGACAACACATCCATGACTTGCATTGAGCACCCACCTCTCTGCTGGATCCTCAGATTCTGCAACTTTCTGAAAGAGGTAGGTAGGGTGAAAACTTTTCCATTTTCTTGGTTAGGTCTGATTTACCAGAGGTACCTTGCTGTATCCACACAAATTTTCTCAGAAAAAGAACATAGAGTATTCTTTTTCAGAGCTATAGGACCACCAAATATTTTAGCTGTAGTCAATCTGAAAAAACACAGAATGTTTCTTCCCAAATAATGAGTTGCTTTCAATATATTTTAAATATTCATGATATGATATTTTTCACAATCACCCAAAAGAGTGGAAATATATTTAATGGTGGCAGAACCAAAAATGTATTACCTGTTCCAACACTGGTCCCTTTTCCAGTCTGCTCATACTCTTGGCATTTAGAAATGCACAGTGAAAAAGAAAATATAGCCAGTAAAACTAACACTTGTAAAATTGCATTTTAAAATCAGGGTGTTGTAAAGCAGCAGCTACAAAATGAGCTGAAATCCTAAGCAATGAGTTGTCTAGACATTTTTATAAGAATTGCAATGAATGTCGAGTAAGTGTTCAAGGAAACCTGAGTTGATTGAAACATCTGACTACTCTGTATTTTAACTGGATGGCTGGTGCTGCTTCAGCATCTTGCCAACAGGATGAGAAGGATATTAAAATAGGGAGCAGGAGGGGATCAGCCAAGAACAGTGCTAGGATAGTTCATCTCCTCTTCATTATTGCTTAACTTAGTGAGGATGTTCTCTGGTTGTGTTGTATATCCAGTTAAATTTATCCAGGTGTCTGCAAAGCAGAAACCCATGTTGGCAATGTAGGTAGCACAAGGAGATGGATCAGGTCTGAAGGAATTTGCTCTCACTGGATTTTTTTTCTTTTTCCTCAGCACAGAGGAGCAATAGAGAAAGGTTTGAACTGAATATTTTCCGTAAGACAGCCTAGCCAGAAGCTGAAAACATGAGCTCTGAGATGTATTTTCTAACTTGAAATCTTTGTCTTTTTGCATTCTGATGCCAACTCCCATTCACAGTGTTACTTTTCTATTTATCTAAAAAGAGACTGCCTTCTAGTGTAAACTGTGTGCAAGTGGGACTTTGCACAGTGAAATCTTATGCTTATCTAGGGCTGTTGACATATGAACTACTGATACACGAACAGCTGGTTAGCTTCTGACACTACACAGAATGGAACTCAAACCTTGTGCAAATGTAACTGTCTGGACAGCATTACTGGTGGTAGTGAGTTTGGGGGAACTACTTAAGAACTAAAAGCAACCACTGAAGTAATCTACATTCAGAAGCCACAAAAACATATTTATTTTCTTCCTCTCTCTAAAATAAAATAAACCCCGATTATAATCATCCTAACCATAACACTTCAGTTTGCAAACACTCTCAAAGCTGCAGTGGGCAATAAATCAGACATGTCACTTGCAGAAATTCACCCCTGGAGCTGGTTCCTACATGGCGATAATGTATAAAGAGGTTTTTTCCTGGTGATCCTCGGAGCCAAGATTCTTTTTGTTGTCTCTTCTTTAAACAAACACTCCTGTATATTGCAGTTCAATCTAAATTTATCATTCAATCCTAATTATTTTCCTCTAATCAGTGGTTTGAGGGTGACTTTGGTTTTGATGGGCTGATACACTGTCACACTCATTTAAAAAATTAATTCAGTTAAGCCAACTGCAAATGTATGTGCATTATGTCTCTGCTGCATTAAATCATCATCATCACGTAAGTCACACTGAAGGCAACCAAGACCTTTTGTTTTTCAGGCAAATTGTCTCAAGAGAACAACAATAAAAATCAATAAGTGGCAAAAGAAACTTCTGCAATGTCATGAAAGACCAGCAAAATGCACTGAGGCTCTGTTCAAACACAGCTGTAACATCCCATCCCTTCCAGTCATTCAAAAGGAGAGCATTTTCAATAAAGAAACATGAAGGTTTATACATCTTTGATGTCCCACAGCTGGAGGGAAAGACAGAAATTTACTGATCCATTTCCCTTCAATTAGTTTAAGTTTTCAGTTTTGGATGGTGCTAAATTTAGAAGGAGGGGTTAATTGTTGAACCTTGGAAAAATAATTATGCTTCTTTTGGCGCTGCCTTTTGGCCTATTTCATATTTTTAGTTGCCCTAAGGATTTAAAGCTCAAAGCAATGGTAAACTCTTCAGTGGAGATTGTACCTGTGGATTCGCTGGACAAAAGTCTGAGACTAGACTTCACTTTTATAGATTTTGGACCTGCCTGCCTGTGCTCTGGAAGAAAACCCTCCCAACATTTTTTGAAACATAACTTGAAATTAGGTTTGGTTTTTTTCATTTCTGCTTTGTTGGGTTGCTTTCTTTTTTTTTTTTTTGGGTTTTTTTTTTTTTTTTTTTTTTTTTTTTTTTAATGCAGTGTTTCAATACTGCACGTGTTCAATTGAATTCCTATTGCAGTTACTACTGGAACTTGGCTAGAAGAAGAGGTGGTGTGACATAGCTAAATGTGGTTTAGAACTTTCAAGCAATTTTTCAATCTGAATTTCTTGCAGTTCCATAACTATTTGTCCTCCTATATGTTGTGAGCTATGGGGTTTTTTTCTCCAGCAGAGGTAGTTGAGTAGTGATAATTCCTTACAGTCTCAACAAAACTGTGTTCAGCCCAGGTTTGTCATTCCCACAGATCTGTACAGAGGTAAGAATTTCAGTCTCCATCCTGGTCACTGTCTTTTCAAGTTCAGTGATACTAATATAGTTCCCAAAAATGTTACTCCACTCATCATTTCAGCAGGAACCAGAGTGCACACTCACTCCTCCCATCCAATTTCCACTCCAGAAATTACACAGGTTTTTCACTTATTGTCTCTACTAGGAAAAAAAAAAATCAGGAAAGAGAAAGAGGTGTGCTTTCCCTTTTAAACAGGAAAATTTATATTGTGTAAAGTGCTTAACCCCACAGGTTGTTGGGATATTAATACTAAAATTTGATTAAGAGATGGCATTTAATTGATACTCCTTGTTAGGATATACTTGGGTTATCTAAGTAAATAATCTGGTAAAACACCTAACAACTTTATTTATGAAGGCATGAGAAAGAGAGAAATAAACAATTTATATGACAAAAACTGTCTGCCAATGTGTAGCGATTTTATGTCTAACTTCACCTTCAGAAGAGAGGAAAGGGTTTGTCATTTCTGCTTACAATAGATACTAGGCTTCTGTGGATAGTCAAATACTGACAATCAGTGGCTTTGTGTGCATATTTTCATACATATATATGTATGTATATATGTATATTTATACACACACACAAAGCCAAGACAAAGCAGATTCACCTTCAGCCCAGCCTTTCAACAGTTGCCTCACAAGGAGCCTCAGTGAGCCCCATCTTTCATCCTCTGACACCCTCATACAAAACAGGCATAAATAGAATTACAGGCTGTGGACTGCCACATCAGAACACGCTTGTGTCCTCAGTCATTTGCACTCGTTTTGCAGAGATGCAAATAATATTTTCTAAAGACCTGGGAAAAATTGCTCCACTTTGTCTGACCTTCTATTGTTTGTCTTGAAACCTTTCAGGTTTTCAGGCTTCTAACAGTTTTGTTTCTAATATTAGTTGAAAGTTTGGTGCTGTCCTCCTGACAATGAAGACGAGCAAATCTTCAATGTGACTTTGCCCTGGTGTTCATTTCTCTGCCACACACACTTCATTATACTGATTTGTTTTCACATATTAAAGTTGGATGTACATATTCTTAGATCAGGTAGTATTTCTGTCATAAAAATTGACTGTGCTTTGAGCAAGAGGACCCTGATTCCTTATTCAAGATCTTCCATGCTCTCTCAATCTAAAGGTTAATTACCACTACTGACACAGTTCCTAGTGCTGTTTGAAGTACCACAATGCTCTACAGATGTATGCAGCAAACCCCACAGCATTGCAATATGAAATAGCCCAAATTTAAACTAGCTGAGCTTAAAAATTATTTTTGACCACTCTCAGTTAGTGAAGTTTATAGACATTTACACATGTGCTGTCCAACAGGGCATCCTGCTAACGATGAATTTCATGTGCTCAGCAAAGGAGACAGGAGAAAGTTGTTGCCCTGCAGTCAGCATAGTCCCCTCTGAACAAAAGAATAATGCATGAGTTGGCTGGTCACTGTCACCAAGCACTGATGTGTATGAGCTGCAAAGAGCATTTTCATGTTTAAGATGAAATAATTTATTTTAAATATTCAGCAGTCAGTGCCTTCTTCATATTGTACTCCCAGGGTCTCAACTCACAGGCTCTGATTCCATGTTGCCAGGAAGGCTACTTGTCAGCAGTTGTAGTGTGAGCAGCAGCAGGAGGCTCAGAACAAGCCTGTGAAATGAAGTGCACACGGCAGGGACAGCACAATGGCTGGTTTGCTAAGTGGCACGAGGCGCTTCGCCCTGCAGGAGCCCTCAGATCCCTGTGCTGAGCAGCTGGGCTGCACTTTCCCCCTATCAATAATAATGATAAATAATAATAACAGTAGCAAAAGAAGCTCTGAGCTTACAGACTGTGTCAGGTGGACCTTGTGCTCATGCTTCCAAGTGCACAAGGATTACTTAGCCCATCTCTCTCCCCACAACATCCACTTGAGCAGGGCTGGCTGGGGGCCTGAGGTGCAGGACTATCCTGTATCCAAGCAACAGACATCCCTGAGGCTCTGCAAACCTCTGCAGTGCATGGGAGGAGAAGCTGGTACCTCCCCAGACTTCACGGAGTGAGGGATAGAAGGAGCCTTTCCAGTTTTAAAGAATAAAGGCAGAGAGTAAAGCAAGCTGCCAAATGACTTTTTGTCAATGAAAACATGTTCCAAGCTGTCCCTGGGGGTGCCTGGACCCCCTGGGGCTGCCTGCTTTCCCAAAACCACTCACTGGGAGGGTGCAAAACTTCCTGTGACCTTCTTTTTTCTTTCTCAGTGCTGTGTATGTTCTCACCTAGGTACACCTCTTCCCGCTGCAGGGATTTTCCAGATTTACTGTATTACCACCTATATGTAGCAGTCTCAGTTCCTGGAGCCATGTTTTGGCCAGGCAAAACCTACCAATTTCATGATCAATGGACATGCACCCCCACCACTAAGCTTCAAAGATGGTCTGTTGGAGGAAAAGATGAGAACAGGTGATTCATCAATCCTTATATCCAAAAAACGTTCTTCATCAGTAAAGGGATAAACTTCTAGAGCCAGGGAGATGAGTGGGAGTATTTACACTGACTCCACTGGCATCCAGATTTCATACACAGTGCCTTGGGCAGGTTTGCTCATGATACCTTGTTCCACTCAGTTTCCAGCTTCTGATGCTGAGAGAGACTGGGACAGTCTGACAGAGATTTCATATTTGAGAAAAGACCAAAGAACACCATGAGCTAAGAAAGTTATAGACACAAACCTGGTTCCTGAGCATCTTCAACTCTCAGATAATCTACAGGCCACCGATATTCAAAACCCAAATTACAGAGGATGAAGTTATTTGACAAAGAACTGGAAATACTCTCATAGAGCTTCTGTAGTGTTCAGCTGCCTTCCAAATAGTTCTTCAAACTGTCATATGGACATTACGTAATTGCAAGACATAGAGGGAAGAATGGTCATGAAGAGAAAAAAAGTATGACAAATTGCTGCAGGAAGATGATCAGAGGATCCAAAGCAGACTTATTTCAAAGAAACCTTGTGTCTAGGAGGAACAAGGGGTCATGATGGCCCTTTCCTATCTTCCTTGATGCTGTGTCAGCATTTGAGGTTCTTAGCCATAAACACAGTTTGTGACACAACGCTGCACAACAGGTAGCCAAACCTTCCTCATCACCACAGTACTAATACATTATTGGGTCAGGATGTTTACTTTCATTCACCGTGACTAGAAACATTAAACAAACACTACCCAGAGGTGTATGAAATGATAAAATCAGGAGCAGTCTTCAGAGCCTGGGAATTCTCATGACTCCTGCTGCAATCTCAGCTCCCTGCCCATACCTTTCCTTCTCTCTTGCCAGCTTATACAGCCTCACTGTCTTGGCAAATAGCTTATTTTCCTTCTAGCAGTGACAGCTGTTATTGTAGGAGACAGCACAGTATAAAGTTACTCATTAAGGGAGGTAAAGAACTACCTCCCTTCAACTCCAGTTGAACTCTGGGGGAAAATAAGTACACTTCTTCTCTCCTTTGTGAGAAATGACATGGAACATCAGAAAGTACTGGCCTAAGTGCACATTATACAGATGTCCTCAAGGAGATTAACCCAGGGCATGAAATCCCCATCCTTTCCAGTACAGGGTGTCTCCTCCCAGCTAGCTACACCAAGTTTTCAACAATTTGCCTTAATCAGAAGGGTGAGGTGGGACCTGGGTATCAGGTCCTGGATTTCAATCTGAGTCCACCCACTGATAGAGGAAGGGCAAAGTTTTCTGCTTTTTAAATCAGACCAGCTTTTTCCCCCAAATTCTTATGCACATAAAGTGTCTTGAATCACATAAATCTTTACAGCCTTTCCCTTCCCAACATGTCCCTTTTGCAACACTGCCTCAGCAAAAGAGTTGCAGTAAAGAATCTGGAGGTATGGTAAATGAAAGAAAAAGGATGGATAAAGGGCAGGTCAGTCATATGGCACCACTGTAAAACTGAAGCACCGGGGTCCTTTCTGAGATAAGGTCACAGATCACATGTGACAGCAAAGATCCAAGGAGACAACTTAACCTTGTGCTAGGAAAATGCTGAGACCTTCAGAGCACACTTCAGCAGAGCTCTACTACCACTGTCTTCTACAGGACCGACCACTTAACATATCCATTTAAGTGCTTTGGAGAAAATGGGCCAGATTCTTTCGCCCATTGCAAAACCAACTCTTCTGCCTGGTTCTCTTTTGTGCAAATCGATCCCTCATTCAGAAGTTAAAAACAAAATGAGCAGCACTGAAAGACACATCAGAGGAGCTCTGATTGAGGAGAAACCCAGAGCAATGCTGATTGATTGCTGCCAGAATGGCTTTGCCCAAAGCAATAATGAAGTACGTGCCTGGGACGGAAGCCCTGAGCAGCGCATGGAAACATTTGAAGAGTTCGCCTGCACCCACAGACCTCCCTGCCTGAGGAGTGTATTTAAAACAGTTCTGCAAAGCACTACAGCCAGGGTCTCTACTGGAAAAGTATTCCCTTCCCTTTCATTCTCCTCCCCTTTAAATCAAGCTCAAACCCAAATCTGGGAGCACCTCTGCTATGTGTATAGTGGTATCTGTCCAACATTCCTCAGTAACAGGATCACTTGGGATGGGGAGGAGAGTGCTGCTCATCCTGGGCAGGCATAGTGCAAGGGATACAGGGGAGATAAACAGTGCCCTTTGGAGCTTTCAAACAAAGCCTACTGCTGGTGCTGAAGGCTGTTATTTTAATCCTCAGCTGCAAGTCACTGGGACACAATAAAAGAGAATTAGCAAAGAAAACAATGAGCATTCATGCCTTATTCCTTGACCTGCAGCTGAGAGTATTCAGTAATTCAGAGGTGGATGGGAAAACAGGAAAAGGAAAACCTAGAACAGACAGGCTCCCTTCCACTAAGAGTGGCAAAAGCAACTCATCAGCAGAAGGAATAATAATGATGCCCTAATCATCATTTTCCTTCCAGACAAGCCCCAAACTCTTTCAGAAATGGGGCACAAAAAGAAATTTTATGTTAAAAAAATCCAACCAAACAAAAATTACTCTGCATCAGTATGCCCAAAAAGAATACAGCAAGATGATCGAAAGATTCTGTTGTTTGGATGACAAAAAGAAAAAAAATAAACAAACAAACCAGAGGGGAAGAATTGCTTCAGTTTGAACTGGAAGAGATTTCTTCTAAAACAAAACAATACAAAGGTATTTCTTCACATTAATTCCCCAAAGTTTTGTTTAATCTAAGATGAAACTTCTTTTTTTTTCATTTTCTAACTTAAAAAACACCAACTCCCCCAAACAAAACACCACACAAAACAACCCAAAACCTTTTTTATAAAATGTTTGGATCTAATTTTAATAGAAAAATGTGGGTTTCACTTTTAGATGTTAAAAAGATCAGCTTTGGCATTTCTAAACCAAAAAATACATTGCATTAAAAAATCTGGATGTAATTATTTTAATGTTTACAAATATATACATATACGTAGTTCTATTGTTGATTTAAATTATTTACTTAATTTTAACTGGATTTTATGAAGGTGTACAGTCTCAGTGAAGATTCTTGTATATAAAAGTTTGTGTAATTCCTGTCTTTCATAAAAATTGTCTAGTACAGAGATGTGATTCACAGACTTGATATACACAGCAGATTTCCTAGTCACAGGAAAAGGGCCATCAGGACACTAGACTTTTGATCAATTGGCATTACTCTTGATCAATAGAAGAAACACATAGCAAAAGACCAAGGTCCCAAGCAGCTCTGGCATCAGTTTGGGATTACCATTTTACACCTAAGACTCAGGACTATTGAGTACCCCTGGGGATTTATATTGCTAGTACTAAACATCTGGATTTACATTTAGCTAGTTTGGAGTTTTCCAAATGAGTTCTTTCCAACTACATCTTGAAAAAACAAGACCAACCAAAAAACATTTCATTATTGCATTTTAGAAGTCACCATCACTTATCCCTGTTCCCTGAGATGACTTGTGGAGTATGCACAACTTTATCCACCCTGTGCTTGTACTAAGCCTCTAGGACAACCAGAGCTTTGCTGTACTGATCTTCAGGTATTTTAAACAACCATAAATTGTGCTCATGTAAGTAGTCTGTACTCAACAGTCTTTACTTTGAACACTGGCTTTTGGCAGAAGGTCCCAGAACAGCAGAATGCCAACTCCTGGTTCCAATCAGTTCAGAGAGATTTGGCCCTCAGTGCTGCTACCAGATAACATACGGAACTGGGAGAGGGAAAGGGAAATGGAAAAGCAAAGGCAGTCCTGGCAAATGATTACACTTTCCAGTAACGTGATCCATACATGAAGCCAACTCAACTTATAGGCCAATAACTTGTGATAAACTTAAAGCTCCATTCTGAGAGCTGAACACTCTTAGCTTAGGGGGAAAAAAGAACAAACTCTTTCCTTCTTGTTAACTGAATCCTTGTGGGAGAAATAAGCTAAAGTGGAGGATATTATTTTTAGCTCTCTTGGAATGTACTCTTGGACATACTTTGCAGCCAGAAATGTTATAAATGGTCCAGGTCAGTTTGAGGAGTCAGTGACAAATTCTGCCTTGCCTCTGCACTGCACTGGGTGTCCATCTTTCTCTCTCTAGCCTCAGCAAGGGCTACCCAGACAGCAGCAGGAATGCCCATGATAATCCTGCTGCAGAATATGGGGTAACCAGTGGGTTGGATAGCCACAAACTCTAATATCCTGTCATTAACAGTCACCAGGGAAAAGTGCCAGAAACAGTTCAAGGTGGCAAATACACAAAGCCAGTTCACAGGAAAAGCTTCCTCCCACCCTCCTGGGCTCAGGGCCGGACTCCTGCCGTGCTGCAGGGAGAGACTAAGCCTGTTAAAGGGCCTAGATACTTCAAAATACCAAGAGAGTGCTGCAAGCCCATCTGAAAATTAGCACCTCGTTAGTGAGTGGGCATTCGAAAATAAACTTTTCACAGATGTTTAAAAAAGGAAGTTTATGTTGCTTAAACATATTTCTTTGAAATATATTTATATTTGCACATGCTGCTGGGGGTGTTGGTCCACTCATACATGTGCTGTGCTCCACCTTTTGGGAAAAGGAATAGCTGCAGGCAGCCACATGTTCAGCTCAAGTCCTCCATACACCAGACCCTGGAAGCTAAAATGCAGGCAGAGCACTGCCATAATAACCCCCTCCATGTCATACAGCCATGAAATGCCTGCATGTCCTCTGAACCTTAGCTCTCCTGCCACCTGCTTCTGAGGTGAACAGCCCTGAATGTCCAGCACTAGCACATCCAAGGCTGCTCCTACCTTTTTATCTGCCAAGAACTGTCAACAAATGTAATGTCTGCCAAGGATGCAACTCCCCTCCATTAGAAGGTAACCAGAGCATGAGTTGTCTGACAAAGGACAAACCAGACATCAGATTATCATTATCTTTACTGTGCACAAGCCTGTCCAGCAGCTGACCTATGTGTAGGCTCCTGTCTCAAAAGAGCTCTCAAGATTTTGCACTAAATAGATGCATCAGTGCAAGCAAGAAACCTCAGCTTTAAAATGGGTCAGGGCATTAGAGAGTAATAATAAACTTTTTCATACTTTGCAAGTTTAAAAATCAGCTAGTTTTCAATTTATTTTCTTTTTAAGGTAAGACACATAGAATTTTTTTGATATGCACTTTTACAAGTGAGGAAAGGGAATTTCTGGATTACTTCTTTCACTTTTTCTTCTCTTCCCTGTTCCTGTTTTGTCACAGAAAGGAGGAACAATGGGGAAAAATATGAAGATAAACCCTCTGGAATTAAAACTTCTACACCTCCAGGTTTCTCTGAAAAAGAATGCAAAGTTTCACAAAGCTAGGTTCTACACAAAATAAAATACATTTCCTGCAAGAAAAAGCTTATCAGCTGTATTAGCATCTTTATATATATAGGCCAGGAAGGCAGAGAGGAATCAAGCTACTTCCCACTGTCAGTATGCAGTCTAGGCACAGAGCAAATAATTGAATGCAAAACTCCCCAAACCCACTTCACTACTTAGAGGGTAATACCATCCTTATTACTGATTTCAGTAGTTATCACCTTTCACTGATCCCAGCTCTTACTCATAAGCCCACGAATAAAAGCTTCAAATACATACACATATACCCCTCTTATGTATCTGTTTCCTGAGAAATCTCTACAGTGAGAGAATAGTTCTAGCAGCTTTTAAACTAAGTCCCCACCTTCACTCAATAGCTTTCAAAATGTAAAAATCAAAAGTGAATGTACTTTTGTACTTTGCATTCCTCAAAATAAGCAATGCAATGCCTTCACTGCCATTCCCAGTGACACCCTATCTCAGCCACTCCACCCAGGAGGTGGCACAGCAATGAAAGGCAGCTCTGCTGTCACATTGGGTAAACCCCATTTTCCCTTGACAAAGCACTTTACTCATGATATATATAGTTACTCAAAAAGAGCTTTAAATTACTCTAGCACTAGATCTAAGATACAGGAACTGTTAGAGATATATTTCTAATGACAATTTCCTTCCTACTCCATCATGACTGTTTCCATGTTACACAAGCTCCCAGCTTCATAGGGAACCAGGCACAGCCCAAAGCAGTCCCCGCATGCACCACAGTTAACTTCAGAAGGATTAGCTCCAAGTCTCTGGGGCAATGCCTCTGAAAAGGTCAATCCCCTGCTAGCAGAATCAGCTCTAGAGACATTTGAGTCCTCTAGACCCATGAGAGACAGAAGTGGCAAACACATGCCACATTGTCAGCAGCCACTAAAAGCCCGATGAGCTTCCTTACAGCAGCGCTGGCAGCAGAAGAGCTGAACCCTCCCACTACCAGCCAAGATCCCAGCGCTGCTCCTCAGAGAGGGAGCTCACCAGTGCTGCTGGCCACTGCTGAGTGTTCTTGGAGCGAGCCTGGGCCGTGCAGGCTGCAGGAGCCCTTCCTGCCCTTGGGATGCAGGGCTGACCTGGCACTCACCCTTGACCTTCCTCGCTCCCTCGATACCACAGACACACAACCAGCATCGGCCACGGCACCTCCTGGGACAGCTATAATGCAAGCAGGCTGTGACCAGAACACGTGCCCTGGGAGTTTGCAGGGAGCTTGGAACAAGGGCTGTTGGGCCAGGAGCATCCCATTTATCCCATTTATTGCTCAGCTGTCCCACGCCAGCCATGTACGTGTCAAAAGCCCTTTGCCGCTCCACCGGTAATTTGAGAACCGAGCCCTGGGGCATCACATCGTTCCGCACCACTCGCTGTGAGTGATATCTCCTCTTGATACCACAGTGGGCAGCATTTAGGAGGCACCAAATTACCTTTCAGGAGGAAAAAGCTAAGTGAGTGCATCCCAAGCCCAGAGTAAAGCAAAGTGCAGAAGGCTTGCCTAGTTTTACCTCTATTATAAGCACAATTAATCATAGAGGAAGATGTTCTTGGAGACTAATTTTGTAGATATTTAAGAGTAGCACAGCTTCTCCAAACAATTTAATTCACGGTCAAAAGAAAAACTAAAGAAAATTAAAACTTTCTCGGTAAGATATCCAATTCCTTTGGTCAATGCAGCCTCCATTTACAGGCTTTTATAAAAAAACCCGAACCTTTAAAAAGTTCTTACTCCACTCTCACAAAATTGCAGTTTCTTTAAAAGTTGTCAAACTGTTCAACATTTTAATAAGAAAAGTGTATATTGTCAATGCACAGATAATCATCATAATAATATTGAACTATTAATATTCTAGCCCAAAAAGTGTTTAGAGAAAGTACTTTCCCTTTTTCCACTTCTGTAATCACAACTCTGCATAACACAGATTGAGTATTTTGACATGATTGTGGTAAATGGACCTCAAAATTTGTTGCCTCTTCTTTCTAAGAAGGAATTGGGTTTTGTCTGCTTTAATTTTTAAAAGTTTGCAATATTATCAGTTGTTGAATAGATTTTTATAGGAATGATTAGCAGAGCATCACAGGGAATCAGAAATGATGGCAAGCACAGGGAGCTCAACTAAAGACTGTATCCCAGTTCAGGGGGCTACAAGAAGATACAGAAGGAAGAGTGCCCAAATCTTACGCTCCCATGCACAAGCACACACTTACTCCTCTTCAAGAGTTGTCTTTTTCCCAGCTCCCAAACCTATGCTTTTCCCACTCCAGGCTCTGCCTCTGCTTTCTGGAGCCAGGGCATTCAGCCTTCTTTGTGCTCATGTTGCTCCAGCTGTTCCTTTGTAGAAGTTGCTGAATGGATGTGTTTGAAGTTCAGACTTATTTAAGAAAAGCAGGCAGTTTCTGTTCATCAACAAGTGACAGTCACACCAGGAAAAAATCCCAAACTTCAGGAGTCCTTTTCCTGGTGCATGTTTAGACTGACCCCTGCCACTCGCAGGGCTTCAGCCCCCAAAACAGTGCTGCTCGCAGCCTGGCTTCCTGCAGGATCAAACATTCCAGCTGCCTGCTGGGATAACTGGGCTGTGGTCATCCCCAGCTGTGGGCTTGGCCATCTGACACAGCAGAGGAAGCTGCTGGCCCAAACTGGTGCATGCCAGTCACTCAGCACTTCAGCTGCCAACATACATGGATAAAAGGCAGATTGTGAGTGAAAAGGGACACAGAGGGGTGCTCTGTGCCTCTGTCCCATGGCCTGAGCATCCTCTTCAGCAAGGGAAAAATGAGATACAACAAACATCATTATTATTCACTATTTCTGAGTTCAAGATGCACAAAAATGCAACATCCTCTGCTCCTTTCATAGTAGCTGGACCTCATCATTTGCTATTTTGCTGCTTTGCCTCATCATCTGAACTGAGATAACAGAGACAAAGTAAATTTTTCCCACAGCCCAAGGTGGTATACATGTGTACCACGGGCTACCACTTTCCTTTTGCCTAGAGCTTGCACCAAAACAGAATGACTTTCAGCAAGTGGGGAAGAAACAGCAACTGTAAAAAATCAATTTTTAGAAAGAATGTAGCATTATGCCATTTTCCTTATATGGCCACTGGTATCCCATGTGGAGGCACAAACAATAGCCAGCTTGGCAGGGGGTGGAATAAGAAGAAGACTTGGGGAAAAAAATTATATATATATATATATTCCCTGCTGGCCCTCACCCTCCATTTCCTCTTGGATTTCTTTGTGACTGCACTGAAAGAGGTCAATAGCTCCCAGCTTGAGAAATGCAGCTTTTGAAAGGACTATCACCAGCATCTGTATTTAAAGCATGCCTTTTACCTCATGGCCCCCCAGCTAATGCAAAGCTTTTAGAAAGTGAGCAGCAAGATAAACTTTCAGGGTAAAAAAAAATGAAGAGTAGAGGAGGAACAGTACCTATCTGCCTTGGGCTTACTGGCATTTTCACTGGAATAAAGCTTGACTGTCAAAGCAGGGAGGGGGAACATCAGCTGTAGATGATCCAAAGTGCTATGGATCATTACCCCTGGCTTTAGTCTCCAGCTCCCCATCCTTTGAAGTACACTATGAAACCATATGAAACAGCCAAGCACCAAACTGGAAAAGAGTTTCAAGTGATTAAAAACAATGGGGAAATTAGCACAGGACTCACTAAACAAGTCATAGCTTCGAAATATTCAGTGATTAAGAATTTCGGATCCGACAAACACAGGCAACTTAGTCAAATTTTAATAAGATTAACTAACTTATCTTGATAATAGAAGATTGGATCAGTGGCTAAGATTATCTTTAGGGTTTCTGTTTGAGGAAACACTCCAAAAAATCTATGGCATGTTAGAGCCAGGATTCATTGGGAGGGAGGAGGAACAAGATTGTAACCTCCTCCTTTAATCCCAGAGGACGGAGCCCATGTGGAAGGCTGGCACATGCCCAGTTTTTCAGGACCCCCAGGCTCCATTTCACATTGAAGCCTCATTCAAACCTCCAATAGCAATCACATTGCTGTTGCTTTCTGTATTAGGATGTTGTTTTTAATTCACTTTGGAAGTGGATGAATCCACATGTCCACACACGGAGTTTGTACAGCTCAGCTGTACACCTGTACTGTCCAGGTGTAACCCAGTCAGAACTCCATTCATCTGCTTAAGAAACTAACTGTTCTCCCTAATAAAAGTTTTCCAAATTTGAGAAGCAAACCAGATAAAATGTCACAGAAAGATGCTCTACTTTGTATTAACTAAATACAACCAGCTATGATTTTCCAGCTCCAAATTATTTGACTTTTTATTTATCTGGTTATTTGACTGGAGTCTTTCAGTAAACATTAGCAGAAGCCCAAATCATTCAAAGGCAAGCCTGAAATTCACAGATGGAAAGGTACAGTGATACCTGCAGCAGCACCACACACAGCAAAAAGGTATTTAATCCTACCAAATTGTCTGAGAGACAAGCCAAAGAGACCAGAGAATGCTCCAGAAGCACAGAAATAAATTGCCTCTTCGAGTCTCTAGCACTGGGAGGTATGACTTTGCATTTCACTTTAGTTTCCAATCATACTGTCTTTCTCACAGGCATTCAAATACATTAGTCTGTGCCTTATCAGATCCTGAATTACGATTGTAGAAAAGCTCCTAAGTCTGAGAAATGCAGTTCAGAGACGTTTATGGGGCTGTAATGAGTACGGACAGATAAGGCACACTCATGCAAACACGCTCGCAACTGATGTCTGGTTTAACACAATACAGCCCTAAGCCTTCCTAATGCAGCTAGGAAACAGAATCCTCCCATCACATACTACTAATTGCATCTGCAGTGGTCAGGGGTTGAAAGAGAAGTAAGCAGATTAATTCTATTAGTCTGTGCAATAGTATCCCAAGGGGACAAGGGAAAATCCCATCATTTAAATCAGGACTGGTAGACACTGCTGGGAACATGTTACATACTAGTAGGGGATTAAGAGTTTGGACTATAGGGCCTCATTTTTTCTAGATCTGGTTTCCATGAGTCATAGCAATTAGAACTGCAAGTCTTTTGTGCTTGTTTTTTTCACTTATGGATGACCTGATACCTCTTTCCAAGTTGAAAACTACAGAATTAAATTAATTTCTTACTTAACCCCTTCCCCACAAGATACATTCCTTTACTCCTTTTTCTGAGGAAGTTTTCTGTTTATATTAGGGTATTTCCAATATAAAATTATTTTCTAACACAAGATCTAAGTATTGCTTTATTAATATCTCATATGTAACATTTATCTTCTTTCAGCACAGTCCTCCCACACTTTTAACCTATATTTATCTCAACCATATGAGCAGTCTTGATCCTCTGAAAGTACATTTTTGCTGTGAAACTTTCCCCATGCTGTAAACACATTGTAAGGTTTCACCCCTACAGCCATGGCAGGCAGTGGTGACAAAGCCCCTCTTGAGCCAAATGAATGGAAAAAGTCCTTTGCTCAGTCCAGTGCAGCTGAGCATGAGCATCAGGAGCACTGTCTGCCTTACCTGTGCTGCTTTGAAGGGACAGGCTTTCAGGGAAATACTTGTTCTCCTCAAAGAGTCAGGCTGTACTGAGTGTGCATCGGTCAGGACCCTTGCTTCAGGTCTCCAGTGCTGTGATTGGGGCTGGTCAACCTGTCAGAAACAGCAAGGAAAACACATGAGGCACATACTGGGCCTGAGGAGAAGACTGCCACCTTGTTTTACATCCCCCTGCTTGGGTAAAGACCAACTCTTTCTTGTACACCTGAAGGAAGTGAGGGGAAGCACCTCGCAGTGACTCTGCAGACCCTGTCAAGGACTAAGGGCAAAACCCTCTTCCTTACCTTCCAGCTCGTTAGGCTGACCAGGAAAGGGCTTTGGCTGGAAGGCAGGAGGAGGACAGGACTATTTCCAGCAGAATTAGAAAGAAGCAAGAGTTGCTCTGCAACTTCCCCTCTTGCTCCTCTGCACAGCAGAGGAGAGTCATGCCCAGGAAAAGGTGCTGTGAGTCCCCAAAAGGCAAGCTCCAGAAGAGAAGGTGGAGTAGTGTGTGACTAAATACAGGGAGTTAAATGTTTAACACACACAAGAACACACACACCTTTTCTGTACTGTATGCATACACCTGTTCATCTACTGGATAGATGTCAAAGTACAACTTATTCTGAATGGAGGGAGCCAGAAATAAGATTGAGGATGAAAAAGAGGGCAAGGTGATGGAGCTGAGAAGCAGAAAAGGCTGGGAGGAAGACACCAATAGGTGCTCAAGGGGTGAAAACAATGAGACAAAGAAAAGGAGGTACATTAGAGCCTGCAGAAAGGCATGAAAGGCCAGTGGGAGAGGAGAAGGGATCATGCCGGATTGTGTCTGTTTTCTGCTTGCAGAAATCAGCCAGACACGGGGCACAGAGGTGGAGCCATCACTTTAACTGAGCGAGCACTCATAACAGCTCCTCTCTGGAGAACAGCAGCGAGCCTGGATCTCATTCTCCCTGACAGCTCCCGTTCAGATATGAAGGTGGCGCCATGGAAATCCATTTCATGATATAATTCTCTCCTCTCTAGTCTACCTTGCTGCTTTACTTTCTCTTGAAGCCCAAATCCTCTGCCCTGCCCAGCCACGCCAGCATCTCAGGGTCAATGCCAATCACCCATATGAAATGTCAGGTAGCATCTCTGACACCTCTGCATGGCACAGTGCTTAGCACCTCCCTCAGGATCAAGATGGATAGCTGGGAGAAGGTCTTTTCAAGCAACTCCACCCAGCAGCCCCATAAGGCACGGAGGCCTGCAGCAGGACATGTCAAGCTCCCCTTCTCTGCCAGGCTGCCTGAAGATGACAGCCACACTGAGCTGATCTGCCATTTGTCAGTCCAGGGATTGCAAAGACACCTACAAGCCAGCTGGAAAGTGCTAATGTCACACCAGACCACATGAAAGGAAACTCCTCCCACGCAGAGGGTATCAGCCCTCTGTCAGCAGCTCCCCGCTCCCCAGCACAGAGGTGTTCCTTCACACTGCCCCAGGATGAGGGAGAGGGCTCAGTGGGAACACAGGGACACTGGGGAGGAGTGCCCTGCACCCTGGACATTCCTCTTATATGCAGGAGGGAGGCAGTGTGGTTTACTGAGCATAGCAGGGGCCCACCAAAGTGGTGCTTGGGCTGATGCTTGTGGTGGTGGCTTGTTGGTGGGTTTTTGAGAAATTTCAGAGAAAGGCCAGAGAATTGCAAGTTATTTTTAACTTGTCCTGAAATCCATTTCTAAGGGAAGTTCTGTAGCTTCCCAAGAGAAATTCTGATGAAAGAATGTAAATATGAGAAATGTTTATGGTAAGGAGATTGCCTTGGCCAATGGAAGTTCTCCTCTCTGCTCTTGTGCATTCCGCTCTGATGCTGTGACACACAGACACAGACAGACACACAGACTATTACTACAGCTGAACTGGCTGTAGGAAGAAGCTTGATCTCTTTCTCAATTCATTTTTTAATAATATCAATCTAACAAATAAAAGCCTTCTGATCATTTTATCTATGGACATGAGTGGTTTGTGTAAAGGCCCTGGGAAACTAAGGCAGCATCCTTTCAACAGATGCTCCCCATGCCTGTGTCTCCATTGGACTCTTTCAGCTCCTTCAGCTGTGGTTCATCCTCCCATGGCTGTTTGTTTACCAGCCTCTTCACTGCTCTGCACAACCTGGCATTTCAAACACACATATACCAGCCATATCCTGGTTTCTTTGAAGCAGAAGGACAAGTATTTGAGAGGTACAAGTGCTTGCATGTAGAAAATGCACATGTCCATACAGTTTTGCACAGGACAAAGTGCCTGCTGCCTAATAAATGCATATCCTATTGAATACAGTCCTAGTCCTTTCAGACATAACATATTTCATATTAACTCCCAGCCTTTGAAGACAGAGAGGGGGAAAAAAGTTTATTCATGTTTGCAAAGTGATCTAAAAACCACAACATGGAAAGTGTTACAGGCAGTCATACAGAGAGTCATCAAAAATTTGATTCAATGGCATCTTTAGTAGCAATTTTCCCTTTCCATTATGGAAGAACTGTCCTGTCCATGTAGGCAAACCCCATTCATCCCCTATTACTATTCCAGCTGATGCACCACTGTGATCAGAAGCAGAGGGCTCTAATATATTTAGGATCACTAATAAAGTATTTTGTCTTCTGTGCATGCTTGCTCAGATGAGAGATTTCAATCATCTCTGTTCAAGGAACATTAAGAAACACAAGATACATTAGGTCATATAAATCCTCCTCTCCAGTGGAGGATCCTACCTCTCCTCTCCCCCTTGCTTTGTTTATATGTAATCCAATTGAAAGTGTCTCAAGCAGCAGGAATATTCTCCTTTCTCTCAGCAGACTCCAGAGCAGTCTGACACAGAGCTGTCTTAAAGACTTGTTGCATGCATAAAGAGTCTGTCTGGTTTGCTTTTTTTAAAAAATGTGATTCCTTAGTATCTCATGAAAGCAAAAGCAGTAGTGTGCGAGAAACGTGAATAAAGAAAATAAAAAGCAGGCTTCTTCTCCAAGGTTGATGCAGAGGGACAGAGATGGACAGCAGCACTAGAGGATCCAACACTCCTCGAGCCTGCAGGTGAATTTTCAGTAGAGGAGTAGGCCCAGTGGACTACAGATCATCTGGGCTCAATACATTTTTAATATGAAAACAAAAATAAACAAAAGCTTAATGTGGAATTTCTCCTGGTTGTTGCCCCAGTCTTACATTCTCTCTAATCAGTGCAGGCTGCTATCAGAGGCAAGTCCCTGGATTAGACACAAACTGACCCAGAGCTCACGGGTGCTGCTCCCACAGCACTGCACTGAGCCCCACACCCTTGGGGCTTTAGTCTCTGCAGCTCCTGGGTTTCATTTAGGGGGCACAAGTGACTCTGCTGGAATTTACCTTTTAAAAAAATTTTCTTTTAAATCCAACCCTCGTCACAGCTTCCTCCCAACATCAGTATTTCTATGCTTTGGGACCCCAATGGCGGTGTATTTTGCAAATGACATTTTTTTCCTCCTTGTATACTTGTACAATCACACACATGGAAGTATAATGCCACTTAATCAAGCATAAGCAGCAAGAGTTTGCATTATGCACTGACACAGAGATCAGGAGGAACACAAAGCATTCCCATTTAACATTTTATGCATCAGGAATTACACCAAAACAGATGTAAACCAAGTCAATTCCTCATTACTTAACACAACACAAATCTTTGTGCATTAAATACAAGTGAAAGGGAGCTGTGGAGTTGGCATTAGCTTGACAGATGTTGAGATGAGCTGCACCAGAACTGAGTATCTCAGCCTGAAACAGTGCATGTTTAAAAGGCATCTGCTTATTGTTTGATATGTGTATTTATTTACATAGACAGCTTGCTGACATGCTGAAAGGTTGGGGAGGGTGGTGTAAGCTGGCATTTTAAACTCTCAGCAGGCATTCAGCAAGTGGTTTGTTATCCTTTGGTCATGTCACGAGCTTCCATTTTATTGCTGAGTGGTGGCAAAAGGGGGCAGCAAGGAAGGAACCAGCATCCCCTCCACTGTTCAGACTTAGCTCCCCACCAGAAGCTAGCCCTTAGCACACAAGGCAGCGTTTCCAAGCTCAGCTTCCACAACCATGTTGCCCTGAGGGCTCATCCTCCAGTTCCTGAGGCCTCTGTGCCTTTGATACAGACATGAGAAGAGCCTCTAAAAAGCAAGTCAATCACAGCTCCTCGTGTATAAAAAGAAATCTTTTTTAACAAGAAAGAAAATTAATTAAGTGGGTAAAATCCCACCGGTTGAAACAGCAGCTAAGGAATTATCTTTCTATCAGGTTGGTAATGAGGACTGAAAAACCTCACACAAACATTAACAGCTTCATATGGGCTCATTGGCATTTCAGATCAGATGTGAGGTTTGGCATTCCCAGGAGCACCAGATGCAGCTCCAGTTACAGACCAGACCAAAATGCATTTTGCCCTGCTGAAAACAGTATTGTCACAATGCCTGAAAATTAAAGGAACATATCTATCTACACAATAACTTTTTCCCACAGAAATTATGCCCAGGGAGAATGTAGGTCACAACATCCAATCTGATTGGTCTCACTCACCTCTAAGTGAGATCTGAGTTGATCTGACTCACCTCTGAAACCTGAGTTTAGATATCTCAGTGTGTGTGGGAGTTAATCAACATGCTGGGGGAGCAGCCAACACACATCTAGGTGCACCTCAAATGACATGATCAGACACTGGCCAAATCCACCACCTCTACCCTATTGAATTAATAGAATCATAGAACATGCGAGTGGAAGGGACCCATCAAGATCATGGAGTTCAACTCCTGTCCCCATGCAGGACATCTCAAGAATCACACCATGTGCCTGAGAGCGTTTTTCCGGTTCTTCTTGAACTCTGTCAGGTTTGTTCTGTGACCACTTCCATGGGGAGCCTGTTCCAGTGCCCAACCACCTCTGGGGGAAGAACCTTTTCCTAATATCCAACCTAAACCTCCCCTGACACAGCTTCATGCTGTTTCCTTGGGTCTTGTCTCTGGTCATGAGAGATCAATGTCTGCCCTTCCACTTCCCCTTGTGAGGAATGAGCTTTCCCCTCGGTCTCTTTGCCATGCTGAACAAACCAAGTCACCTCAGCAGCTCCTCATAAGGCTTCCCCTCCAGACCCTTCATCATCCTCATGGCTCTCCTTTGGGCACTCTCTAATACCTTAATGTATTTCTTTCATTGTGGCACCCAAAACTGCCCCCAGCACTGGAGGTGAGGCTGCCCCAGTGCAGAGCAGAGGGGACAATCCCCTCCCTTGCCCAGCTGGTGATGCTGTGCCTGAGGCCCCCCAGGACAGGGCTGGCCCTCCTGGCTGCCAGGGCACTGCTGACTCATAATTTACTTTCTGTCATCCAGGACCCCCATGTGCCTTTCCCGTGGCACTGCTCTCCAGCCTCTCGTTCCCCAGTCTATACACAATCAGGGTTGCCCCATCCCAGGTGCAGAATCTGGCACTTGCCCTTGCTAAACTTCGTATTTTCGGTGAGTATCCATCTCTCTGATCTGTCAGGTCTCTCTGCAGGGCCTCTCTGCCTTCAAGAGAGTTGACAGCTTCTCCCAATTTAGTGTTGTCAGCAAACTTAGTATTTATTTGAGGCCCCCAGTACAGGTGTTAATGAAGATGTTGATGAGAACTGGGCCAGGGATGGAGCCCTGTGGAACCCCACCAGTGACCAAATGCCAGTCTGGTGTCATCTCATTCCCTCTAAATCTTTGTGCCTGACCTGTCAGAGCCAGTTGCTCACCCACCACATGATGTGTTTATCCAGCTGTGTGCTGGATGTTTTGTCCAGAATCATACTGTGAGAGTACCAAAAGCTTTGTTGAAGTCCAAAAATATTAAGTCTGCTGGCTTTCCTGGATCAGCTAGGTTGGTTTAGGCATTGTAAAAGGAAATCAGGTTTGACAAGCAACACTTTCCCCTCGTGTTGGCTGTGACCAGTGACTGTGTTGTCCTCCAGGCCTTTCCCCACCAACACTGCTGGCTGCTTAACTGTTAAAACTCACAATTACTATTCAAAAAAAAATAGATTTTTTTTTTCCCAAACCCTGAAATGGAAAAATTACCTGATTTGTGACCAATAACAAGAGTGGCAATCCTATTCATGGTAACCATTGCAACAGGGGATATTACTATGAAGAAGCCACAAGGCCTACTGAGCACCATGCTGAACTTTGACAAACTGTTCAAAGCTACATATCAGAAATGCTGTAACTTCCACGGCAACCAAGGCAAAGGAATTTGTCCACTCCCCCAGAAAAAGAAAGAAAGAAAGGAAAAAAAAAAAGATGTGAACTACTGGCTATCTTTATCAAAACACGCCTTTGCACATCTTCCTGCCCCTTTGTTACTGTTCGTATCACAAGAGTCCCTTGAGGTCCCACAGAACCAAGCTTCTTACTTAGTTCAGCATGAAAGAGAGCCCTGCCCAAAAAGCTAGCTGACTAAAAAAATAAAAAGCAGGGGAAAAAAAATAATAGCATTTCCCTAGTTACAGATGGGAAGCAGAAATCCAGATCAGGCAGGAAGCCAGTGAATGAACTGGGAAGAGAACATCTTCAGTCTCAAGCTTATTCCTTCAGTGTGGAGAGCACTGTTTCTTCCTTTCTCGTTCTCCTCTTTTTCTATGAAATTTATTTCTTTTACAGCTTGTAAAGTTCATCCTTAAAAGCAAAGTTGACAGTCTACCGATGCTTCTCATTTTCATAGGGAGTAGATTTAGGGATTCTGATGTAAATTAAGCACAAGGAATTCTTAGCTGGCATCCAAAAATTGTCCCCCCCCCGCCTTAAATGCAAAAGTGCTGGCAGGTGCTGTCTTGTGAAGATGTTTAATATACCTAAACATGGGACCTTCAATTCATCAACTCAGAAACACTTTAGTGCAGGTACTTCCAAGGTAGATGTTTCATATATTACCCATGTGTTATCAGCCAACACACATGACAACCCTACCAGATTGAAATTGCATGGAAATGAAAGATATCTCTTTTAAATGTTTCACTAATTACACAGACTTACCAAAGGCTAAGGATAATGCAGTAGTTCCCCACTATGTCTGCCACTCATTAATTCAAATGCCCTCTGTGCCCTAAACCTATTGGAAGAAGAAACCAACTGTACTTCTGAGCAATAGGATTAAATTACCTGCCCCAAGGAAGCAGGTTGCCTAACAGAAGCATTTGCAATATTAATAGCTACTTCAAATAATTTTAAATCATCATTTAACAACCATCACTACTTCCTCAGTTTTTCTTGAGTTTGAAATATCCATAATGCATAAACGACAGTCAGTCTAACTGTTTTTCAAGTTATTCTTTCTTGTTTGACTCAAAATGATGCTTTCTGTCAGTCTGAATTGTTAATTTAGGTTTGCTATTGCTGCTCTCTCCTCTTTCCTTGAATAAAGGGCTGGCTGATCTCTGGGTACTGCAGCACAGCACTTGGGTTTTCACACTCAAGCTGTCACTCTATTAGCTCAGGCAATCTGGCAGTTTTCTCTCATCCTTTTTAAACACTCTCATCTATCTCTTGTAGCTTTTTCCTCAGATTCACCTGAGAAGGCTTGTTGACAATTTTGGGCAGGATGCTCCCAGAATTACAGGAGCATCCAAGGGCAGAAAGAAAACAGACATTCAAGGCAGCACATGCTGTATGTGCAGCAAGGGTGTGTGTGAATTGCAGCAATTCAAACATCTGCTGGTAATGAGGTGAGTTTGGAAAGGCTTTGATTCCTGCCTAGGGAATTTAGTGTCGTTTGCTTGCTCCATGAGAATGCCATGGGCTGCCTCATGCAGTGTTAGATCCAAATACACTTTCATGTATTACAGAGTTTTATGTATAATACATGCGTGTGTGATTCTGGTCCTTCAGAAGATTTCCCAGTGAGAAAGCTAATACAGAATGGGGCACTTCATGGAGTTGTATAGCTCTTCAACTCTTCTTTGGAATGCATCATTAGTTCTGCATAACTGATATCTCTGTTTTATCTTCTTCAGATCCCTTTTCTTTAAACAAACTTCAGATTCCCCCACTCCCCAAAAAAAAGTCTCTTAAGTCCTGATTGTTTTTCTTGAAACATGCAATAATTTTAAAGGGCTTAGCAGGAGAACTTCAAGAGGAAAAAGCACACAAAACCCAATAATCAAGTGACAAAGGCCAAAGAGAAAGCCACAGTCAGTTATGGAAAAGGACATGCAGTGTTGTTCCATTATCCTCTTGAAATGAAGAGTTAAGTCTTGCAAAATTCCATTCCAGTGCCTGCTACTCCACCTAAATCCTCCCAACCACAGCAGCAAAGCCATTATATACCACATGTCTCGGCATTTTCATCAAGTTCCAAACATCTAGCACATGGTTCAAAGGTTTTGGTCCTTCAAAGTATTGAATCTTATGAGCAGCATGTGAAATCAAATTAAGTGCAAAGAGAAAATAAAGTTGATTTCCAAGACATGGAAGAAACCACCCTCTCCCCTCTTATATATATCTATATAAATATATATATATATATAAATCCTTCTTTATATTCCCCACTTAGTGGGTCAGGTCTCCTTGCCCACAGGTTACAACATTTCTGCATCACCTCAGTGTCCAAGCTGCTGCTGTTCTTAACTGCTTTCTTCTGACTCTGCCTTCTAGCTGTGCACAGGCACAAATAAGCCACAATAAAGTTTCAATTTTTGCAAATTACTGAGCTTAACCTCTGAGTAAAGGCTACCATAGAAGAGTACAGTGCAAACACACCACCTAAGTCAAAATGCAGCAACTTCAAAAACGATCAATGAGTAAATTTCCTTGAAACATGCAAGCCAGCAAAGGCACACACCACACATGGAAGTACAGTTTAACTGACCTGGATGGAAATCATGCTGTCATTGAGCAATAGGGCTGTCCATGGCAGAAAACTGAGTAAAGGCAGAGCTGAGCCCTGCAGAAATAGCTGCGAGACTTTCAAGTACCAAGAATCAGATGCCAAAATGTAAATACTAGTAACAACATAAATCTTAAAGGCCTCAAAAAGAGTTTCCTCTCTCTGCACAACAGAAAGGCACCTATTAATGACAGAAAGCCAGTAACTGGAAGGAATTAAGAACATGCAGAATCAGCAGAACAAACAGCAGCACAAGATAAGGAAGAACTCTAAGTTAACACCAGGAAAAGAGATACATCCATCCTATTCTTCTCCCAGAGAACAAAAATTAAAAATTTTCATAAGAGCTATGGTTTTTTTAACGTCTACTCTGCATATGTTAAAACAAACAAACAAACAAACAAAAGCCAACAAAATCCCAACGAAAATCGAAACAAATAAACACAAAAAACTTTCTGACCACCAATCTTTCAGGGTAGAACAACTCCGAAATAATTTTTTTCTGGAATTCACTGTTAAAAACATTCAAAACTTTTCAATTGTCTGAAGGCAACATGACAATCAATATTAGCAATTCCAGCATGTGTCAGAAACATAGGGATGAGGTAACAGTTTCCCTAGCTAAGGCTGAATTGTACAAGCACCCTATAGCCATTTTGTGTCGTGTGGCATTCAGCAGAGTTACAGCACATCAGAAGGGACTGGCCAGGGAGAAGGCACATATTAATTTATTGCTTGTGTTTTCTGGTGATGGTGCTTTTAAGGACTCATACCAGCTTTCATTGCTAGGGCATCTTCCCTTACAAACGTTTTTCATCAGCAGCTTTCCCCCCAACCCTTCCCACTGTTTTTCTGTTCTGTCCTCTCATTCAGCTGTTTAAAGAGCTAGTAATCAAAAACAGTGAAACACAATGGAAGTTGCAAGTATGGGGCTGCTCATGCAGCCTAGATCAAGGATAATTGTTCTTATTACATGGCACAGACAGAACAAAATACTCTGGAGATTCTGCAACAACGCTGGATTAATCCCAAAGTATCTCCCCAGAACTGGAGAAATGGGATGCCATCCCTCTGAAAGCTGCAGAATTCAAGCTCTTTGGCTCGCTGTCACAGTGTGTCAGCAAAGAAACATCTCTCCCTAGCTTTCCCAGTTATTAATACGGTTATTAATATGTGAGACAATGTTTTCTGTTATAAAAACACTGTATTGTCAGAGAACACCCTTTTGGAGGACTCAGGCAATTAGCAAAGGAGCAAGTCTGAGCCTTGAACACGAGAGAAGGAGAGATGCCAATGCAAACTACAATTCCATTGAAACTGAGGGCAAAACTCTGTGTCTGCAATAGGACCATAAACATATCCCAAACAGATGTATAGAGACCAGCTTCACACAGTTTTCAGAAGTGGTCAGTGGTTTGGGGAATGCATCAGTACAAATGCCTCAGTCTGGGTGTTCAAGCCTCCTCAGGCAAGAAATACTTAGCTGTTTCTGAAAAACCTTACCCTTCGGAAGTGTTGCAAATGAAACCAAAAAAATCTGTCCCACTCTCAAAACTTTAGATGTCACTGACATAAATGGTGGGACTTTGTCCTCCTCATGAGCCCACAATTTTAGAAGTGTTCCCAAAATGCTGCACATGCTGATGTGCCTGTCTTTCTGAGCCTGGTCATGTAATAGTCTGTAGAAGCCAAACTGCAACTTTTTACCAGCCTGAACAATAAAGAGGGGTCTGACTCAGGTTTCCTCCCGACAGTGGGACCCAAGTGTTCTCATTGCAGGAGCTATTCCTTCCAACCAAGACTCTGCATTTTATTTTTCTATTAAAGAGCTGCCTGCAAAGATAGGTCTTGACAATAATCATGGCCTTATATTTTGCCTGACCTTCCCCCATGCTTTTTTCTGTACTTTCAACTTCAGTTTTTTCTTCATGTGCATTTTTTTGATGTGCATTTCGATAAATGGCACATCTGCAATTCAGCATTTTGCACCAGCCTAGAAACAGGGAAACTGACAGGGAAAGAAAATACCAACACTACTTGTAAAACAGTTTAACAAAGACAGAGTGTGAACTAGCATAAGCCTATTGGCCTTACAATCAGCAACAAGATCTTTTACTAGTACTTAGCTTTTAACTGCAGCATTCCACAAGACTCTAGACGAGGCAGCATCCCAACTAATTAGGTAGGCATTGCCATCAGGAAAACACAACAAGGAAACAACTGCACAAAAACTCTCTGGTGCATTATTTGTCTTGGTCTCTTGGGCCACACAAGCACACAAAAAGGCTCCCAGAGGAGCTGTGGCACAGCTCCTAAGACGGCTGGTCTGGACAGACAGCTGTATTTTGGATGGAATTAGGTGTTCAGAGGCTCTCAGAAAGTAGCTCCTAGCCGCAAGAAACCAAAGAGAGCTCCTTCAAGGGGAAAATTTTGTTCCCTTTGACTCACCCGGGGGAAGCTGCTGCTTATAATCGATGATTACGTAAGTGGGCTCTAATGTCTGGCTACCAGCTGCCAATATACAGCAGTCTGCACAGAGCTCAAGCTAGGATCGTGGAGAAACTTTCTATCAGAAAAATGCATTTTGGTGCATGGAAAGTGAGCCCAGCAGCTGGGAGAAAGGACAAGGTCTTGGGAGGCTGTGAAACCTTTCTCTTTCACGCCGATGGTGCAATCAATATTTACAGCCTTTGGAAGGTTTCTCGACACTTGCACAGCACCAGCCCATCCAGACAAGTTATCAGACAACTCTCCAAGGCATAAGGGAGTCAGTCTCAAGACAGTAACGAGAGAGGTAGCGTGCATATCTCTCACCTAAGTACACCTCAGAGCCAGCTTGCCAGAGTTTTTACATGCTGCTGAAGCATTCAGGACACTCTATCTCCTAGCTACAGCACAAACCAGCTGCATTTAAATTAAATGCAGGTGAGAAGGAAAACTAAGGTTCAGGCATCAGCTGCCATCCCAGGTAAAAGCAGTCTGAGCAATGTTATGGCACAAGTGTCTAGAACTAAATGCTTCTTTCCCTCTTGGGCCTCACTTCAGGAGCAAGACAGGTGGAGGAAGCATTTGGCTGACTTTGGGCTTTGCTTTCTCAGTGCCTCCTTTGAACAGCTGCCACGGTGTCCTGCTGGCACCCAGGGCCAGCTGAGGAGACAGCTTTGACTGTCCTGTCTCTGCAGCTCACTCTCTAAAGTGTGGACTCCTGTACCAGGGGTTAGCTGCAAACGAAGAGGGTCAAATGAGATAATCGGTGCCAGCTCTGCCCAATGAGCTGCCAACCAGTAAGACAAGAAAGCCCTCACTAAAAACAATCACTAGATGCAGGAACCACTCTCAGTGCCCAGATAATACTCCACAGGGCCCTTCTCCATGTGCGGGTCTTTCCAGAGCACTGCAACCAGAAATTCCAAGCCAGACAAGAAGCTTTTCAAGGCAGACATTAAACATTCATTTGTAATAAACACCCTCCTGAGCCCCAGGGACCAGCAAGAGGTGTAGGGAAACACAGCAAACAGAATCCAGAGAGGCCAGATGCCTTGCACTGTGGTTATTTGAATATGTGAAGAAAAATAACAGAAGTGTTTTCAAAATGGCCCATTTACTAAGAAACAGCAATGATATTTTATATTTTGGACACTTCAAGGGCAGTTTTCCCTTATCTCTGAACAGCAAGAGAGCATGGCTCCACTGTTATTTTAGAAATGTGTACAAGAATTTCAAACATGCTCTCTGCTTTCCAGTGTAATCCTTGGACTGAAATGTCCCCACACTTGCAATCATTTTATCTTCTCTCTACAGAGCAGGGGGCAGCTGGGGCAAGCAGGGGGAAAAGGGATCTGTGAGACCACAAACCAAAGCCTGGAACTTATAAGAGCGCCTGGCTATTGCTCATTTAGTGGCTTTGGCTCATCCAGTTAGTGTTGGATTTTATTTGTCTATTGATTTTATATTCATGGCACTGTGGTTTTAAACAGAACTGTGGAGTTCTAGCAACATATAACAAGAAAGGTCTAGCAAGAGGGAAGGACACATATAAGGCACTCTGCAACCATCACTGAGGATGGAGGTCACCATATGCAGTTTCCATGGAAAATGCTTATAAGTCAACAACATATATGTGTACATTTTCCATAAAATTATTTAATTTCACATAGGCCAAAAAAAAATATTTAAATGACTAATATTTTGAGATCATAGAAAGAAGATGGGCAAACACAATGAAATTAATAAAAATGCAGCTGAGTGCATAGCTGAAAATTTACAGCTAATTGTTCATTTATGGTAATGTTCACTGTGCATTAATATTTCCATAAATGCTCCACAAATAAGATTAAAAAGGATTGTTTCAGTTTCTGCTGATAATCAAGTGTTCAAGAATGGCTGCAGAATAAGAATTTTGTAATTCAATGCAAATATTCGTGCAAGAAGCTAGATCCTATGAATTATACGCATTTAGTCAGGGAGCAGAAATACTATAGTGTGACCTATATGTCAAAATACAAACTGAATTGTGCAGCTGGAAGCTGAACACTTGAATACCAGCCACTGAATACTAAAAAGGAATTGCTTGTAAACAATCAGCAAACTAAGAAACAATCTATGAAAAATTTCAACTAACTCATGCAGTTGAGAAGTCAGTAAGTTATTTGTAGACAATTTGTCAGTAGAACCCACATAAAAATGTATTTTAAAATTTCTACAAATTATCATGTAGATATCAAAAGAGCATTTATGATTCATCATTAAGAGATATAAGTAATTATACCAGGGGTTGAAAAGGCATTTTGTTTCTTGTATTATATTCTTTATCCAATCTGGTGCATTAAAATAATATTTTTAGTTATCATTCTGCTGATTCCCAAGGCATAAGCCATGAGTGAGTGATGGAGGCACGATAGCGAAACCTGATGGCTGAGTAATCTGATTCGCTCTCACCAGGTTTGAGCAAAATCTGACGTCAGTGAATCTGTACTTGAATGTACAAATGTCATTATGCAATCTCATTCTTGCAGGTGACCACACCAGATAACAATTTCATTCTCTTGATTTGGAGAAGAGCAACGACCTGTGATTCAACACGGGGCACAGCCCTCTTTAATCCATTAAAAATTTAAAGCACCTGATTTGCCACCATTGTGCACTTGGGATAAAAAAACGATTCACAAGCCCTCCTAGCGATGGATTTTCCAAGGGCTAAGACTGCGGGACAGGGATCTCAAGCTGTACATGACAGCTGTAAAAGAAGATTGGTGACCTTCCTGCACTGCCAAATCAATTATTTGTTGGATTCACCACAATACTGCATGGAAAGGCAGCAAGCAGTCATCAACGAGCCTCAGTCCCCCAGGTTCATGGCTGCAGTTCCAGATGGAAAATTCAAGAGCCTCCCAGTTCGTGAGGAAAACAGCAGGTTATGGAATATAAGGAAAGCTGGCCCTGCTCTTAATGAGATCTACTCCAGGAGCAAAAGGAAACACATTTTTAGAAGGGCTTTATTCTGAAGGAAAATTCCCGGAGCCATAGATCTTGTAAAATCATGAGGTTTTCTTAACCTCAGTAATAAAATGTCAGGAGACAACATTTTTGCAGAGATTTTACAACATTTAAAAATTACTTCATCATTCTGCTTCACTTATCAACCTCACATTTCATTTGCTCTGCATTTGGTTATTACACCAGTTCCTCTACTGCTGTAACAATGGAGATCAGTACGTGACATCCTTTGTTCCACACAGAAACCTTTGCTTCCTTCCTCTTGACCTGCAATCAGGAGCACTGCAGTGGATGGTCCGAGAGGCATGAGTCACATTGACTAAATGACCCAGCATGCTAAATCACAGAAACCAGAGCATCAGAAGAGTGGGGGCAGCCTCCCTCCCAAACCATTTGAGGGTTGTGTGACTCTACACTGGATCACGTATCTTCATTCATTTGGGGTTCTACCACCTGCCCCTCCTAAGAGGTTTAGATCCCTGCTTGTTACACCTCAGCAGTGCAACATATCTCCACAGCCTTCCATGAATCACACGTTGAGGGAAATGTTAGCAACCATGAGACTTGTTGCATTTCCTGAATGTTTTGCAAGCAGTCTCAAACACTTGTCCTGTTTCCTTCAAGTCAGGTACAAGACCAGATGAAGAACTCACTCTCAGGTGTATCTTGATATCGCCCGAAAAGCAGGCAGGCAACCTAAATAGATGGCAATTTTTTGAAAAATACTGCTTTTCCCTGCAATTGCACCTCTCCTTGTCCGCATGAGCTTTTCTAGCAGTAAATGTTGTAACAAGGACAGATTACAACCTGCATTAGGACATCAGTGGGATAAAACAAAGCCTTCAAACAAGACTGTTGTATTTGGAATTGAGAGAAACACAAGGTAATTGAAAAGGACAGCAGAGTTGTCACAAGTATACCTCATACTTGGTTTGGAGTCCAACATTTTGGAAGTAGCTCTGGCATGGTTGTCTAGTCAAGATTAATCACACTTCTGCCAGCACTGAGCCAGGCTTCTGTGATATCCCTTCCCTGGACACTCTCTTCTCCTGTTTGGGTCAGCAGTTAGAGGAAATCCTAGGAAAACAAGTGCCTCCTTTGGGGCTGTATTTAAACAAACAGACAACTCCTCCTGAACAAATGTCACTGTCATAAAGACATCCAAATCATTTTTCAAATTTCACAATGTGTTTAAGGAGGAGAGATGCTGTCAGGCTGAAAAGCTCAGGCAGGAGGCCAGTAGGAACCAGCCACACTTCTTGGGATGACTGACTTTAACTCTCTTCTGTATAGTTCTTGCCCTACTTCCTCGCAGGATAAAGTTGAAGTATTTCACACTCCCCAGCTGCAGAGGCCAAGCAGAGTTTGTCCAGGAACCCTTGGAGCTCTCCCAGCCCAGGCAGGGCTACAGGTTAGGAAGCTCCCAATTCATCCTCCTGCTAAACTGAGGAACTTTGCTGTCATGAGAACACCAAGCCAATACTCCACAATTTTGGAGCCTCACAGAAAATCTATCTTTTAAAAATAAAGAAAACATCTTTCTAACTTCTAAAAAGGAACTGTAACACCACCAGGAAAAGCAAGTAATTCTCAAAAACTTTACTCCATCCTAGACAAACAAACAATTTTATTATCTCTCCTCTCGCTAATGTGCCCCTAACCTATCCCAGCTTCACAACTATATTTTCTCCAACAGATGGTCTAAGTGATTAACATAACTATGCTAAACTTGGGGGAAAGTGTTCTCAACATGTATTTATTTAGTTTCAAAGGCTGATGCTTCTATTTCAGATATGAGAAACCACATTTACATGTTTAAAAGATTGCCTCCCCCAACAGTATCAATAGACCTAATAAAAGATCCAACCTACTTTCCCTGTCAACTTTATTCAAGGAACTGACACTGATAGTTGTGTTTCAGTACAGCTCTTCCCACTGAATATGCTTACACGTCTCTGCCGGCCTGTGTTCATATTTCAGTCAATAAAGTATGAAACACTAAAAGCAACAGCTTTCCCCTTGAAGCATACCAAGGCATTTTCTTGCTATAGCATTTGTATTTGCTGCCAGTACAGGCAGGATTGTGTCTTCCTCCTCTTAGGCCAAGTGCTCAGGGAGGAGGAGATAAGCAGAGCTGGCACTCACAAGCAAGAGGCCTTGTTTTCAAGTCCTTTGTCCAGTATTTATAAAGTATCTGTGGAAGCTGAAGGTGGCAGCTGGCTAACATCCTCTAACACCACTACAGAATGGTTTTATCCAGAAGTTAGTGAGAGCCTCATAATTAATTGAGGCTGCAGAAGGAATGCAGGCAGACTGACTAATTACCTCCCATACTCTGGCTAAGACACTTGCTGTTGGAACACGCGATAGGGGATCTCCAGTGCTCACAAGCAGTCAGGATCTCTGTTTCGTGTCTCCACTAAAGATGCATTTCTAAATACCTAACGCAGCTCCCTCGGCCAGAGCCTTCACTCTGTGTTGTGTTCCTGTAGCCATCACTTTCCTTTGCCTCACAAACACAGCCTTGCTCAGAGCTGCCATCTGCTCCTAGCAGCTATAACACCTACCTGTTACCTACTGACCAGCAGGGGAAATCGAGTGTGAGCACAGGGGGTAGCACAAAACACCATCAGGATTGCCACTGCCGGCACTCCAAGCTGGACACTTACTTGGGAACAATCGGAAAATCATTCTTACACTGAGAACCTTGTAAGGTTCAGCAAAACGAGCATGAGGCAAGAGGAGCAGGAATATTAAAAAAAAACCCAACCAAATCACATCTTTCAGTGGAAGGAAAAAAAAATAGCTTAATGTAAAACAAACTTTCATACAGCATTGGCCAAAATGCCTGCTAAGGGTACTTATGAAATAAATCAGCTCTGATTTCTGCTTAACCTTGTGACCTTTTAAATCTATAAGTGGAATACTCTCTGGTTAGAAAAAAAGTAAAAGGAGAGATCAAGTTAAATAGTTCACCTGGCAAATATGCAAGAGGCTTAAAAACTCCCAGCCTCATTTCCCCAGATTAATCTGCAGTGCAAACGTGAAGATGCTAATGATTTATTTCTCACCCCTTGGCACCAACTCCCTCTCGGTCTCTTCAAGACAGAAAAATGAATAATAATAATGATGATAATAACAAATTTATGTGCTCTTTTCATCAACAACTCTGAGCTCTAATTTCTGAGTTGGTATTAAAACATCAAAACCAAGCTCCCCATCCCCCATCCCACAGGGTGATCAATGACTCTTTACCACTTATAGAAGATCTAAAGAGGCACTTATTACATTTATTATGTTACAGTCACCAGCACAAATTCTTTTCATAATGTCCACGTGAGACCTAACTGCCCAGTAGGTCGTTTTGCAGTCAGGTTAATAGCCTTCATATGAGGTAGGTAAAGGAAGATTAACTCTTAATATGTTGAAACCAAATTTATACTATGATACCTCCTCCTTTTTTTCAGTTCTAGGCCCTGCTGGCCTCTACCTGGAACTTGACAAATTTCATTTGACATTGCTGGCAAACACTTCTTGATCGAGCATTTGCGATCAAAAAGTGTCTTCTCATTTCCTCCACTGCGACTTTGTTGGTCTAGTTTCACTTTAATTTGTCTTCCTAGTCCAGCAGAAACAGCTAGCAAGCAAGCAGGCAAGAGAAAATAATTCTTTTCCCATTAGAAATTCAGGTCTCAAAAGTTTATTTCTAAGTTCTGTGTTTTATCCACACTGACTTCAGGGCAAAATACCATCTTTTCAGAACATCGTATCCTATTTCCAAAATTCAACAGGCATCCAAACTCCTGTAAGACAATAATATCCTCAAGACAAAACAGAAGAGGAAACTCTAAATTTTTTTTTGCATTCTTAGCAAAAGGTAGGTGTCTTTTTTCTCTGGTTGCTCCAGTCTGAAGTAGCACCCAGCAGACATGCAAGCACAGCTTGTCCTGCCCAAGCCAGGAAACCCTCAGAGCAGCAGCCTGCCACTTGAGCCAAAGCAGCAAAAATTCTCATTAGGTATCAGCAAGGTAAGGAATAGAAGCAGCCCCTTCACTTCCCCAAGCAAGGATAAGCCCAGTGACCCAGCTGGGTTGTCCAGGAAAACATTCCCATCACATCTTTGCTCCAGCTTGTTCTCCTTGGGGCTGTTCTCTCAAGAGACTTTTGTGCTGATAACATGTGTGATATGCAGGTGCAGGCATGAGGCTCCCTCTGGGCTCATTCAGCACAGTGCAGAGACAACAGGAAGTGGTTGGGGAGGAAAGAAATAAGGGATAAAGAGAAGGAACTCTGAGGTCCTGAAACTCTGAGGTGCTTTAACCTAATGAGAAGAGGATTTTACAAAGAGCAGCTATGAACCTGCTCAAAATCATAAGCATCCAAATGTACAGCTACCAATGGCTCCTCCCCAGAGGAAATGGGAGCCTGCTACTTCAGGGAGTCAATCCTGTTTCCAAAATGAAACACAGCTGATAATAAACAAAACCCCAAACAGCCATGAAACACAGAGCCACTCAGAGGTAGAGAGTCAGACTTCCAGCTCTCTGTATGACAGTGGCTGCCAAGGACAAATCCTTGCTTCAAGTAGGGAATAGACTGCAAAAGCAGCCAGGAAATCATTTTTATTGGGTGCAGTCAGGAGTTTTGAGCTGGATTAGGCAGAATCCTTAATCCTTTTCCTCCATCTATTCCAGTCAGATCCCAGACTGCCAGAGATCCCTTTTCAAGTATGTCTAAAATGAGATCTGAGAGGTGGAATTAGAACTTCCCTACCCTAGTCACCTCCTCAGATGGTGGATGCAAATTCACTGGCACCCCGGAGATGGATCAGATAAGCACTCTTGTCTGACACAGGGAAAACAAACCCAGGATTTTTGTGGGCTAGGAAAAACAGAGGCCTAGGTAGACAGGGAAGAAGGCTTTGCAAGAAACCTTCACTTTCTGATTTTCAGATGTTGAACAGACTCTAAATCCTTCATGCTTCACCCCTTTCAAAACAAAGCAAGTTGGAAGGAGAAGAGGTTATTTGTTTGTATCAGTGATTACATTTTTTTTCCAGTCACAAGCCTAACTGATATTTTTCAGCTAAAAGTTCTTCTCAGATTAAAACAAACAAACAAACATGCTCAAAACATTAAAACTCTAACCTTACAGGTTTTAGATTTTGAGATTTTGACTTCATGGAAATTCCACAGAAAAAAGTGTATCTTCCTAGACCTCAAAATAATTGGGAAGAAAAGACTCAGGCATTCAGGAAAAAACATGTATTTCTGGCTCAAATTAAACTGATTAATCAGCAGAGCTCCTAAACCAGGCTGGCTGGAGGCCTGGCTTTCCCCAGCTCAGACACTAACTATAGCCAGTCATTATTATTCAGCACTGGCTCAGCACAGACAACAGATACACTTGGCACTGTAAAAAAAGCAAAGGAAGGTACTCTTCCTGCCTCAGTGGATTTATTTTCTAAGGCCATCAATCTCATCCTGACACTTGGTACACGTGGCAATCAGCAGATGGATAACTGTCAAAGCACTGCATCACTTTTACCTTTCTCGTACTGAAGAGAATGCAACTACATTTGGTGACTCTTTTATGAAAACAAAGCTGGTCAAAACATTTTGAACTCAAACTTACTCTCAAAATGAGAGAGGAAAAAAATAGCCCATGGTAATCTCTCCTGGTTTTCAACTCACTCTACCTGAAAAGAAGCTTTGAAGAAGACAGTGTTCAAAAGAATATTTGGAGTTAACCAAGCACAGCTTACGAGGAGCTAGCTGAGCTCGAAGCATTCTGATTCTCACTTGGTCAGGAGGTGCTGGTTTTAATGTGATTGCTACAGAAGCAGAGACGGGAAACCCTCTGCAGGGCTGCCATGAGGCACTCCAAACTTGATAGATTTAGTTGAAAATGTATCTCAATTTATGGGGATAGGAGTAGGTAGATGGAAAGAAACCTTGTGCTGACTTTGATGTGCCCAGCCTGTGCCACGCTGAACTGCAGCCCCACACCAGACCAACACCCACCTGCCAGATCAGCCCCCATGGCAGCCAGCAATTGCTGTGACTTGCTCCCCTTTGTGGGCCACGCTAGTGCCAAGCCATGCTGCAAAAGCAAACTTCATGCTTCTTGGCCACAGATGATGATGAGCTAAAGCCTTCATCTGTTAGGGTAGATAGGAATAAACAGACCTGGATTTCTTTTCTCCAAGCTGTTAAACCTGTAATAATGTGCACACCAGAATGAGTGCAGGGGGAAATCTACCCCGAGGGAAGTCCTCAAACCTGCCTCAATTCCCACTGAAGGGAGCTGGAGGAAGCAGAGATCCATCCATGTATGCAGCTGACTACATTGCTACAATTTTTTCCAAAGCTGCTTTGGTTCTAACAATCAGATCTACCCTTTATGGACATAATTTTTGGCTGCCCAGACCACAGCTACAGACATCTATCAGTATGATGCTGTCAGAATACAAACAGCCTCCTGTTGCCCCTGAACACAAAGTCTCTTTTCCCAGGCAGTTCTTCCCAGCCTCTGGGACTCATTCAGGGGTAGCTAACAGCAATGTGAAATCAGCATGGCTGTAAACCCCACATATTTTAATTCATCAGTTTCTAAGGCAAAACATCTAATGGTTTTATTTCGTGGAGAGCATAAATGGATAGCAGAGTAACTAAAAAAAAGAACCCTGCAATGCAAGGAGATTTCTGTCACCCTTTGGTTTTTGCTCAGATACCTCGTGTAAAGGACAGCCCAGATCAAAGAAAAGAGAGGCATAGCTCTGAATGAAGTTCACTGGAAAACATGAAGTTTTTACTCTCTCACGAAACACTGGATTTACTCCATGGGCAATTTCTTCTTTCTCTTCTCTCTTTCATCCCATATGATGCCTCTGAATTTGAAAGACTGCCCAGCCCCCTCCTCTAGCTTTATGCCACTTCACCCTGGCCAGCTTAGGCAGAACTGAGCTGAGTTTGATGCCTTCTCTCCTGGCACAAGTGTCATGGGTGCTGCCAGGCACTTTAGAGGGGATGGCTGTTATCTCCATCAACACCTTCTGGATGAAGAGTATGCCTTTTGGAGCCTCTGGGCAGCCAAGTCAGTGTGACAGAGCACCAGTCTGAAACTGTCCATTTAAAAGTTAAAAAGGGACATAGCCCAGCCCTGGCATGCTCCACAGGGGCGTTCAAAGGGGAGTAGTAGGCAAGCAGGTACACACTGTATTCCCTACTTTTACCCTCCTCAAGGCAGCAAAAAGAAAGACTCCTGGGCCTCTGTCCCACCCATATCTCTGCAGGGGAAATACCAGGGGTGCTGCCTGAGCCCAGCCACAGCCACCTTAGGCAGGGCAGCCCTCAGCAGAGTCACCAGCCCAGAAGAGAGCTGAATTTAAGCCTACATTCAAACCATGATTTCAGGTTTAAAACTGGGTGGACGCACTCTGGACAGCAGACACAGGCGAGTCTCTGGGTGCCAAGTCATGCAGGGAGGCAGCAGAGGGAAGGGCCGAGCGCTGCTGCTGGCCAGGCTCCATCCCCGGGGCCTCGAGCCCCAGCTCTGACGCAGAGCTCCATTGTGAACGGGAGATCTCGGGGGAAATGCTCACGTCCGGGCAAACATCCCTTCTGAAAAACCCAACCAATAACTAAGCACTGGCTTTTCTGAGCGGGCTGAAGCACACAAAAAGTTAAGAGTCCCAACTGGCAGTGTAGCAAATGAAGCACTTATTGACCATCATGCCCAATGCAAGGATAGCTACCCTCTAAAGGTGCCTTGAACTGAGCGTGCACAGAAGACGAGCCTCCTTTCCATCAGAGGGTAACAACATCCTCCAACTCACTCAGATGAGCCAAGCACACCAGAAGCCAGGGTGGCAAATGACAGCATTATGCATCAGAACACAAAGTATGTAAAATTATGCACACAAACACACAGGGGAGGAGGACATCCAGCTTCTTTTCCCAGTTGTGGCAGATACCAGCTCCTCATTGTGTGCTTGCAAACTCCTTAAAAACCTCAAAGAATGTCTTTCTGGCCTTGCATATTCCTACCTCCTCCCTGCCCTCCTTTTCACAAAAAATTTCTCATAGCAAAAATAGACATCAATGACCATAGGACACAGAATAGAGGCTGGATTTTTTGCTTCTGACTTCAGTTTCACAACCCTGTGGCTCCGTTTGCTTTGGCGGTGTCACTTCTGCTTGATGAGGGAGGGAAATCTCAGGTCCCCAGTGTGCAACTCAGGCACAACACTGTAAGTGTTTTCCTGTAAAGTGGTTCAGTCATACTCTCAGAAAATAACTAGAGCCAAGAGTAATTTTATAAGTTTAGAGGAAAGAGTCTCAAGCAAGACACAATGGCGTGGGTTGTGAAAGGCACAAAACACCATCTATACCCTTTGCCCTAGGCTCAATGTAGCAATCTCTGACTGCTGACATCTGTTAACTTTTGCAGGCTTTCTATTCTGATTTTAAAACAGATAAAAATGAGTAAATGAGTCAACTGTCTTGACAAGAAACCCTACTTTCCATGCCCATTAAACCTTAAACCCTTTTAAATCTGCTCCAGCAGCTGCAAGCATCTTCCCAGTAGTTTCTGGAATGCCTGTTGGCTGGCTGCACAGCAAGCCACAGAAGCCTCTAAGGATTCCTGTCTCTCTCCTTGCAGAAGTAAAGACAGAGATTAGATTTGTCAAATGGGGATAAGAAGTTAACGGGGCCGATAAGGTTAGACATGCCAAGCGATTCAGCAAACAATTCTGGAAAGAACGATTAGATCTAGGCTAACTAAGTATGATAAATGCTGACTTTAACCCAATTACTTACAATGATTCTAGACGTCTGGGAAGAGCTGAGCACCACAGCATCATGATCAATGAATGTGCATGAAACTGGGCAGGCTCCCCTCCTCACTCCACCTCCCAAAGATGTAGAAATTCAAGTTGAGCAAAATTCAGTTTTTGAGGAAACAAGGTCTCAGAATTTTGCTAAATCTAGAAACTCTGTCCTGGTTGTAGACAGGCTTTAGCAGCAGGGAAATCAAGATTGGTTCCTGGTTTTATTTAATTATTTTTTATTTCAGAAAATAAACTTGTCTCAAAGACTTCCACGGTCAGATGTAAGTTAGAACCCAATAGAGACATAAGCTTGGTCTCTGCTGTCTGAAGAAAGCCTTTTCTCCCTACAAATGTCATCAACTGGAATAGTCAAAAGAAAATATTTGTCTTAGGCAAATGCTCTATTTCTTTTTCTCTATCCTGCAATCCAAAGACCCTGAGGTCATTTTCTACTCCAGCTGGTGCCTCCCCACTTTCTGTGTCTCTGCAACATCACCCTGCAAGAGGGAAAGTCACCCCAGACAGAGGCCAGCCTGAGGTCTGGGGCTCACTTAGGTCATACAGGCTTAATGCAAAGATCAAGGGGGTTTTGAAACCAAGACAGTTTATATCAGATTTTAAAAACTCTGGATGGGAAAAATATCCTGGTCTCTTAGCTGCTCACCAACACATGACATTTAACAAGAGCAAAGACAAAAACTGTAGGTTAGGCCAAAACATTTCTCAGTCAAGTTGGCTTTGATGTACACGTCTTCAATAATAAACTCATTTGCTGTTTGGGTTTTCATGCTGAGGCCTTATTCAGAAGGAATACTGGTCCTCTTTTTTTTCCAAAACATCTTTCATTTATGTCATGATACGTATCAGCCTAGTTTTGTTCATCTAATTTAATTTGTGGTCCTGGCTTGTCCTAGCACCAAAATATATATGTCCAGTATGTTTTTAAAGAGCATAGATACATTCACATGTGCTTCAAAAAACTATTGTGGACAGGGAAGTTTTGGGGAAATTGCATGGAGAGGTTTAAAAGAAATTAATGCTCTTTTATTATTAAGACTCATAGAACATAAATACAGCTCCCAGACATTTTTCCTTTTTCAAAATTTCTGTACTCTAGGAAAAGGCTTGAAGCTACCACAAATTGGCAAACTGCAGACCCAAGGATTATTTTGTAGAGAGGAGTATGAAAATATTTTTATTGCATGCATTCAGAGCTTCAGTGTTCTTGAATTATGCCGGATGTCTAAAACAGGCCTGAATGTAAATAGGACACACCAGCATGGCATGTGTTGAAGTTAAATAAAAAATATATGAAAGAAAATTTTGCTTCAAGACTGTGCACTCCCTTACTGCTGCAGGGTTATGGCATCTTGTGTGTATCCTCTCTTTGCAATGCTTTTACAAGCCAGGGAAACTGTAGAGAGTGCAGAGAGCATCTGAACAGAGCTCAGAGGTCTCTGGCTGCCCAGAAATCCCTGTACTCCCCCTCTGCAACCAAGCTCCACATGCTTGGCCTCTCTGTACCCAGGGTAGTGCCTGCCAGCAGCCCCACTAACGAGCCTCTTGGAGAGAGTTCTTTATTAGTAGTAGCACAACTCTGTGTTTTTAAGTCTAAATGACTTCAGGCTAAGATAGCATGCAAATAGTAGGAAGCAAAATTCCTCCAAGTCAGCTGTGATGGACCCTAAAACAGCATTATGCTTCCTAGCATGTGCAGGTACACAGGCTCAATTCAGGTCACCAGCAGAAGGTAAGAAGAGCTTAAGAAACTAAGGACCAGCATTTTTCCTAAAGGGTTTGTTTAAGGAATTTTGGCTGGCAAGCAGGTGAGGGAAGAAAAACTTTGGATGCATGACATTAGTTGATTTAAAAGGTTTTCTATTTTGATTGTGGTCAGAAACCTATCTACTATAGAACCATAGAATATACTGGGTTGGAAGGGGTACATCAAAAAGCCCAACTCCTGGGTTCCTCCTGGGTGCTGGGAAAAACTGGGAAAAGAAAAGAGTGTGAAACAGCACAAGCTAGAAGATTTATCCAAGAATGAACTACTCAGATGCACAAGTAATGCATTATCTCCAGGAAGAGGGGTGGGGTGTTAAAAATGGTGTGGGAAAGAAACCAGGAGAAGTGGTGAGTCAGCAAATAATCGATTAAAACATCTAGCATTAGCTGTGAGGCACTGGCCCGCTCAAAATCATACTTGGAGCAGAGCCTAATACTCTCCAGCTGCTCCCTTCCACCATAAACTCAGAGGCACTAATTTGGACCAAAAAGGTTGGGCCAGACCCAGGAGAGTCCTATGAAAGTCCTAGAAAGATTCCCATGAGCAACAAGCCAAACAAGGCATGCAGCTACTCCTTCATTCTCCATTTCACTGGGTGACATGGACACCACTGGCTCTGCTGGGAACCAGTGCAGCACCACCATTATTTCTGTTCTCTAAAAAAAAACTCTGCTGGGCTTGGGTGATTAGATGCTTAGAGCCAAGAAGCAGGTGGAATAATTTTGTTTGGCAGTGATTCAGATCTGGCAGTGCCTCAAGGGACAACAATGTTCAATGCTCAGTCTGAGGCAAATTATGAAGACCACAGACTGGAGTGAATTGAGAAGCCCCCATTAGGCAGCAGATGTGTGAGGGGTTCTCCTGGTAGGGCACAGGCAGGCACAGCAGGTCCTGGGAGGAGGTGAGGGGCAGAGAAAGCTATGCTGGCCAGCTCTGCCCCAGCCCCCAGGATCACAAACCCAGCCTGCCCCATGTCCACTTGCTGCTGGCTGGCAGTAAAGCACAACTGACCTAAGCTGACAAATGCAGTTTCTTTGTTAGTGCAACCAAAAAGGTATCTCTGGGCAGCTTAGCTCAAAACACCAAATAAAGCTGATATCAACACCAGAGTGTTGAATTTGTCTGTGCAGCCAGAAGAAAGGAATAAAGAGAGCAGTCTCCAAAGAAATGGAGCTGCCTGTAACCCTGCTTATTGTCAATTAGAGCATTTGATGGTTCATTCAGCAAGGGTCTAAGCATCATTCTGCCCTAGCCCTAAATTCCCACACAAGGTATAACATTTGTTTGGCCCGTGATTTCAAACTTTGCTAACAACTGTTCCTGCTACACGTACAGGGGTTGTGCCCACTGGAGAGAACTGCTTCGGGTAGGAGGTACTCAAATCCAGAAGAGTGGTTCTGAGGCTGTTTGCTCCTCTTCATTCTGCTCCTGGTTTTGCTGAACTCTTCAAGGGCATTGAAGAAGATATTGACAGGAGAGTATGGAGAGTTACATTTACAAGAATTCTTCATAAGCACCAGGCCCTGAAAAAAAGACTGGGACACTGCTGCTTATAGGAAAGTAGAAATTAATGCTTTTGGTATACTGCTTTCTCAAAGGATTAGAAAAACTTTCTTTTCATTCCACATGAAGATTTATTGTGGGCTTTAATTCCCTGCAAAGGAGCAGGGCGTACTCCGTAAAGGATGGACATGAAAACTATGCAGACAAGACTGCTGTTGGGTTAACATTTACTTTAACTCTAATTTTCTGGTGACACATACAAGTGTTTGAAAATAATAAAGGTTGTCAAAATATTTTCCATAATAAACTCCTACGCACAGCGCATTTACAAGACCAGCAGTTTCCTACCCAGCTGGTGCACTAGCTGCTACCAAGATATTATCTGATTGCTAAGATGCCACTGCAGCTTGTGGGGGAGCTTGCCTTCTCACAATGGGCTGAAGCACTGCCTCTGCTTGTCCTGGCATCTCTTAGCATGCACAGGGTCCTGCTTTCTCACAAGCAGTGGCATTTGGGCAGCAGAGGATTTCTCATGTAAGGGTAACTAGTGATCCCAAAGCTATCAACTACCCCAAAACCAAGGCAGGGGAAGGCAGTATGGCTCTGTAATAAAGGCTCACATATAATGCCCCTGGGCAGATTGGGGAGGACAACTACAACTTCCCTGCTTTACTCCACACTCTCATGGTTACACATGCAGGATGCAAGGGTATGGGGGATTTCCATTTTTGCTAAACATAGCAGCAAGGCAGAAAAAAAAAGACTTTAAGATGTACTCTCAGTTTGAGAATGGCAGATTCATTCCCAGTGCCTCCTATCTCCGGCTTGGGATATGAGCTCTGGAACAGGGATCCTGAGGCTCTTTATTTCAGACCTTCATTTTACGTCTTAGTAAAGCTTCTTTCCTCCTCCTCCTTCCCCCCACACCCCCCTTTTATTTTGTTTTTTATTAATTGGATATATAAAAAGAGAAACAAACAAAAAAGTCCTCAAAAACCCATAACAGGGTGAGGCGCCCATGCTTTCTGCCATAATAACATTCTCTAATTAAAACACAAAGCAGCCAGGGCTACAGGATTAATGGACATGGTTTCCTCTTTTCAAGTCTTGCCTGCTGACAGATCGCCTCATTCCTTCCTTGCTCTTGAACCTCTCAGGAAAAAAAATAATCCAGTTTGCTTATCTTACAGTGTGAGGTTGCCATGGAAACCGCATCCCCCTGTGAGATGCTCTGTCATAACATTTCAGCACTGTATGGAAGGCTTAAAGACACAGCATCCTCTACTCTGAGGGCTCCTGAGCTAGCCAGAGTCTTTGCAGATGAGCAGCTGTCAAACCTAGACGAAGTCTAAAGTTGTGAGGGAGAGATAGAGAAGTAACAGTAGAAATACTCAGTTGCCCAGTCCTTTGCAAATATCCTCTTCTTGCATTGGCAGTTAATATTGACCAAGAAGTCCTTAAATTTGGTGTAAGGCACATTTTGCTCTGTGGATAACCTGTCCCCCGACAGCCTGTTGAAAAAAGGAGTTCTGGCACCAAAACATAACCCATCATTCTACCACGGGGTAGCACAAAGCACCTCTTTAGTCAGGGTTTTATGTCAGATTAGTCTTCGAGCCCTATTTTCTCAGTCGTTTTGTAAGAAAGGAGGGGAAAAGTAGCAAGCACAATAATTGCCCATAATGGGAACAGGCCTCCTATAGCCTGCTCCTTAATTACAGGGATGGCTTCCAGGCTGTAATCGCTAGGGGTCCAGATGGAAGTTCTCCAAGCTCTTTGAGGGACAGAATGTGTCAGTTATTAATTAAACATATGAGGCAATTAGCCTCAAAACTTCGTAGTAAATCACTACAGCTGTGTTACTTTCACTTTTTCCTTTGGTGAGTGCAAGTCAAATGCACAGTGCATTTCCCAGGGGGGTCGCAAAGGCTGCAGCCAAAAAGCATTCCCAAACAAGACCTTTGTTGTTGGGTGGAAAAAGTATCTGCAGAGAGTTTGTTTTCAGAAGTCAGCTACTTCACAGTCACATCCCTCAGGAGAGACGATGGATTCTGTGTGCAAAAGCTATTCCCCACTCAGGCTGTCTGGTGTGGAAGGCAGCTGAACGCTCTCTGCCACCCCAAACAGCAGCCTGAAGTTGTTCTGGTACAGCAGCAGGAGGAAACCAGTCCTGTGATTGACATGGCCATATTCCAGCATCAGATATCAACTGTAATTAGTTGTTTTGGAGCTCGTCAAGATTTGTGTCTTGGTAGACTCCAGCACATATAGGACCCTGTTGCTGGTTGGTCAAAAGAGCTTGAAAATGAGATGCTGTGTTGCAATTCTTTGTCTATCTCCGAGTTCAGAAACCAGGCCAAAACCACCGCAGTTGTTAAAAACCAGTGTGTGATTTATTCCAGTATTTGTCTTCGCAGACAAAAACTCTCTCAGTCACATCAAGGCAGCCTGACGTCAGTGCATTGTTAGTCGGCCTTTTACTCTTTGGTTCAGTGCCACAGTTGGAGATTCTATCAACTACAAAAACCTCAGTTAGTTTCCCTACACTTTTCTCACGTGTAGCTGACAAAAGATGCAGTAAGTCATAATTGACAACAGTAAGAACTGGGTGGTGACCTCAGCCCTGTTTTACTCTAACATAAAAAAGACTTCAATCCAATTTTACTCTAATATATAAAGAACTTTGACCCCTTCCTTAGACGTTATAGCATGCTTGGAGAAAACACTGAGAAAACTCACAGGGAAAATGAAGAAGAACAACACAGGCAGGCTGCAATCACAGGCTCCAAGCTCACCCTGGTACTTGGCAAAACACAGCAAAAGGAGTCAAGGAGGCTTCTTTGGAGTGAGCAGCCACTGGATTCTCAAGAAGGATCAGTGATGATTGCTTGCCCAGTTCAGAGAACACAGCAGCCTGAAGGAGACTCGAGCCCAGTGAAGGTTATGTAAGTCAGAGGAGGACACACATATCCTCTTGCCATGGAAGAGGATAGAAGAGAGCCAAGAGCACACCAAGTAGACCTTTACTACACTTGAATTTAACAAGATGACAAAAGACTGATGTGCTGAATAGTAAGTACTTCATGTGCTAGCCCTTCTCATTTATAAATTTATTTCCCACCTTTGCTCAACAGGCCAGATATGAACAAAATAAAGAGGCTTTCTCTGGCAAACCAGATTATTGTGTTGAGCATTTTATGGTAAAAACTGGATGCAGCTTCTCCTGTCTACCTCATTCTCGTCCTGGCATTGTAACTCATGCTTGACTGCCATGTAAGCAGAGACACATTTTTGCAGATTTCCTGAAATTAATTATATCAAATTCAAACTGAAGTGTTAGATACTGCTGAAAGTAAAACCTTTCAGTAAAGCAAAATATTACCATCATCTTTGATTTAAAAAGTCTGAGTGAATTTGAGTTGAATGACTTTAAAGTGGATTTGCAATGTCTCTAAAGCTTTATGCTTACAAACATCTAGATAATATATGCAGCCACACACATATGGGACTTTTAATAGGGTACTCTCCCTACTGTACATTGGAACAAACCTCTCCATTTTCTGCATAGCCAGTGCCATTTTCAGTGTAAACTTGATAGCATTTACTCAGCAGCCCGAAGAAAACATCAAGAATGAAAAGACAGCTTGTGTTCTAAAGAATAGAAATGCGCCTTAATTTAATCTAGTGAAGGTTTATTCTAGAAAGGAAATAAAAAATAAAAAAACCCAAACAAACAAACAAAAAAAGCACACACACACACACCCCCTCCAAATCCCCAAACAAACAAGAAAAACCCTCCCCAAAATGAAAAGACAAACCTCACACCCAGGAACTTTGTCACTTGTCATCATCTCCTTATAAAAAGTGGCAAGAAGGAACTTTCAGCAGACACCAGTTTTAAGCTGGGTTTCTAAATTAGGTGTAAGAAGTCAACCATTCTACAGCCCTGCCCAGATAGTCAGAATGTTACAGCAGAGGGGTATTTCCATTTTCCCTAGCCAAAAAGAATTTAATATGAAACTTAAAAAAATGAAAGTAATTTGACCACACCAGTACATTTAAACCTTCTGGGTCTTTGACATTCATGAAAGCAGGGAAGTTGTTCTGTATACAGAGGGCTACCCAAGAGTAATCTGATAAAAAACAAGCCTCAAAATCAACCCAAACATCAAAAGAATAATCTCTAATTAAATATGCTGGGGATTTTTTCAGCCTATTACTCAGGTCTTGGTGATCTTTTCTGATTTCCCAGGGCTCAGTCAGGAATAGCGACATTAAACATTCTGTGTATTGTTGGAGGAAAAGAAATAAGGGAGAACTGACACAAATTGCTTCAAATTTCTCTTAAGATCCTACACCTTGTACTTACAAAAACGTGGAACTCAGTTCTGGTCAACAGAGAACATATCTTCCCTGCCAAACAACCCCCAAGAACTGTGGGCAAGAAGCTTCTGTCCTCTGGATGTCAGTGGCAAGGACTTACACAATTTTGTTGCACACAGGCAGACTGGTTTTGTCCTTCAGACCCTTTCTTCTTTGGTAATGGTTCTGGACCTCTCTGCCTAATTGTACCCACTTCATCTGTGAAGAGAGATTTATAATGGAACATAATTTTGAGGGATTAACTTTGACGCTGGTACATGGCCCATGCAGAAGTGACAGCAAAAAATTTATATTAGCTGTTGCTCCTGCCAAAGAATAACAGAGAAGCTTATTACGCAGGCAATCTAACTCCCAAATTAGTGCTGATTTTCACCCCATGCCACTTTACTGCTGTTGATGATGGGAAGCAGCAGCAAATATGAAGTAAAAAGCCATCAGGAATCTAGCTGCCAATTTTTATTACTGAATGGGGTGACCAAAGTCTTTGTTCAGGTACAAATCTCAAAGGCGGCAAGAGCTGAAGACAGAGCACAGAAATTACTGCGAGAATCAGGGTCCTTGACGAAAGAAATTCTTGGGGAACTTCTAATCCAGCATTTCTAATTCAGAAGTCTGGCAGAGTGCCAGTCTTGTCCCTTCCTCTCTGCTACTGAAGAATTCTTCTAGATGTTGTGCCCAAGGCAAGGCTGAATCTTTTGGGGACCCACAGCCACATTTTAGTGGCACTCCTATCTCTGGAAAGCCAGATCTTCACTCAATACTTCTAGGTATGTTGTTTAACCCATGGAGACCCCAGCACTAATGTAAGGGCAGCAGTCATGATCCCTCCTGACAAAGGACACGGTAGGAAGACGGGGCTCCATCTAGACTTCTCTGCCACAATTCTCCTGGAACAGAGCAGGACTGGACAGGACATTCACTAGGAACAAACTGTGAACTGTGGGGCTTAAAATATTTCCAGTGCTGTGATTCACCACTGGTGTGATGCTACTAACAGACCTAAACCACTGCAAGCAATGGAAAAGAAACAAATCTGGAAAAACGAGATAAACTGGGTCCCTTTCTAGTATTCAACAGAAGCAAGTGGGGTTCTTTAGCATCTGTCTTTTGAGAAACACCCAAAGGCACAAGCCAGCCTTAAATATTCACAACCTGATGTGCTTAATAGGAAGCAAAGCTAGAAACTCTGCCCTGGAAAGACGACGACACATTGTAATCAGAAAGTTTACATTTGGCTTCACTTCAAAGGAATCCTGACTCCCCAGATCACCTGAACCGTTTTCTTTTCTCTGCATTTTCCCACATGCTGCTGATGCCTCCCTGTAATTAGTTAAAAAGTTATTTCCTCTCCCCTGACCTTTATGCCTTATGGGTAACAGGCAACTTCTGTGATGGAAGTGTCTTGTAGGACTCAAGTGCCCATCTACACAAAATAATTTCTGCTGAAGCTCTCTTTCAAAAGGAGGCTAGTGCCTTCCTCAGCTCTCACTGAAATCAGCTATATTTCTTCTATCAAGTTCCAAGCTGGAGCCATCTCAACTGAAATGGTGCATATGTATGTAAGTTTCTCCATATCATGCACAGATCCTCTGAGGATTAATCCAACCAAATAAAGATCGTTGTCATAGATAATTGAAGACCCATAAAAAATGAGACAAATCTCCTTGCAACACATTTAAGAGGTTACAAGTAAAATATTTCTTCTTATTCTTTTATTTTCTGCTCTTTGATACTATGCTTCACACATGGATTTGTTGTTGGCCTCAACAATAAATCTCTCTATGCAATCTCTCTTAAAACTATTGCTTGGCAAGACTTGTTACCCCTGTTCACACTATGCATGGCTATTCTTATAGCTGAGTAGAACTAGTTTATGGTGAATTCTCAACTATCTCAACATCTCCAACTGCTACAGAAAGGGAGCATAGCAGTTGGAGGCGTCAAGGGAGAGATTTGTCCTCAGATCAACTCCGATGCAGGAACTCCTCAGTCACGTCATATGCTCCTGAGCATGGCAAGATCAGGCTGACAGTCTGGGCCTGACGGCTCTGTGACATCTCTTGTGTTCTCTTGTTAATAGAGTCTAGAAAAGCTTTTGATGGTAGCTGACAGAAGCCATAGGAGTAACTTCAGACAGGCTCATTTATTTTGCTAGTGTTTGGTTTAATGAAGTACTTCCACAGATTTTCAAGGTAGACCCTGCTCACCAGGGAATGCCCAGATTAGACAGGGACAGGTATCTTCAAGGATTCAAAGACCAGCCTTGTAATTTTGCTAATGAGTAACTCTGACTTGCCGCTCTGCAAACTGCTGGGTCAGTCCAAGGTCCAGCACGAAGGGGCTACCAGACAGAGATTTAGAGTTATGGCTTCACAAGACCATTACTGCAGGCTGAAAAAGCAGTGCCCTGGGGCCAGATGGGAGGGTAGCATCAAACAGGGCAGATGGAGCCACATGCCGAGGGAGGTAAGGGAGCAGACACGGGGTTGTATCCCATTCTGTGGGCACTGCACAGGGCTAACACTGGAGAAAGGGAGCTGGCAAGGACTACAGCTCACCAGCCCCTCCAGAGGAGTCTGCTCCCAGCCTCCAGAAGCATGCTTCTCCTAAATCAGCCAACAGCTCCTTAATGTGGAACTTCGCACTCACACCACAGCACCGGGAGCGATGCACCCCATCAGAGATGGCTCCGAAGCACCATGCCAGCAGAAGGAGATGAGTAAATTACAACATCTCCTCAGGATCATTACAGAAAAAGAACAGCTGGAGACAAGATCATGGAGTATGAATGGTTCACAAAGAAATCCAGATAACAAAGCACATTTAATGTATGTATAGCTGCGGTGTCTGATAACATGAGAGCCCATTAAAGGACCAAGGGGTGCCAAAAGTACTCTTCAAGTGAAAAAACAAAACATAACCACAACAAAAACCATAAGAAGCAACACATGTAATGGAAAAAGGGAAAAAAAAAAGAATTCCTGTGCATGAAGCCACAAACCATACAAAGGGGCCTTCAAGACCACAAGCTCTGCTGCTGGACACTGACGCCTGTGGCATGTGCAGCAGGGCCAAATCAAACACACCACAGCTAGGCCCGAGTAAGGCAGTACTGCAGCTTTGTGTGGAGATGCAAACTCGAGCTCTGGAGGCAGTAGGATGGCCACACCATCCTACATATCTCAGGCTCTGTTTGCTGGTTGTCCTGATGTCATCGCATTACTTCCATTTCCAGAAGCACTTTTCTAAACACTGTCTCTGGCATCTCTTCAGTGCAATATAGGCAAAGACAAAAACAGCTTTTCCATCTCTGTTTCTCCTCCTCTCTTTCTTCAAGTCTGTTTCTCTCTTTGTGAAAAAGAGAGCAACATCAGTTAAGTCATCCAGCAAATGGAAAGTGGTTACAGTTCCTGCTAAAGGGACACTATAGCCATGAAACTACCACTACAATTAGTGATTTGACGTCTAATGAAGCAGGAAGCAGCAAACTATGCAATAAAAGTTTAAGTGGATATCCACACTAAGCACACCAAGCACACATTAGGCTAGAAGCAGCTGTGGCCGTACCAAATTCAAGGTCCCCAAGACGACTTTTGGATGTGCCTGAAAGAACCTGCTTCATTTAACATCCTCTAAGCCTGATTGACTCAGACAGTCTTAGCACACTCAAGCCATGCAAGTTCAGCAGTTCTGAGCACTCTCTCCAGTGGTATACCCTTGCTCTTTGAGCTTGCTTTAGGTACCACACCCGAAAGCTCTAGAGATCCCTCAAACTATCCAGGGATACAGGTCTGATGGAGCCAGACACCATCTCTGCAGCAGCACCACTAAGGGCAGGACCACGTCTTGCTTTTCATATAGTGCTGGTGATTGGAGTTGGAAGATGGCAACCCAGACCAGAAACCAGGAGCACTCAGTAGCAATGCTGGCTTGGCCACAGACCTTATCTACACAACTCTGCTTTGGCAGCTCCCATAGCAGCCCGTGGTACCTCTGTGTCTCAGTTTTCTCACCCACATAACAGGGGGAACACACATAATTTCTGTATCTCACTGGACTGCTGCATTACCTGTGGTTTGCTCACTTCTACAAAGAGCCAAACAGCACACTTCCTCAGGAAAGCACATCAAGAGGCAAGTTCTAGTCTCAACTTGAAGGATATATGAAAAGTTAATATCTTTGAGTCTCCTTTACACCCATCAGCAAAATCCACCCACTCCTGCAATTTGCTTTGAAATAAGGCGAAAAGCACTAATTGTTCAGATTTGTTTGCTGGCTGGAGCACCTAAGAGTATGCATTCTCTGCAGACACGAACTTGCTGTCCCAGGGCTTGAGAAAATACCAGTTTTCCTGGTGCACAGCATTGTCTTTCAAAAGACTCACCACAGCATGCACTACATGAACTTGCCTGACTAAACTTAGACTTTAAACCAGAACAACTATATTGCTGTGAAAAGCACAAGACATGTCTGAGCAAGTTATTTCCAGATGTTTTTCCTGTGAACACCTAACAAAACTGAAGTTTACATTAAATATACACCAAGGATTTTCTCTTTCTTTTGAGGGCAATCAACATCCAAGTTCCTCAGCCCCAGGAGGTACTGGCACAATCCACTCTGATTAGACTCAGAAGGGGGAGCAAACAGACAATTATCCTGATAACAATCTTATCTGAGGACAGAAATGAGATTAGTGGCCTAACTGCAGTGATTCTTACCCAGACATGCTGTTAAATTCTGACTAACCCAGCATGGGACAGAGAAGGAATTTCCCTATGGAACCTGTTGGCAAGCAAAGTGAGGTGCAATTCTTCCCCTTCTGCTCCTTTTCCAGCAAAGAGAATTATCTGTTTGGACCGAGTGGCCATGAACAGCACAGGTTCCAGGCTAGACCCCTTCCTGATATTGCACCAGCTGAGCAACTTCTTCCTTCTAGATTTACACTGTTATACAGCATCTTGTGTTCAAAAAAATAGAGTAAAATTGGCTGGGACCCTTCCCTGCCAATAGGGAACAATTCCATCCTGCTGGCTCTCCTGCTATTTAATTTTTTCAAGCCTACTATCAAAATTCTCAGACAGTATGCTTCAGCTTCTCATGAACCTAATGACCAATGCTGTTGTGAAGTTCTCGATAAACCATTTTTACTTTACTTCTGTAACTTGATCTCATTGCTTTTAGTTATTCCATTTAAAATAGCCAAACTAACTCCAGTCCTCTGGATGTTTATAGCCTTCACATCTCTGCAACAATGTCCAGTAGCAGACAGGGCAACACGACAGGATATTAACAGAACTTCTCCGAGACAACGACCCCAAAAGTGTCTGTGCTTTATTCTCACACAGACAGGTAACTAACACAGTTACAGGACAGAAGCCTAGCTGCTCAGAAGGTTGCTTACACCATGCCTACACCAACAGGTTCACACAGGGGCCTTATAAGTATTGCCTGCAATGGACACTGCACACCAGTCTTGAGATGTCAGCTCTGGTGCTGATAAATCCGGATGCTGTAGGCTCTGCAGCTGGGGGAAGGTGCCTGTGGAGGGGTGGGGACATCTTCAGCAGCTGAGCTACAAATTTTGTGTCTCTGATAATGTTTAATGAATGCTTTACGTTGCCCAGTTGCAGGAAGAGGCCAAAGACCTACAAAACACAGATTCACCAGAAATGCCATACCCCAAAAAAATAACAATTTCAACAGTCTGGGTAAATCAAGCTGATGGTGATTTGAAAACTGATAAAAGGCAGAGGGTTAAATTTCTTCATACAGTATATGACAGCATCATGCTTCAGTATTTGCAGTTTCCTTTGCACATCTATTTAGACTAAGATGAATAACCTTATAAAAATACATAAGTAAGCAGCAGAAGAAATGAGCCAACTGCTGTACTTCTGCTTTGCAGATCTGAATTCACAGCATTTAGTTATAATCCTTCATATAGGAAGTTTATTTATACAGACAGGGATTTTGGGAATTCTGCAGGATTAGTCAATCTACAGCATTTTCAGGGCATGAATTTTAGCATCAGAATTACACTGCCTGGATATTCAATGCCTAGAGCAAATATTTGGGCTGATGAAGGTTAAACAGATTAGTAAAGATGAAGCCAGGGTTCTCTGCTTATTTACACAGAAGCTTAAATATTGCTGCTCTTCATTTAAGAAGCCTAGTTTAAATGAAAATCCCACGAAAGCAACGAACAAAATATACTTACCCAACCTGAAGTGAGACAGCACCAAGATTTCTATCATCTTCAGGCTACGTAGGCATGTGACAAAGCCACACACTGAATCACAAATCTCACACTCCTTGGCCTCCTTATGGGAAACATGCAGAGAAACAACAGCTTCAGCACAAGCTTGCTGCTCTGAGTTTCAGCTGCACCAGGGAAATGGGATAAACAACCCCCCTCCCGGTTCTATTCAAAAACAAGAGGGAAGTAATTGGTGTGAAAACCATTTACAGTTCAGTTACACTTTTGTGATGTGAAGAGGCAGTTATGCACAGGGCTGTCTGGGACCTGATCATGTCCATAAGTCCTACTGTGGAGAGGATTTCCAAACATTCACAGCAACGGCACACATCAGCTTTCATCAAAATCAGCAAGAAATTCCCAATCATTATGAGCAAAGCGGTGTTAAAATAAGTCCGGTTCCGAAGCCCACCTGCTGTATCCTGCAAGCTCACAGTGACATTTTCTGCGTCCTGTCAAGTGCCTGATTCAAAGCCCCTCCACTGCCAATAGGTCTTGGGTCTGTTGGTAAAGGACCAGCAGGTAAGTGCTAGACCCAGAGAGCAAAACTTTGATTTGACTCTTTGATACACATAGATTAAGACTGAAAGCAAAAGGGCAAGCCAGGTATGCCAGCAGGTACACAGCTAGCACAAGCTGGAGATTTGAGGAGGGGTAGCCAAGCATTATTTCACATTTCAGTCCATTTGTTCAGTTTCAATTTCTGGAACAATTTTATTAAAAGGAACAGACATTAAACAGTTTTCTGTTAAGACATCAAGAAAAAAAAACTCCACTTGTGTTTAAATTAAATGCCTCTGCAGAACACTACTCTCACTTGCTGGCTTTCCACCCTTCAAAACCCTGCATCACTCAGCCCCAACCCCACTGAGGTTGTGTTTTGTTTACCACAGTCTCAAGAAAATTTGTGTACAAATTTCAGACACTTTGGAGGAAGAAAAAGTGCCTTTCCACCAATCCACGTTTACTCCGAACAGATGTAACATTCCTAAGAAGCTCTCAGCTGACTGCCTTTGAAGTCTGAAGAAAAAGGGAGGGGGCAGTTGGGGGATCATATTAAAAAAAAAAAAAAAAAAAAATCGACGTTGAAAGCTACATTTCTTCCCTTAAAAGAAGAAGTCTCCAGGGACTTTTGAGCAAAATAAAAAGCAAATTCTCCAGATCCTTATCTCATGTTATTTTTGAGAGCATTTTCTTTTGTTCCTTTGCTCTTGTCATATTTTGGATTAAAGGACTTTCACAGACGCAGCACATGTGCAAGCAGACCATCCACCATCCCAGATCTGTGCCCCCCATGCCAGGCCAGGGCAACTCCTCCTGCTTCAGCTTTTCCTTCTCGGGAAAAGCACAGCCCAGCCTCAGACCCAAGCGTGACAAGGAAATTTTCATGACAAGCTGCTTGCTAAGATGAATTCTGCAAAGGTAAAGTGAATTCCCACCCACAGAAGCACTGCCACAGCCAGTCACACCTTGTGATGGGTCAGTGTCTGGACAGCACTTACACAGCACGCAGACTTGCACACCGAGCCCTCGGAGCTCCACTGTGACCTCTCACACAGCCATGGCTGAAAATATCATTGTTTTATGAGACACAGCTTGCACTTACCCCAGAAATGTCAGTGGGGACTAAGCTAACTTTAACATGGCAAAAAGGGACTGCTTTTCCTGTTTTGCTTCTCTCAGTCTGCTGCCATGTCCTCGGCGTTCCTCCCCTCCTCTCTCAAACTCAGCTCCTCCTCTGTTAGCCTGCCCTATTAACCTTCTCCATATCCCACCCACCCAAATTTGCACATTATTAAGCATCCAGAGCCTTTTGTTCAGGTCCTTAAACAAAAGCATGGCTACTGCATTTCCTGGCAAGAGGTGTCTCATACACAGCAATCACTTAGGGCAGCTTTAATAGACTCATTTCTCCCAAACACGAAATCTGGGCACGCCAGACAGGCGAATTCAAGGACATGTCCTTTCCCGAATTCCACAGAGCAAGATAAGCCTGTGAGCCTTGCGCTTACTTTATCTTAACTAAGAGGCTTCCCCCGTTTTCCCACTCAGTAAGAAACTAATTATTTGCCACTGAGGCACAGAATAGGTTAAAGTTTCCTCTGTCTTGTCTCAGTTCCCTTTGCAGATTAGGGGAAAACAATGAAGTCTCCGCACTTTGTGATATTGCTAATGCTTCCTGTGGGGATAGCAGCGCCGGCTGCAAAGAGGATTATGATTACAGTTTAAAAGGAGTGTGCACTGTACTGCCGCAAGAGGCACAGGCTTATCAGAAAAGAAACCGAGCTGCCCCCAAACTATGCACTTGGGACTCCTGCCTGCCTTCGGTTCTGGCTGATGGCTCTGCCTCAGATCACACACCAGCTTATCAGAAGCGATAAAGCAGAAGCTGATCTTGGAGGGGCAGGGGGGATAAATGAGTAACGCTGTGCAAACAGCTTGCAAACATTCACCATCAGAACACACAGCAGTGTTTACAGATCATCCCACCACATTCATCTGCAACAAAACTCCGGGCTGGCCAGGGTACAGCAGAGTGCAGGGGCTGTGCATTCCTGGCCACAGTTGGGGAGTTTGAAAGGAAAAGTGTTGGTGGAGCTGTGCTAGCTGTAGTGATGTTGGCTGGCCTTCCACAGGCAAGGCTGGAAATGCTTTGAAAAGCACAGCATCACCACTGAGATCTGTGCTGAGTTAGCTTTGAGCTGTGGCTTCAGTGCAGGTAAAGTGCCTCTGTCAGTCTCAGTGCTGAGCACAGAGTGGACTCAATGAAGGAATAATACGAAATTGCCACTGTGCAGTCATAAGACACCTTCCTCTTGCTGGGCTCTCCAAGGTACCATGAGCAAGACTCAAGTTTATTCACACCCATTCATTCCTACCAGCACAATTGCATTTTTATAATGCCAAGGCTTTGGCCAAAGCAGCAATCAAAAGTTCCTTGATTTCAAATAATGCTTAAACTACATGCCAGGATGCAACTACAGGTCAGCATGGTACTTTTATCCTTCTTGCACTGTTCAGCCAGCATGGAAACCTGTATCCTCTTGGTGGGCACATCCTAACACAGGTCAAGAGGGTTTTATTGTTCCTGTTGGCTCGGATTTTTGTTTTTGTTTGGTTTTGTTGTTGTTTGTTTCTTCTTATAAACACTATGCCTGTGCTTGCTCTCTTCCAAGTAATTTGTCCAACTGATACAAGCTGATGTTATCAGATATTCCCCCTCACCCCTATTTCTATTCAGAGGGGTTTGATAGCTCCCTATCTGCTTGCTAGAGGCTACAACAGCAAGCAATGGCATTAATGCATGTTCTCCTGAAATTTTACAGGCTTAAAATTCCCTGAGCTTCATGCCTCACCCAGCATGTCACTGTCTCATTACACACTGCTGTTCTGAGCAGTCTTTGCCATCTCCCACCACACACCAGAAAAACCACAGACCAAACCTTCCAAACAGTCATAATACTGAGCAAAACAACAGTTTTAAGATGCTCACAAGGCACTTCCATGAATTGCTGCATGCTTTACACCAAGCTGTTTGGCTTCTGCACAGGGACAAGGTCTCTCAGTGAAAGCTGGATGCTTTTCACCAACTGAAATAAACCTTCTTGTGCTCCTACAGTTTGTGGGTGTCTACCAACCTTTGCTGCTGGATGCCAGACTTGCCCAGGTTCCCTCTCTGTCCACTGTTCCTTAGCATTAATTTCTGTTGAAGAGTAAAGGGAATAGAGCTGAAAGACCAAAAAGACTTGCCTGGCTTATGGCTTTTATAAAAGAGAACAGAAATTTTCCCATCAACATGACCTCAAACAGCTTGTGCCTTAAGGGACTTGAGAGCCCCAGTAGAGACCTGCATTCCAGCTGGCCTAATGTTTGAGATGCTCCCTTCTACTCTGAGTACAGTGGGGGCAGAGATACACATGAATAACTTAAATAAAGTCACTGTCTTTCAAATTTTAATCAGGTTATCATGTGGAACCTAAGCCTTGGAAAGGACAACCTTGAGTGCATTTCTCAGTTTTACATGCTGAGACCCAGATGACCTAAGGTATGCAAGGAAACTTCATACCTCAGAAAAAATGTCCTGCTTGATGGTAAGTGTTTTAATCTAAAAAGATTAATAGGATTAATCAACCTGTTTGATAACAGGTTCTACACAAGGCAATAGAGAGAGGAAAGGCAACCTTAGCAAGGAGGACCAAAACAGAAGGAAAGAGAAACAATGCAAAGAAAACTATCTAGGTGGAGTTTGAATAAGCAGGCTTGAGAAAAAAAACTTGATGAGTGGATTCAGGTCTAGTCAAAGGCACTTCATCACCACCTCTGCAGAAAAGTTGTTCTTTTTAGCAACATGGATATTGAATTGTGTCAGCAGCATTCCACAAGCTTTCCACTCAAATCTAGTCAATGTGCCTCTGTTCCTTCCATCTTCAATGGCTCCGAGCCACTTTGACTGACAGTGGCATCCAGGATCATACTGCAGACACCTTTGATACTCCTCCTAAAGGGGTCCCATCCACAGGATGGGCTGTTGATTTAAAACAGAGGAAAAGCAGACACACTTTCCCAGGCTGTCACTAGCAGTGACACAGACAGAAAAGCATTTTGCAAAGGACAGCTCTCACTGATTGCTCAGAATCAATCCAAACTTCTGCCAAAGAGAAAGCTGGGAACAAGGACTCAAAAGTAGCTATACAGGCAAATTTTACACCGCTGTCCTCTCCTTGACAATACAGGACTAAGCCTACATAAAGTCTACCTTGAGATTCAGCTGCAGAAACAAGTTATTTAGATAACTAAATGCCTGACTTCCAGGATAGGCTGAGTAGGTACACAGAAAAATTGCAGCCACAATAAACAGGAGAAGCATCAACACTTCGTGTTCAAGCATGTTGTTTTCTAACATGGGCCTTAATGTCAAATGCAGTGATTCATTTTAGGACCTGCACAGACTCAGCCATGCATTTCTCACCAGGCATCTCTACCGCAGCATAAAACAGACCAGGCTGGACTGAACTGACCACACCATGCCCAGGAGCCCCACAGGTCTATGGCCTCCTGAGCCTCCTCACCTGAAAGACATTTAGCACTCTGAACACTCTAAACTGGGGAGTGTTTGCTGCCCTACTTGGATTTACCTCACTCTGCCTATACAGAGAGTTTGGTATATCGACTTTCAGAATGCGATTCATACATTTCCAAAATCAACCAGAATACTTAAGCTTCTACAAAAAGGAAATGAAAAATACTACTGTCAAACGTCCATCAGACCTAGAAGCCTAGGTGACTGTCATGCATTAAAGAAATTAAAAGGCTGCATTTGAGATAGGGATGGGAAGAGCATATACTATCTTGAAAGGCTATGAATAAAGTGCTCCAAGAATCAAAATTCAATTTCTTTGAGGTTTTGCAAACAATATTGGCCTTGAACTGAATGCTGCCGGCCTGCCTGCAGCCTTTGAGGAGATTAGGCTATTACAAGCCAACTACGAGAATCTTAAATCCAGAATTAATCCTAATTCCCATTTAACCACATCTTCATTGTGCAGAGAAAGCAGGCTGTGCATGAACTTGCATATTCATTCTTCCATGTGCAAGGATCTGTGTCACCAACAACAGATGCTAAACTTCATGTATGTTTAAGAAACATATTCCAACCCTGGTTTCCAGAAAATAACAGCAAAAGAGAGACTGGAGCTGGAAAAAGAGTTTGTCACACTGGGGTGATTTCTGAGGGATTATATGAATGGGAAATTCATATAATCAAATCAGCCCAAAAGATTTTATCAGTCAATAACAGGAGATTTCAGTCCTGGCTTGGAAGAAAACAGGATGAACAGCTAGGTCACAAGGACACGGAAGCACCTGTGACCCTGACTCTGTAACCAGGGTGCAGTGGTGCTGCCAGCACCACCCCACCTCTACCAAACCATCGAGATGATAACCACTGGGACTGCAGAAAGCACTGCCCCTCACCATGCTCATAGTCCCTGCCAGGGTAAGGTTTTGGGGACAAGAAACTCAGCATCTCCTCTGAGCAAGCCTTTGTTCCCCTCTCCTCTTAGAGGTTCTGCAGCTGGCATGGCCCACCTTGCCACCCTCACACCATGAGCCCCAGGGGACCAGGTCAGACCAAGGGGAGGCCTTCCCTCTGCCCACCAGAACAGAGGCATTGCCTGCAATTCTCAGTCTCCCAGGGCTGAGCTGACACAGAGACTTTTGCTGAAGCTGGCTCTTCCTTTGGCCAAGGAGCCAAAGTGGAGTCCTATGTCCTTTCCAACATCACTTTACACCAATTCCCTTCCAAATCCCATTATGGCAGTCAAACTGGACATCTCTCCAGGCTGCCAAGCTTGCTGCATTATCCATGACAGGGTCAGATCACTCAGTACCTCCTGGTATTCCTAGACAAGGAATACTAATCCCAGAGACAAAGCAACTGAAAGTGAGGACAGACTGCTTCTTGGTCTGCAATCAAATGGGACAATTTCAACTTATTTAAAAATAAGTTCTCACAGATATTTGAAAAAAAAAAAACCATTAATGCTTCCTGTGTTTAAAGCACAAGAATTCATTGCAGATGAAAGGAATCTTTCAGGAAACACATTCCCAAGAGAACAAAACTGTGTTTGGCACCACTGCCTATTACAAGCAAAAGGACCTCCCTACCAGCAAGTGAGCCAACATCCGCTGGAAATGGCAATTTATCTTTTTTTAGTAGGTACAGTAATTGCTGAAAACCTCTGTTTCCTTCAACCTCAAAATCATCCACCTGAACTTCCCAAACTAAAAATGTGATGATTTTTAGGGACTACATTCTCTAAATGGAGGCACAACTCTATTTCCTTCTCCTTAGGACTGGCTATTACCTCTTGCTTGCTCTAGTGGAGGTCCCAATAAAGTTGTGGTGCACTGCAGTAAGAGTAGGCTGAGCACCAGCAGAGCTCTGGTAGCTCTCTGTGTGCATGCTCATCCCCTGCAGATGATGTGAGGTAATTTAATTTAGCAGTGATAGAGCTTAGTTAAACTGCATTACCTTTCATTTGCCATGGGCTAAGACCACACACATGGACACCGACCACAGCTCATCCAACAAGTAATTTGACTGAGCGCCTGGCTTCTGGAATACTGCAGGCTGATTCATATAGGCTTTTTGCCTGAAGTTCAAGCCAATATTTGAACTGAGAACTTTCTCTTTCCCAGAAGCTTTTCTACCCATCATGCTGCTACATGTCCTGGGGTAAGGTATCTTCAGTCTTGGGAACCTGGAAACACAAACATTCTTGGTGGAAATAATTACTGCTACACTGAAGACTGAAATCTTTTAGAGCACAACAACTCCAATGCTTTCAACCTCCATTTCTCTGATAGGAGAGCACAGATATGCCCAGTATGAGCAAATAGGGAACTTTACCTGTTTACTCTCATGACTACATGCATCTCCTACATCTACTACTACTGCATCTCCTACAATTCTTCTCACCTCAGAAACATAGACTAGCACATGCAGAGAATCCACAACCAATTTCTGCAAGATGGCAACTTGTGAAATTTAGACTGTTGTGCTGTTAGCCAGCACTTCTGCACCCCTTCTTTCCTCATGCAGTCAAAAAAAATGAGAATTCTAGTTTTTACGTGATGCAGGCACGTAAAAAGAAAAAAATAAATGCAGAAACCATCTATCAAAGAAGGTGACCCATTCCCTTCCAATAAATACCTTTACAGACTGTGCCTGCATGTCCCACTGCCCTTTTGGCCAGCCCAGGAACCTGCTTTACAGGTGCATCCAAAAGCCTGGCTCTACGTGGCACATTTCTTCAGACATAGTAGAGGATTTTGTTTTGCAGTTGTGCTTAGCATTTAATCTGCAGAGATTACCTGCATACTTAATCAGTGTGTCGTTGACATGTCATGTACTTACACTCCACTGTAAATCCTACTTTTCCCACTGCCAACACCACCACCTTCTAGCATGGAAGGAGGGATTGTGGTGGAAGAACGCAGCTCAAGCTCCCTTCTCTTTGCACACAAAAAAACCCAAAGGGAAAATGCAAAAGAGTTGCACAGTTTAAAATTCATGCCTGCAAAACAGCCATGGACATATTAAGAGACACCTGTTTATTCATGCAACCTTAAATTTCAAGATTAAGCAAAAAGCAGTTTTTGTGAGAAATAAGAATTAGAAAAAGGTAGAGTTTTTTTTTCCCCCAGTGATCACAAAAATCTCAGGGAGAATAATTTCTTATAAAAAAAAATTGTTTGCAATTCCTAAAACCACCCATTGAGAAATGTAAGTATTAAAGAGAGAAGAGCCCACTGCAAACAGCCTTTAAATATACATGAGATTGGCAAATGATCTGCAACTGTCCATGAAGGGAAAAAATACAAGGGGATGGGGTAAATAGCTATTTCTTCACACACACACTGACTTAAAGTAATACATTTGCTGAAAGCCAAACAGGAAACCATGTCCAACACAGTGCTTTGTGCACTATGCACCAGCCACAATATCATATTATTTAGAACAGTTCAAGTTAAAAGTTCTCCCCAAAGCTGACTTCCCCAGTATCCTATCCAATCTACCTCAGGATGCCCCAAGCTATAAAACCCCTCAACATACTCAGGTCAAATGAGAAAGCAAAAGCCTATTCCACAGTGTCTCACTGCTCTCCAGTCTCTTTACTTTTCTCCTTCCAGTGTCTCCTTAGTCCCAACCCCAAACAAATCCCTGCAGCAATCCTTTCCATACTGCGTGCCCTTGCTCCTGCCCCCACGTGATACATGTGGGCAACCAGATGCTTCAGCTGCAAAATGGAAAAGACTGATGCTTTGAAGATGTGAAATAACCTGGTAGCTCATATTTAACAGTAAATATGCCTTAAAATAATAAATAAATAACATGACAGGTTCACTGAAACCTGAAAGCCATAAGCTTAATGGTCAAGATAGCCCTGCAGCTCAGTGATTTGGTCTCTCCTGAGGGCTAAAATTGCCTGGCTAGTCCTGATTAAAAAGATAAGCACAGACAGACTCATTGCTCTAACATATTTCAGAGGCAGGTAAAGGAATGACTGAGCCTCATGGGTCTAATAACACAATTTCAGTTATTTATATCATTGGCTAGCCAAGTATTTACCTGGTTCCAAAGCAGAACATTAACAGAATCTCTGTAGAGTTGAATTAGATATTCCTAACATGCCAAAAACCTAAATAAATGGAACAGCAGGTCCTCACAGATACAGACAGTACTCCCAGAGGAATATGCCTTGTTGCCTCCTTCACAGACCTAACCATCCCAGCCACTTTGGGCAGCAACAGCAGAGCAGCCACAGCAGCACAGAGCTACTGCAAATGCAGAACCTGCTCAGCATCTTAGACAAGCCTTGCTGCCCAGCCCACAGCAGCCATGGAGAAAACATTCCCAGTGCTCTGACCTGTGTGTCCACCCAGAGCCCATGTCTTCCCTTGCTTAGGATGGTGAGGCAAGGCACCTAGGAGAATCAGAGCCTCCTGGGTGAAAAACTGGGATCCTGCCTAGGACACTTGTGTTCAAGCTATGCAGGGAGGATGGTCCATCCTGGCCCAGGGCCCTCAGGTGTGTACATGGCTGGATGAGTTGCTCTGGCAGGGATAGAGCTCCCCAGGTGCTGGCAGCCACACAGACCTCCCACAACAGAGGCATCCTTCATGCTGCAGACAGGGTGCATGTCCCACAAAGCAGGTGGGGAAGCACCAAGGCTCCACTCAGCCACCTGAATCACTCCAAGAAGGGGCTGCAGGAATCATCCAGCCACAGAAACCTGGTTCCAACTTCACTTTTTTTTGTGGTGTAGGGGAAAGGACCCCAATGAGAGCCCTTCAGCCCTGTGCTAGCCTTTCCTGTAGGATGCTGTTTGCAGGGAGTACCTGGCCTACACCACACCTGCAGATGGGCTCAGCTGTGCATGCAGAATTGGTCTGTCCAAATGATGGGTGCACCAGTCTTCCTTATCTCTGGGAGAAATGCCTAACAGATGAAAAGCTACTTAAAACTTAATTTCTGACTGAACTGTCCTTTTACAGTTGAATACCATCCTTCTCACTTCCCCCCCACCCATATCATGAAAGGGTTAAAAAAGACAGCAGAACCATTAGCATTTTGATAGCTTTCCACACATTTATAGCAAAAAGCCTTTAAAATTCATTGTACTGAGATAATCCTTCAAGTCTAGCATTTCCTCCTCAGCTTGAGGCAACCAACTGGTTTTCCTCCCCTTAATACCTTAATAGAAAGCTCCAAGGACTTGCCAGGCTAGAAGCCTAAGATATGTTCGAGAAAAACAGAGTCCTGAAGTTCAAGAGAAGCCATGTAAGGTGTCTGGGGCTTAATTAAGAAACAAGTATAGGGGGCATCTTATTAGATACTGCAAACCCCTAGAGATCCTGGCTTCTGTACATCACAGCTCACAACACATGCACACGCTGTTTTCCTTCCAAAATGCTGAACACACACGATTCCCACTAATTTCAGCTGCCACAGGAGGTGCTCAGGGTCTCTGAAGAATGAACAAATTAAAAACCTTGACCCTGATTCCACGCAAGCTCAGGGACTTGAGCTCTCACCAAGATCAAGGCTGAATTTTTTTCACACTATTACAATCTCAAGAACAAAGCTGTGATTTTGACAATTGGCATTAATACTCTGCAGCTCCACACCTGTGCCTGGGAAGTTTTTTTTTACCTTTTTTTTTTTTTTTTAACAGTGTGTGCTGTTTTAATAACTCCAAAGCAAATTGGTTTCTCAAGGAAGCACCCGAGAGTGCCTCCGGGCAGAGAAAGAGCCCATCTTGCTTTGTGGCTTTGATTAGATTTGTTGCAGTGAAAACAGGCAAATGCTTCAGGACCTCATCACTCCTCAGATACCACTAAAGGGGTAGGACTCAAGGAGTCACTAACTTGTTAAGGGCTATTAGGCCTGATTATATGCTCTTCCCAAACACTATTTTTAGGGGGAAAACAGTCTGAAGAAACCAGCCTGCTCAACAGAAAATGCTTGTTATGGACCTGTGCACACTTCTAAGGAAATTTAACTGGTAAGAAGTTGACAAAAGAAAAAAAGAAAAGCAGTGAAAGCACTGCAATACTATGTGGAAAAGAAGGTTCAGATCTCTGGGCCACCACCTGTAGTCTCCCACGCTCTAATGCATATCCCAAACCACGAAATATTGACTATTTTGGCTGAGGTAAAAATTTCCCTGTCCCCAACCCCATTCCTTCCAAATCTTCAGAAGATCTGTATTGTCTATGAGAAAAAAACTATCAACCAAGCCTTTCCCCTAACCTCTCCCCACAAAAAGCTCCAAATGCCTCACAAATAGAGATTCATTTACAGAGAAAAAGGTGTTCTATCCAAGTTTAGTAAAGGCACAATTAACACAGCCAAAAGAAGAAAAGGCCTTAGTCATATACCATTGAGTTACTTGGGACACTTGGCTCCAAGAGCACAGCGAAGCAAGTCATTTATTTAGCTGGGAAACATCTATGATACAGGAAATAATCCCTCTCCATTTTTTAAACCTGAGCTATCTTTCCTAGGAGCAAAATTTGGATAGGTGCGATTCTCTTATTTTCTAGTGCATTACTAGTTTCCCATTATACCTTCAGCAAGTAATTTAGCTTTCACTTACATCAGTAAAATGGGAATTCTCTGCCTGAAAAAGGTGCTACGAAGATATAATCCATTTGCAACTGTGAGATGTTCAGATAATGCAGACCACACAGACACTTGATAAACAAGTGGTGGATAATTACTATGACATGAAACAGAGAGGCTGCATCTGCCAGAGAAATTCTGAGCAACTGACTCATTCTGGTGGGCCAGTCCAGGGAGAGTTCAGATGCTTGCCCAGTCTGCTCCTTCAGGCACAGCACACTGTGTCAGTACCCACCAGTCAATCTCTGATTTCCATCTCGGGGTGCACACACAGCAGCAAATGCTACCAGCACTGCAAACCCTCTTTCAAATGCATTTGCAGTTATTGGAAGGGTGAGAAAATTATCTTATCGTCAGTTCCAACAACTGCATCTGTTTCACCACCTCCTTGTTAAAGAGTTGTGCATCTGGACAAATCCTTGCTTTACTAAAGCAGAATTCATCACAGGGGAAAAAGCTCAGGGACAGTAGAACAGAAAAGGGACAGGAAGAAACAAATCTTGTTCATGAAGAGTTACCTACAAAGCTACAAGACAGCCAAATTCAGGTAATCTTACATTTAATCATACTCCATTTTAAAAAATCAGTGTTTGGTCCCACTGCACACTGTTGCACTCCGTAAAGAATCAAGACTTACATCTGAAGACTGTAACTTCTTGTCAAAGGACAGTCTACAGGTGCAATCTTGTAGGATGTTAAGGGAAACAGATTCACTGCATGGCTCCTCTGGGGCTCCTTCAGCTTTGAATGACGAGTCCTAGATGGTGACATTGAAGTCCACCAGAATACAGCTTCAGCCACACAAAGGATTTTGAAAGCCATTCTCAGGGAACAGCTGGAGCATGCAGCCCTGCTCTGGGTTATGGCAAACCCTTTGCAGCACTACCCTAATGCAGCCTGACTTTATTTCAACAGGACAAACCTACAGTGTAGCTCAATCATACATCTAAGATCTCAGCTTGCTGGAACTATTTTCAGACTAGCCTATTTTTTTTTTTTCAATTCATCACTGATTCAGAAGAAAAGAGTGAAGTCTCATATCAACAGCCTGCTTTTCCCAATAATTTAGGTGCACTTAAAAATGGGCAGAATTTGGACGTGAAATGGATGTAAAGCAGTCTGGTCATTCTATGATTAGACTTTTAGGGCAAACTGACTTTTTAGGGCAAAAGGTGGGGTTGTTAAGAAGGCTTCATATAACTCTCAAATTACAGCTATCATTGAAAGCACAGTTGAAGGCTCTGAAGAAAGGTAGCAGCTTACCTTTATCTTCCTGGGGATCTATGGAACCTTAGCAATCAGCCTCCTGGAGGTTCCTTTAAAGATTCCTTTGATGACTGTAACCATGAGAAGCATGACTAGAAATCTGCTGTCATTTCAGTCATAGGTCTTAGACTTGATTAATTTAAGAGAAATCTTTTTTCTCAGATCAATTTTTTTGTGAAAGCATATTAAGATATTATTGTCATCTTATATTTTAAGATAAGTATTGCCTGTTTATTACAAAAAAAAACCATAAAATCAAGCCTTATGGTGTTTTTATTTGTTCTTTCAAACACTCTTTCTGGGGTCTGCATCTCTGCAGACAGACAGACACAGTGGAGCTCGTCTCACATCCAGGAGTGCTTTGACATTATGTGATTTCCAGAGCCGACTATTGAGGATCCAAATGCTATGCCTCATCCAAAAAAAAAGCTGTATGGTAGTCCTGGTTCTGATTTCCACTAGGTCAGGCCTTCCACTGCTGCTTCTGTGTGCTGTAAACACACCTTATGCCTCCCAATTTAACTTGAAGAAAAAGGAGGGGTGAAACCAAAGGGGCAAGCTCAGACTCCTCATCTACCACAAGATGAACACAAGTGTTCTTTAAACAGGTTAGTAGAGGCCATCTGAGGATGAATTTGGCTTCTCTGAAACAAGAAACTCCCATTATTTAAAACTCAAATACACAGCAAGGGCTTGGAATTTTTTGACTTTAAGAGGAGTGTTTTGCCTTTGTGAAATGATGAAGCTTCAACCCTCAGCATTTTCCCCCCCCCTTTCCTAAAAACAGCAAGAACAAAATACAAAGTAAAGGCAGAGTGGCATTCCCATACAATCAGAACTGGAGTGTGCACCTCAGTTTTGCAATCCCACCTTTTATGACAGAGGGATCCCCTGAAAGCTCCCCTTGACAGCCAAGCAGCACAGAGCACACCGTTCAGGGAGTTCAGGGAGCTGAGCTGCACTGGAATAACCAGATTCAGGGTCTTTGGTGCTGCAGAGCACAACCACAGAGAACAAACACCCTCGCTAGGCACATGCCCAGTTTAGCTGAGATCCCCTCTTGACTTTCTTCTTGTTATCTCCTTACTCTCCAAGGAGAATTAAGAAAGGATCAAAACAGGACTACTTTCTTCTCCACTCCATAAAATATAAGGAAAGAAGAAATTGGAAGAAAGAGGCCTATTACTGAAACCATGTGTTAGCCTTGCCTTTGCTGGGCTCGTTGCAATCAAACCAGCACAAGAGTGTTTCATCCTGTTCCAAGCAGCTCCTCTCTTGCCCTAAGCATTATTTTTCCAGCCCAGCCCAACAACAATGGCCCAGGCACAAACATATCAGCAGCGCTCAGCTATATTTTCCTTGGCTGCTTAAGGTGATTTTCTAATAATATTCCTCAGAGGAAGCAGTGGTTTAGGAGCTGTACAGCCTTGTACAGCCCTGACCCTGACAAAATACACCAGCAACGCTTCAGGGTCTGTCCTTCCCCTCCTGTCACTGACAAGCCGAGTGCTCTGCCAAGGTCTTCAGGGATTCTTTGCTCCACTCCATAAGAGCACATCCCAGGGAAACACAAACCTGCAGAACCAGCGAGGAAAGACAGTAAGACCACTGAAGAAGGCACAGGGACACCTGCATGTGAACTCAGTTTTTGGTGGGAACCACATTTTTTGAGACTTGAAATACTTTTTTATTTCACATAGGGATGAAAGTTTGGAATACACCTTGGAATCCTTCATGCATAAACCCGTGTGCTCTAGCTGTTCTGTGGTTAGGACAGGCATTTCTGGCATGTAGGAAACCTGCTTTCAGGACCCTGTTTTGGATTCGTGACAGCATAGGTGAAAAAACCCAAACCACTTGGCTCCCATCTGTTTTGACTAAGAAATTCTATATTACATGCAAGAAACTCACCGAAGCAGAACCGAGTGGAGACCAACCCTTTCCCACAAAGCAGTAATGGTTTCAAAAATCAGCATTTTCTGCAGGCAAACTGTTTCCTTGAAGACTCCTAGCCAGTTCTAGCCTCAAGCTGTAACCAGTGTGGTTTCTGCTGAAGACATAAGCCTGGAAGCAACCCACCCAACAGAGGTTCTGCTTAGGAACAGTTCATCTCCCCTAAGTAGGGCCAATGCAACGTGGCATAGAAGAAACAAAAAAGGTTCCATAAAATTTGCCCTGACAACTCAGGATTCTGTGTTTTTCTCCTGCTCCAGGAGCTTGTATTGCTAAACAGAGGAAAGGAGGTATGGTGGGAAGACCTCACACTCTCCGCTGATGTTTACTTTATTCATTCCTTAGTCTGGGACAGTAAAAATGTTGCTGATGTCCAAAAGATCATGTGCCTGTGTGCGTGTGGCAAAGCTTTGGGGCCTGGTCTGCACATTATGAGGTCGATTTTACACACAGGGGCAGACAGCATCTTTTTCTTCTGTAGCTCTGAGGAGAGGTAAACCTGTCTCCACAAGGAATTCAAAGAAAACACAGTAATAACACAGAAGGATGTCATAGTTTGTCTTGCTAATTTAAGACACTTCCTATGGAATGGCTTGAAAGAATCTCCAAAATTACAGTCTTCTCAAACTGTGTTCTCCAGAAAGAATGTTTCTTTACTTCTAAACACAGGTTTTTTTTATGTGCAGTACAGGATTACCCTATATAGGCCACCGACACTCCATGGAAACCTAGATAAATAGCTCTATTCCCACAGTAAATTTTGTTGGCTTCTCTTCCTTTATTGCTAAGAATATTTCAACTGGAACAACATATTTGTGCCTTTGAGGTTCTCTGTTCCTGCTGCCACTTCCCCACCTGGAGCTATAATCCTACGCTTGTCACAAACCCAGCCACTGCTTCAGAACTTATTACAGCTACAATCTGCAGATTATAGCAACTTCTAATAGGGGATAAGCAGCAGGGAAAGGTGAGTTTAAGCTGCAAAGAACCTGCTGGTTCAAAGAGCCCTATTATTAATATTTATTATTTTTAAGCATTCATTGAGCGCTGCAGAAGATAAAAGAATGAATTGAAGGCAAGAACCAAGGAACCAAGTTTGTATAAGACAAGACAACGGGAAAGCTTAAAGAATAAGAGCAGTGTCTAGGGAGGAGGGGAGCCAAAGAAAAAGTAGTAAGAGAAAGGGAAAAAAAGCCACACCTTTTATCAACACAATGTTCCTAACAGTAATAAGTATGAAGAGAATTAAAGAATTCTTCAGTGTCTAATCAGAGCTGTTGTCCATAGGGGATCTTCTGAGCGTTATTACAAGGCATTGGCATATCTTTAAAGAACAGAGCTTTGATCATAAAAAGCAAGTGTGTGGAGGAAGGTGGCGGGGGGGGGCTGGAAAAACAGCAAAAGGATATGCAACTGGTATTAAGGAGAAATCCAGCCCTGGACAGGTGCTTTACAAAGCTCCAAGTAAGTCCATTTAGATTTTGTGTAAAGGGCTAGTCCCTCACTCAGTCCCTCTGTTATAGGCAAATTTCTCCTCTTTCCCACAAACCCTTTGTGCCTGTTGCCAGAGGTTTCCCCACTGATACTTTTCCCCCTTTACAAAGATGCAAGCTCATGGCTTACACCATTTTAAACCTTCACACTTTCCAACAACAACCTACAATGCTTCACAGGTCCAATGCACTTTAGCAAGATTAGCTAACAAGAATGTTCATCATACACACATGCTGAGGGTACTGTCTTCATTTTCACATCTGGTGAAACAGATGCTCAGAAAGGAAGTGCAGCTTTCCCAGAGCTAAGGAGTGTCTACAGCAGGCTGATGTTAGTGATGCTGGCATTCGCCCACCTCAGTTCTGAGCTGTAAAATCGGTGAGAGCGCTTGGGAGTAAGAGTCCAACCCCCATCCTGATGCCCTCTGCTCCCCAAGGCTAGTGCAGAGCTTCAAAGCACTTCCTAAAGAGCATCACATTACATAAATGTTGTAAGAAATCCTCTACAAACTGAAATTTGGAACTATCTGCAGCAGCATTAACAAAGAAAATTAATGTTTTTAAACTAACTCCAACTCTTCTCCTGCCAAGCCTTTCCCACTGCAGCATCAAAATATGAACACAAAAAATGTGAAGCCTGAAACCTTCTGCTTCTTTCAGCACAGTGAGGAGATAGAATAAGGCTTCCCAGAGACTGGCTGGATTAAGCAGTTTTTTTCTTTTGTTTTGTGTATTTTCTGTTTTTTCTTTCTTAATCACATCAGACTGCTGTTCCTGACTGATGTTTCCCTTAACATTTAAAAGAAGATAAACGGTTCTTAATTAACAAAGCATCACTGTAAACTGAAATCCTTATCGGTTTTGCAGGTTTTTTTCCAATCCTATGAACCCAGAGTGATTCATCACATGAGCAAGGTATTACACTGTCAATTCTGAGGCTGCCAAAGCAAAGAGATCTTTTGGTGCTTCCAGCACTGTGCCTCGAGCACTCCCAGAATTATCTCTCAGTTTTTCCTGTATCTTATTCTGAAAAACAGCTTGGTGTAACTCTAGAAGATCCCTGATACATGCCATATTCCCATCAGAAGGAAAAGTGTTGTTGATCAACACAAAATAAGCACTTCATCCTAAGCAGCTCTGAGAATCCCCTCTGACATTGACAGGAACAAAGGGCAATCAGCAGTTCCAAAAATACATCCTATCCAAAGTTCACCCCTCTCAATAATATTCTGAGACATTCAATCTTTTATTTTCCATTATTTTTTGTACATGCCCACGGTGTACCCACCACAATATTATCACCATTAAGCTCCATCAGTTTTTATCAGCAGGACTGACATTAAGACACATTCTGGTTTGAAAAGGCTACAGAAATAAGCACATCAACAACAGTGACAGTGACTGCCATTTCAAAATCCACTGACTGCACTCAGTGGGAATCCCACTATCTAATTTTTGCTGGTAACAGGTTTTGAGGACTTCAGATGAAAGGTGCCCACAGGTCCCAAAGAATTCCATGGGAAAAGGGTTCTCAGCAGGTCTGAGAAAGCAGCCCAGTATAGGCACGAGCTCCCTCTGTGCAAGACCTGGTTTATTTTCACTCCCAAGAAAATGAGATGTGCCATCAAGTGAGCCAAGAACAAACTTTTTCATTGCTTTCCCAGCATAGAGTGTTCCAGTTCGGTGCCCTGTGAGGTCCATGTCTCAGGAACAGGCAAACTGCCAGTCCTTTCATTTAGACCATTTTTCCTGAAGAAGTGTAGACACCATAATTTAGTGCAATATTTATTACTCTAGAACTCTCTCCTCATAGACTGTCATACACTGAGCTTTCTGTAAGGAGTAAATATAGTAACTGTTTCCATAATAATGTTAAAAATACCCCAACAGATTAAATTCAACAGATGAAACAGGGCCATAAATACGTATGTCTAGCAACATGACCAAAATCACCCTTCTTCAAACTGGGCATTGGGCCATGAAAAGAAAGCTGCTAGCATTACAATTTCAGTGTTGAGCCTTAGGAGCAGCACAGAGCTGCAGAAGCAGTCAGTGCAGTAATTGTGCACAGTACACATCACCCGAGCTGCAGCCAGGGCCTCTGAGCTCCTGAGCCCCTGCCAGGCTGTGCCACTGACCCACAGGCAACAAGTCACCACACGGCCCCATACCCTGTTCCACTCATCTGTCTTGTGGGCTCTCCAGACATCTGGGATGGCATAAGATGTATTTAAAACTCAAAGGTGTATTTACAACTCGAAAGGTCTGAAAAAATGTAAGGGCTGTTCTTATCTCTGCTGTACAACTTGACTTTTCACATTAGCAGTTTGGTTGAGTTCCACTTCCTCAGAATCAACAACCACTATAAGGTCTTTTCCTCACAGCAACACCACAGCAACAGGGGTAAAGAGGGTGCTGGTTATACTGCTTCCAGAGGACTTATCAGGACAAACTCCAGATCACAATAAGCACCAGAAATAACCCAATGAACTCCTTCTCTAACACAGCCATGCACCAGCTAAATGAGGGCAACAGAAAGGCAGGAATAGAGATGAACTAAACGCAGTTGGTCAGAAACTGAGCTACTAACCAAACTCAGACCTAGGCCCCAATTAACATAATAACGCTGCCCTTTGATAACCAAGTAATATCAAGCACACGGATGAGATTCAGTTTCAGGACTATTTATTTCATCAAAAGCATCCTCTCTTTCTGCCTGAAGTGATAGAGTGGTCTAAAAAATCTGAACTCCATTTGAGTTTAAAAATTGACTCTTCTACAGTGGTATTTAATTTATTTCTCAAGAGGCAAGAAACTTCCATTTTAGACCAGGTTTATTTAGTAAATACATAGCAAAGGAAAGATCCTGATGGAGGAAAAAAAAGAAGAAGCCCAAAACACAAGAACCCTCGGAGACTTATCGGTCATTGGAATCCTTGTTGGAAGGGCTACACAGTCAGGAAGGATCCTGTGCAGAAGCAAGATCCTTACCAAAAACCTGTGACAGCCAAAACCCCATTTCCACAATCTTTGAGAACAATGACAACACACTGGTTATGGCTTCCTTTGAAATTCATTTGGTGAGGCTCAACTGACACCACATGACGACTCTCAATTTTCATGCAATATTTGCTGCATATCAGTCCACCAGAAATGCAGCATTCACACTTGGTCATCCAGAGCTTCCTGTATCAACCCACCTGCAGAGGCAATTCAGAGGCAAAAGCACCCCACACATCTATGATACCAGGATGGTGAGCCTCTCTGCCTCTAGCTCCGAGGAAGATGGGCGAAGGACAGCCCATAGGTAGAGAACAGAGGGGGGCAGAGGTGCAGAAGCAAATCCCGTTGTAAGAGCAAAACATCTTTATCATAGTTTGTTTCTTTAAATTCTATCTGTGCAAAAATAAATAAAAACATGCTGACAAACTGGTTTAGCAGATGGTGTGGTTAACAGAAAAAGATCAGCGCACTGCCTTCCTATAGCCACTTTTTTCAGTCTCAGACAATTCATACTAAATTAGCCCATGACAGCTCTTTACCAACACAGAAATAATAAACAGCAAAGCAGCTGTGAAATGCTCCAAGACAAGAGATTAGGTGGGGAGGAGACCCATCAACTGTTTGGTGGGCAGTGAATTCACCCATATCCCATGAAACTATGGGATGGAATAACCCGTTCACCTGTCTGGAAGCTCAAGACTGAAAGAACAGTGAAAAGACAAGAAATGTAGGTGTAGGGGAAAGAATGGACACAAGAGGAATGCTGAACTGTGCAGTCATGAGCTAAGGTAGGACCAAATGCGACCTGGCTGCCATATCAGTTACCAATGAGGCAGCAGTGACCATCAGAAAGCTAAGCTCTAGCCATCTGGAATATATCCTCATATGAAATACAACTGAAGTCCAATCATCTTCCCAGTGCTGAGAAGTGGATGGTGTGAAGGGAAGGGACAATACAAAATATTAAAGTTTTAGAAGGAATAAGCAGCATGAGAAAGAACGGGGTTGTCTGTAATGATTTTTCTGTGCAACCATTTTCGTCCTTCATTTCCAGTTCCAATTAAAATTAATAATTATTTCCAGGGGAAAAAAAAAAAAAAAGAAGCAAAAACGAGAACACACAAGAAACAGCTTAAAAGGGAATTTTAAGAGCTGTTTCAGAACTATCAGATCTGAAACAGCTCATTTCTATGCATCTTGAGGGAAAAATACACAGGCATTGCTCTCTCATGCAAATACACTACTTGGTTTTGAGTCATTATTTTAAAATAACAACTAAAGACCACCTCTTCCCAAAACAAATTACTTTGCAGCTCTCACTGTACTACTTGTGGGGTTGTTTTCCCCCCATAAAAACCAAGAAAAATGAATCAATTTTATTGATAAGTCAGTTTAAAGTAAACAAACAAGCAGATCACTGAAATTAGTCAAAAATTCTTGGAAAAGTAGAAGTAGGGATTGTCTTACAGCAGTATTCCCAGACAAGGACTGCCTCAGCAGCCTCCCAGGATTAGCAAGGAGTATAGATATCCATCTGTTTTAATTATAACTCCCAAACAGACCTTGGACCTACTACCACCTCATGCAATGACTCATCTTCAAGATGTCAAGAACTATGCTCTACCTCATGAAACTCTAAATGGACCACCATCTGCTTTTTTAGATGCCTTAGGCCCCTTAGGCCTCAATTTTGTAGCATCTGAACTTTTCTTTTCAAGTCTTTCCTCCTCTAAGACCTACAGCCCCATAAATCCAGTAGCTTCTGTCCCCGGAGCAGTTGTGCCTGTTTTCCTGCAGCCTGGTGAGAACAGACAGGGCTCAAGATAATTAAATAAAAACACAGGAACTTCATTATTTATTTTAAAGGAAAATGTGTTTTCTAGGAAGAAAGTCCTCTAGTTGGGCAAATCTGTAAGCTGTTTATCAGCTTAAACTCATTATCTGTCCATATGGTCTTAGCACTGTGGTTTAAAAAAAAAAATGGGCATGCACTAGCTGATGAAATGTCATCTGCCCTTATGCCAGAAACCAGTATTTTTTCATTGACGTCAAATTAGGATCCTTGCCACAAGTGAAGGGCTACCATAAGCATAGTCATAATATTTTAATTATGAAAAGATCTTACAGAAGGCAGCAAGGAAGGCAGGGGCAATGCAAGAAAACCCATTCACAAAATACAAAGTCACTTCATTCACATTTTGCCTCTGTTCTTTTTGTTTGGGGACATGAGGTGGGAAGAGAGAAACCCAATTTAAAAAAAAAAAAAAAAAGGGGAACGAGTTGCTAAAGCCAATAAACACACATCAAAGCATGAGATGGCTCTGCTTCAACTGCCTACAGTATCCAACCTGGGATAGATTAAGGCAAGACAAAAGGTGCTATGAGGGAAAATACTCCCCTTACAGCAGTGCAGACCCTCTCTCTCACTTACTCAGCCCGAATGCTGAGACCCCAACCAGCTCTGCCGCACTGAAAGGGGCAAGGGCACATGACAGGCCTTGCTCTGCAGAAACCCAAATTTGTCGCCCATCATCTGCTGTTGTGATTTGAAGCCCTTCCCACTCCCCCGCTGAGTCGCTGCAGCGAAGCAGGAGCTGGGTTTATTGATTCTGTGAGTCACAATTAGCCGTGGGACACACGACCAAAGGTTTAGCACAGGACATTAAACCGACTGAGCTGTCAACTCGGTTATTCCAAGGAGAGAGAAACAAATTGAAATCACAGTAACAGACGTTTCTCATGTTTTATGAACTGCAGTATTATTACTAGTTACAGACACAGTTTCTGCCTTTTAAGACAGACCTGCAACGCTGTGCGTGTGAAATTATTTAAATTAACACACAATGTTAGCATACAAGTCCGGCAAAGGACTTACAGATAGCTCAGCATTTTCGTACTCGCACAATGATTCCTGTTTCCCTTTCACCAGCCCCACCCTGAGAAGTATAATACATGTTAAAGCAGCCAAAAGTGAGATCACGCCAGGATAGAGTACTTCGTTGCCACCATCTGCGACGAGGATGCAAACACTCTAACCCCTCTCTTGCGAAAAATGCACTCAGCCTCTTCTCGGTTTCCACTGTGGGGAAATGAAATTGTTGGGATCCGTTCTGAGTTTTAAAGGAGCCTGGAAACCGAAGCCTGGTGTTCTTCCCAGGATGTCTTATCCTTCCACCTCAGGGGTAATAAAGGGATTTCCCCTTAATTTACAAAGGAAATCTGAAACACCCCGTGAGCGCAAACCACCCCCAAGCCCGTTCTGCTCCTCCGTGCCGAGGAGCGAGGGGCGCCCGGCGCTCCGAGGGCTCTTCCGAGGAGCCGCTGACACCGCACAGCGAGAAAGCCCTCTCGTGGAAAACACCAGCATCACCCACCCGAGCCCTCCCTTGGAGCCGCCCCAGCCCTAGCCCCGGCCCCAGCCCGGGAAGCCGAGGCTGCCCAGGGCTCCGCTGGCTCCCAGCGCGGCCCCGTTCCCCTGCGGGCTGACATCTGCCCCTTTCCCAGGGAGCGCTGCCCGTTCACCTGCACACCTCACGGGGTTCGACACACAGCATCAGCCGGCAGCTGAGCAGTTTGTGGCTCAGGTCTGCCTCTCAGAAACGGTAGAAATTTTGTGTGGCTTTTGCTGGCAGCCTGCGACCTCTCAGAGAAGTTACAGCTCTTCCTTTCTCCTCACCCCGCTACATTTGAATTCGTGGCAACTGTATCACATGGTATTTCAGCTTACGCCAACAAAAGCTGTACCTCGGCCACAACAAACACAGAAACATTAACTGCCTTCCAAGGAGGGTCAAACATTCGAACCATTTTAACATACTGTAAAAATACTTCAGTGAAAGTAGATAATAAAGAAGCGCATCTGTACATTATGCTACACGGGCGAATTTGAAAGATTCCCCGCAAATGATGAAAAAAATACAGAATGTACCTATTTCTCCGAATGACATCCCTATCGTTTGCTCTCAGGTTCTGTACTTTTGTGACAGAACAGCTCAGAAAAACGCTGAGCATCAAAATAAGCATTTACTGGTAGAATCCATCAAACGCTTACGTACATCCTCTTGACTTAAGACAACTCTTTAACAACTCCACACACTTTTTACCCACTAGCAAAAGTCAAAGGCAAGCCCATGCTTACAATTTGCATATACCCTGCCAGGCACACAACGATCTCCAGCACACTTCTGCCCAACCAGCTTTGGTAGCCACTGGCTATTCAGCGAATTATGTGCCTGGAGTCTATTAACTGTGTCCAAATTTGCTCTTATTATAGAAATATAAGCAGTAATCAGGCCGAGCTTACTAATTACTGAGGGAAGTGCTAGAAAAATAAAAATTACAAAAAATTATGATTATCAAACAGACTTCATAGAAAACCACCCAAGTACAATACACATGAAAATGCTATTTACTCACTCACTATAACCTTTAAATACAAAAGTTACGATAGAACTTGAAGTGCCCAGTTCAGCTTACAAAACCCCCATGTGGTACCTCGGTAAAATGTTGCTGCAGCTATAAATCTCTGGTTAAAGAGCGGGCACTAACCCAGGGTAGACGCATGGAAGATCAGCAAAGTGTGAAAGAGAAAATTCCTACCAGCCCCGGCTGAAGTAAGAAACGCGGATAACCGCCCCACCTTCCCCATCCGAACTCCAGGGGTGGTGGCACACCCCAACACGCGACAGACGCCGCGCAAGGCGCTCCGGGCACAGCCTCCGGGCGCCCCCGGCTCCTCCGCCTGCCTTTACGGTAAGAGGGACTCCGGAGGGACGGGGGTCGGGGCGGAGGCAACAGAATACAGAAATACCGAGGGCAGGCTCTCAGGCTCCCGGAGACGCTCCCGGGGCCCGACCCCGGAGAGGTGTTACCAGCGGGGCGAGTTCAGCTGGCTGGGGCAGCCGGGGCGCCCTCCCCCAGCTCCCGTGCCGCCGGTGCTGGCTGGCGGGCGGGCTGGCTTCTCAGCCCCACAAACTTGCACGCCCAGCACCCCGGGGAGTCACGGCGCTCCCGCACATCCTCTCCTCCCCCGAGGGAACGGCGCAGCGCCGGGGTAGGCGAGCCGCCCCCCGCGGTGCCCCCC